>OZ038495.1:9643630-9778630 GCA_964036315.1 Acanthosepion esculentum
CCAGTGATATGTACGCTTTTGGAAAGAGGCCAACGTTTGATGCAATGCGGTGTACGCATGTGCCGGCATGTAACAATGGGCAGGGGATTCAGTGTGCATAGCATGGCCAATAGTCTTGTCATAAGGTGTGTATTCTACGGAGACTGACATGCTAAATTCTAGAGGCATAATAGAATGTTTTATTAATGGTAGGATCCGGAAAGATAGCAAGGTGGTTTAGGTTGGATCGTCTCAGTAAGGTCGGGGTCATTCATCAGCCTTATTATTCCATTCTCAATAACAGGTGTGAAGCTTTTCCTGATCCCACCGTGACCGGATAACAACGTTTGTGAAGAGTATGAGGAAAGATTCAGTGTTGAATTATGAAGAGGAATTAGTGTTGCTCGACAAAAATATATGTCGACATATTATGAGAAATATAACAGAAATTAGAAGGTACTCTTGCAAATGTATTATGTTGAAAGTTAACTATTTATAGAATCGTCTGAATAGCTGTGTATTGTTTTATTCGTGTGAGTAAAACTAATGTATATTTTCAGCTGATATTTATCTAAAAAAGGAGAATTGAGACCAAAACTTTAAATTTTATATACTCGGTATATCAGATCACGGAACGGTTCTGCTTAAGGTAAAGTTTTATTACCTGGTAACTGTTGATTGCGGTTACCTTTAAAGATTACCTGTGGGAAGATAGGCACTTGATGAATTAATGGTTCACTTTTTGGAAATATAGTAGCAACTGGTTCCCATTATTCGCTTTCTGCATTTTCCTTTCCATGATAGTTGTATGGACGTTGCTTTCTGGGTCTCTATGGGATCCCCATCTTTATGTTATGCAGACTGCGTTTTCTGATTTGTCGTATGTTTTTCAGGGGCCACACTTTTCGAAATCGTGAAAATCATGACATATTCTTCATTCTTTGTTGTAAGCATACTCATTTCTTTACCTTTACATTTTGCAAACCTTATACACGTTCTGGTACTGCTTATGGCCACTTCCTTATGTGTTTCAACTTTCCCCTCATTAACATCCATATAACATGTGTCTTCTTCTGTTGTAACTTCGTACGCTCTCATGCATTCTATAGCTACCTTAAGTGAGATGTGGTTTACTTATATGGTTTCGTCTTTCGTCAGAATATTCTACTCCTTGTATTACTTGTGAAAGGTTTTTTTTCTTCCTTGTTCGCGCCATGATAACTTCTTTCTTCTTTTGTCTGCAGTCTACACAAATATTCACCAATTGTTTCTTCGTTCTGTTGAATTGATGTACACTCTAATCATTCGACACATTTGTTTGGTTTTTGTAGCTCTCAAACATCTTGAATATATTTTAGGATATCTGCTTATGCTCGGTCGTTCAAAGTCTATTGTATTTTGTATTTTCCCGAACTTTTTGCTCTGTGTTCACTAGAAGTCAATAGTATTAATTGTTCCTCTACGTTGAAATAGGAAGATAAAGTCGACCCATTCGCTTAAAAAATCATGTTTCGTTTACCTAGACCAGCCTAATTTTGGTAATGGAATATTTGAAGTCGCCATGTCTTTTCCGCGCTTCGTTTACTTTTAAAATAAGACAGCAATATTCTTGTAATAATCATAATGCCCTCACTTTAGTTGTATTTTCTATCGCTCTTTATCTCTTTAAGTGTGGTTATTTCACTGGTTATCACTCACCGCGGCCACTATGATATATTTTTGGTTTTATTTAATTAACTCGGACTCACGTGTTAATGTAAATTATGTATATTACGCTATCTTGGTTTATTTTAATACAACAATTAAACGGTCACAACTTTATAAAATTTAATAGCTTCTTTTACGCCACGATTTTTTACACTCGGATTATAGTCCTCATCAATGATGTTACCACAACGTTTCGGTCGTTGTCCCAGGATAGTGGCTTGAAGCACTGTTGTGTGAATCTATTTACATAGCATTTGCTTATGTAAACATTTCACTGGTTATTGTAAACTTGAATTCCGTGAAAACAGGGTGAACAATAAGTTAGCTGTACTAAAATAAAGAAGTAAACAAGATGTTCCAGGACATGGGCATTGGGATGAGAATCGGGTTTCCGTTCGGAATTCCCTGTTGATTACTTGGATCGATATACGACTGATGAAAATAATAAAACAGTCCGAATATATATCGAGTGCTACAGCATATTTATCGAAATCGTTTAACAGAAAATATATCCAATAGTTAGATGAAGATTTGAACCGTTGTATCTTAGAAATGATTAAAGATATCTTACTTGAATTGTCCGAAGTTTTCATAACACTATTTTTAATAAAACTTTGAAATGAAGAACGTATTAAGCTTTAGTTTTTCATGTTGATCAATCTTGCTGTTGTCACTACCTGATCCAGCTGTCTTCTTTATTCTTCTCTATTCAACGTTATCTTAATGGTTATTAAATGGACTTTGAAGAGTCAGAGTATGAATGTTGGTAAAATTACTGGAGGTCTGAATGATTATTTTCCTCTCACCATTTCCCAGTTAGGAAGACATAGTGGGGCTGACACAAAACGACTTAACCTGTTCTCTATCTAGCTGAATATTTCAAATTGTTTCTCAATGATTCTTACAAAAAAGTATGTCAAAATTTGCTAAATGGTTTATGTGAAGACGCTGGCATATACACTCAATTAATTTAGTGTTTTTTCAGATATTAAACATTTTGTGGGATGCACAATTAACCCATCCCGTTACACGATTTTGCAGTTAAACCTGGATAGTGTAAATAATGATAATTGCTAATCCCAATATTAGTTCTATTTAATCAACCGTACGTTCATTTTCAGTATTTATAAGTTTAATATTTACGAAACTTCTAGATCGAAAAATCAATAAAATATAATTGTACATACGGACAAACACACACATATTAATATGTATATTTTTATACACTCTATTTTTTTGTGGATCCAAGGATTTGATTTTTATTTTTTCTTAAAATGTAAAATTATTATCAACCGGCCTAGATCGAGAGGTCTGACAGTAGAAAAAGGCGACGTCTGGCAGGAATCAAAACTATATTCTATTTGGCCATCAGAGAAGTCAAAACTATATTACAGTGCCTTACCAATTATCCGAGGTTGACTTTAAAGTAAAGGGAAGTGGCCTAATCTGCATTTCTTAGGGCTTCTTGATCAAGGCCGGTTGATAATCATTTAAGTGTTTATAAACATAAGATACAGAGATGTCATCTCAAACGCACGTACATATTAAAATAAATTTTATATTAATAATAACGACATATATATATATATATATATATGTGCATGTGTGTATTTTACGCTAACATTTTGATGCAACAGTTAAGCCATCAATAAAATATAATTATATTCCTACGTTGTATAGGAAACAAATTTTCAAAATAGGATATTCACTATTGATCAAATTAATAATCACTAATCACAAATAACAATAATAATAATTATAATAAATTATCCCTGTTACCAATAAAATGAGTAACAAACGTTCCAAAATTTTGCAAGATTTAAAGAACGATGCGAAATAACACAGGGAAAGGAATGACAGTGTTTAACAAACTTTAAAAATATGTCTTCAAGTTATACTTAAAAAAAAACAAATATAACTTAAAGAAGTTAGATGTATAGTCGAAATATTAACTCGGGCCCACGTATTAATGCAAATTACGTATATTACGCTACCTTGGTTTCTTTTAATACTACAATTAAATTTTAATAGCAAATTTTACAGCGATTAACAATTAATTGCTAATGACCCACGACCCCAAAATTATAAAATTTAAAATACTAATTCAAAATATGAGCTAATATTTTATGCTCACTTGGTAAAACCGGTTATTTTAGATGGTAGATTAATGTCTTGAGAAATATAATTAATTTATGAGCAAAACAATTTCGAAAAGTCTTATATACCATTATAGATTGTGCTTAACTACGCCAGGATTACGATAAACTGATATAATTTAAAATTATATATAAGTCAGTATAAACACAGCAGATTACATTTGGCATGAAACTACGAGCAGTGCTAACGGTGTGGGATATATATATATATATATATATATATATATATATATATATATATATATATATATATATATATATATATATATATATATATATATATATGTTATAAGTCTGTTATATATCATCGAGCATTGTTTCAATAACGTCAACAATTTATGTCCAAAAAATATGTGTGTGTCTACGTGTGTGTGTCTGTGTGTCTGTGTCTGTTTGTCAGTGCGTTTGAGTATAGTTACATACAATGAACACAACCACAACCTTTGATATCAGATACACTAAATTCATGAATGATTTCATGCGTAGGCATGATTTAATAGTACGGGAATATATATATATATATATATATATATATATATATATATATATATATATATATATATATATATATATATATATATATATATATATGTGTGTGTGTGTGTGTGTGTGTGTGTGTGTGTGTGTGTGTGTGTGTTGTGGATTCCGGAATGAAATCCGGTACCAAATAATAACAAACGCCAAGAATGAATATAGGTAAAGTCAACACTCAGAGGCGACTGGCCATTTCATACTAGCATGAAACAGCCTCTCGAGCTTCTGCTAACGTTGCTTTCCAGTTAAAATTGGAGCATTATGAACTTGCTTTCGTTACTTACGCCATGAGTGCGATTTTAATTTACTTTTCACATGTTCTATATAATTGTCTGTAATTCTTATTCCGACAAAATCTTTCTGCTGAAGCACCAGGTCAATCCATTTTGTCGACACATACTCAGGCCTATTTGTACTTGATCGACGGCAACCGATCCCATGTATGTGCTAGACTGATCTTCCCACCTCAAGGGGATGATTTGTTCAATAAGAAGTAAGACGTTACGGACAATGAAATAATATGAGAAAAATTATTAAGGAACAAGGACAATAAAATAACAGATCTCATGCAGACAGATGATGACGATTAACATTGAGTTTCAATTTTTGAAGACAAAATTTGACCTGGAAACCAAAAACTGCTAGCGCAAAATTTATAGTATCGTCTAACAATTTCAGCTGTAAATATATTGTCCTAGCTGCCAATCTAGTACTGCGATTAAATTCGTAAAATCGAGGTACCTAAGTTCAGAACTGTTACTATGAAAATATGTACAGAATTGCCACTGAGAAACTACGTTACCACGGTGGCGAATTGACCTAACCCGAGATGCTAAGACTAAACTAATAAAATTGCATGTCCTTCGTTGGCTGTTGTTAAGAATTTCTAAATAGTTAGCAGAAAGTCAGGACTAAGTATGATCGCAATATCTAATGTTTGGACGAATGCTAGACTTATAATTGTGTAACATATTATTACGTGTAAAAAATATAATATATGTAAACTTAGTGTATATCTTTATGTGCGTGGGGCGGGAGAAATCATGAACTGTCATGACTAAAGTGTAAACAAACGTGATACATAAATATATATATATATGTGTGTGTGTGTGTGTGTGTGTGTGTGTGTGTGTGTGAATGGTGTTCCTATAACTTGGACCGATTTTAATGTGAAATAAGTTTAAGCGTCTATTTTTTTCTTTTTCTTTCAGATTTGCCGGACATTTGGGTGATATTATTTTTAACACATACTTTACATGATTAAGTAACATGAACTAATAGAGAAATAAATCAATTTTCATTAGTAACACTTATTTATTTACTGCTGACTATGATACGTCTTAATGAAACAACCTCATATATAAACCGTCTTAACGAAACAACCTTTATTCTTCATCATCTCTTTCGGATTGTTAAAACTGAAATATAATTTTGTAAATATTTCTGTTCCTTTTATCATTTTTAGAAAATACATTGAGATATTCATATTTCTTAGGTTGTCCCGCATTTGTTGCATTCATTCAAAATTTCTGATTTACTACATTTATTTTTATTGCCAAAACTTGGCAGCTTTTATAGCGAAGACATGTTGATGATCCATTTTAAAGATTTAATTGAAATTCTATCCTGCCACCTAAACTCGTTGCAATGTTTATATGCGTTTTCATGTAGTTCACTTAATTCGTGTCTTATATATTATAGAGGATTTAGTTTTCATGTAGTTCAGGTAGTTCAGATATTGCTGCATTGTATTTGTAAATGGTCTTAATAACATTCATATATTTTTCGCGTAATTTCTCGAAGGATATCCAGCGTCTGATTCATTTCCATATTTTATTATTACGTCTTAAAGCGAAGTTCGTTATATTATACTTTATGTTGTATCATTTTATCTAATCATTTTCAATTGCATCCAACAGTGATGATATCCCGGAAGACTGAAGTAAATCCTTTTACATAGCAATTCCTAAGAAGCCAGATGCAAAAAGCTTAATGAGCCACTTTGAGAAATAGGACGCGCAGGAGAATTAGACAGAAACAGAGCAAGAAGAATAAAGTTTCATTAAAGACACTGGAACAAGTTATGACATATTTCCGCTCATAATGATATCAGATAGATCAATAAAAATCGAAAAGTATATACACGTATGTCTTATAGATTATTCAAAAGCATTTGATGAAGTAAGTTACTAAAAACTATTAAATAGCGAGTTAAACTTAATACATTTGAGAAGGGTATTCGAATGAACCAAATCGTAAAATGTTAGCAAGCCGCCTTCATCCGGGTAGTAGATGATCTCAGTAATTATACGAAAATAAAAATCGGTATCAGAAAAATATGTGCCTTCCTACGAAGCTTACTCAACCTATACAGTGGGCCGATTCTGTGAAAATTAGAAATCTTACCAAGATTCATTATTCGCGGACGCAATCCTAACAACATAAGATATGCAGATGACAGTGTTGATAACAGGCTCAAAAATAAAACTAATAGAATACCTATAGATTGTTTCGAAGAAAGGCGAGAAGACAAGTCAGATTATCAACAAGGCATGAAGATGTATTGTTGTTATCAAAAGGAAGAGCTCAATATGTTAATTACAAATTGGAGATACTAAATTCAAACAAGTACAAAAATATAAATATTTGGGAATAGATTTATCAGGAGACGGAAATTGCGACACAGATATTGTAATGACGTAGATGACAGGTTAAGCTATAGGATAGTGTAGTGTTTGCTTGGACTCTAGGAATTTGATGCATATGCATAATACCGAATGCCGTTCTCAATTGGGAACTCATAGTTCAGTTAGATATATTCGTTGCAATAGAAAGATGCCAGTGTATGGTAAAATTTCGAAGTTTTTTCTAATAAAAATTTAATCGTACATATGTATCGAATTCAGATGAAGATGTTTTTCAGCGTAAAACTCTTCTAATGGGTGCTTATTCCACTTGCTTCATAATCGTTTTGTATAGATCTTTTAATGAAGAGTTTGATTACTTTCGAACGAAAGTTTTATGAATAAAATCTTATAAAAATATATAAAATTTTATGAATAAAAAATTATAAAATATATTATAATATAATGCAATATATATATATATATATATATATATATATATATATATATATATATATATATATATAAATTAAACCTAAAGAGCCAGAACTTGATTTTATTTTAAGAAATAAAGTTTTACCCATCCAGTTTTCTGTGTATTGTTTTTCATTCTTTCTGTTTATTTTTATTTTTCATTTTGCGTTTCTTTGTTTTGGTCACGTCAATTTGATTTTGGGTGTGTAGGCTATATATTCCGTTCCCACATTACTTTTTAGCCAGAATTCCCTGACGATCCGCTTAGGTGAACCCGTGGTAGTTTAGCCATGCTCTTTAGGTTTAATTTAGGTTTGCTCTACTTAGCGTATAGAGCATTTTATTTAGTTATTTTTTCTTACTCGTATCGTTTTTTTTTTCTTTGGGCTCTGAACTTGCATGCTAGACGATTATTTTCGCGTGACGTACATGTTCTCTGTTCTTTCTTTGTTGTGAAATTTTACCCCTTTGGTATTGGTTGGTTTATTTGCAAGTCAAGACACCTAAAATTTTCCAGACGAGTATAATTATAATTTCTTATATTTATAAGATTACAACTAGTATATATATATATATATATATATATATATATATATATATATATATATATATATATATATATATATATATATATATATATATATATATATATATATATATATATATATATTCGAGGTGGTGTAATGGTTAGCAAGCTTGAATTTTGAGTTCTATCCTCACTTGGTGCCCCATACTTTCAGCCTTGTGCCACTTCTAAGCTGCGATTGGAAAATCACTATATATATGCGTGTGTGTATGTAAAGGCTATATTTTTTAAAATGTATTTTTAAATATACTCTACTGAACGCCACTGTAAAATGACTATAGGGAAACAAGTTTTCAATAAACTACTGTTTGCCTTTAAGTCAATGAAACACAAAGTTTTATAACATGAATAAAACAATCTCTGATGTTAAAATGTATTTTACTCTTGGCGCGTTCTTTTCAAGTGTCACATTTTATGCCTTTATTTTTCTTCTTTCCTTTCTCGAAATGTCTTTCTCACTCGAAGCAAAGCGATTTATATTTAATAGAAAACCATGATACAGAATTAATAGAGAAAAAGCGAATGGAATGTTTTTTTATTTTTTTAAAGCAAACATATTTATTCCTCATATTTAAATGTTAAGGAAGACGTGTTGAGTCAGAGTTTATAAAATATAAATATCAGTAGAAAAAATTATCAGTTAATGGAAAGAAACAGAAAAAAATATATGAGAAAATATATGAAAGGTTAAAGTGAGAAAAAATTGTATAAAACATAAAACGACTAGAATCACATTTTTGAAAACTGTGAATAAAAATAATAAAGACCTATCCATAATGTTTTAAAATGATTGCCATAAAGTCAGCAGAGATTATTGGGTGAATATGTTATGAAAATTAATTCTACGCACAATGCAGCTTAAGATAAAATTCTAAAGCCTGATGTGAGGAAGTGTCTGCTAAGTTATCGTGGAGACGAACAATGAATATTTGTGTACTGACAAGACGAGGAAAATATGAACCTAGGTATATATAATAATATGTTTTGTAATAGAATTCTGAATATAAGGTCTTAAGTCAAGTCAATTGAGAGATAGTATGCATAGGCATATAAATACGGAGTCATTAATAATTAGAACACAAAAGTATATTTTTAACTATGTTGGATAAGAAAATAATACATTTTTTCAGAGATAAAACAATGTAACATTTTAAAAAAATAGACAAACTAACATTCGAAAAAATAATAGCGAAAGCAAAACATATAACGAGCCAAGCAATATAAACGAATAAATTGTGGATGAAAATTAAGAAGGAAATCAAATTGTAGAAATTAAAAAATGATGATTTATGGAATTATGGAAATAGTTAATGAAAGGAGAAAATGAATTAAAATCTAAAGAAAAATAAAGCAAAAAGAAGGAAGAAAATAAAAATTGAAGGAATTGACATGAATCGGGTACGAAACGTGTTAGACAATGTTTGAAAAAAGGAATGAATCATGTAAGAAAATGAAAAAAGAAGAACAATGAATGAAATATGACGTAAATAGATTAAGAAAAAGAAGAATTGAGGAAAGTGTGAAAAAGAGAATAAACGGAAAAGTATGTGAAAGAGAAAAACAATAGAAGAAGAAAAACAAAATTGAGAGCGCAAATAAGTAATACATCTGTCGGAGTTAGTTCCTCCTCAGTTCCTTAATCCTTCAACAGGTATCTCTCTCCCCTGGATATAAATACTGGCTAACCCTTCTCTCTCTCTCTCTTCCCACTTACACGAATATGTGACCTCTCACATATAAAGTGTTTCCCAAATTCCGGGAACGCGCTAAGAGCAATACACGTACGTACGAACACTTACAACACACACAAAATTTCTCCATACAAACTCTATGTAATAGTCCATGTCTTTGTTTAACTTGTTTTGTTATTAATATATATTTGTTTACCCATGTATATCGGTCTTGTTTGTTTCCTTTGTCTTCTTTGGACTTAATTAAAGTCTGACATTCCCATGTAGCTGGACCGGCTAGCAGGAATTTTAACCTTCTGATATCTCTTCACATCTTCACCCCACGGTCCGTTACACATCTATGTGGCGTCACTGCAGTTCGTGGACGATCACGGCTACTGATAAATTCCGATCCTGTTTAGTATATTTATTTTTTCATTCTCACACTTGGTTCAGTCACCCGTTTACTGAGTCCTTTCAATGTGGCCCTTATGCTTTCTCTGCGTACATCGTGTGTTAAATTTCCCCAACTATCTTTCATCTTCTCTCCTAAAAATGTTAAGTGGCTACGATTCTAAATATATGTGCATAATTTTTTCCCGTTTTCCGTAAAACATCTACATTGCTAACATTCTCCGTGTATGGTGTTTTCAGCATCTGCCGACGATGAGAATCTCTCATTCTTTTGAGGATATTGTCCAACACCCACAGCAGTATAGGATGGTTGATATTACAATGCACTTAAGAATCATTTTCTAACGATTTTCTTCTCTTTCGTTATATTCCTCTAAGCAAGGAATTTTTCAAGGTTCCAATGCGCCTATATTTTTCATTGGCATTTTGCGTCGCTTGTGGAAACTGGAAAGAAATAGGAAATAGGGCGAGACTTAAGCCTTCACGCTAAACATGGGAAATTAAAAAGTAACTATTTAAAAAAAGGCATTGCATGAAGGTAGAATTGAGAATATTAAAATATTCAACGGAAAATAAACTCAGAAAAACAAATCCGAATCAAGAAATAAAAAGATTAATTGGCGCGAGAATAAATTGAAAGAATGAAGAATATATAGGACCTTCACAGTGGAAAATATTCTTTAAGAATTAGAGGAGTGGTGAATTATAAAAGAAATAAGGAGATACGACAATGAGAAAGGATAAATTTAAAAGTTATATACAAAAAATATTTTATGATCTCTAACAGTCAGTCATAGGAAGTAATTATATATACGGCGCCGAAAGAAGGTAAGTCAAATATAAGTAAAAAATATATTAATTAAATCCTTTATACAGTTCCGTTCATTAATATGTAACTGAATTAGGAAGAAGAAAAGTGGATATTAAATAACGAAAAAGTCAGCAACCACATACGATAATATTATGTATTGAGCGGACTAAGAGTAGGTAAAAGAAATGCAGCAGGTAGAGAAAAGTGAATCTACATGAAACGCTTGCTCTTTTTTCTCGAATATTAGTGATTTAACTATAGACTGATATATATATATATATATATATATATATATATATATATATATATATATATATATATATATATATAGCATAATGAGAAGCCAGGTTTTAGTACAACATACACACGAAGAAAATACTGGATTTTAAAATTAGACACATATAAACTAAGGTTATACAAAGACTTGGGTATTTTAAATCTGTATAAATATTTCAATAGTTAAAAAAATTCTTTAGATATAGTTAAAACACCTTTTTCAAGAACATCTAAAATAATATCGTTAGATTTACGTTAAAAAATTCAAACATAGTTGCATTCCACATCACGTGACGTCCGCGTCTAACGAGGGACGCTGTAAAGTGTAAACAAACTCACAAATACAGTAATACAGTAATTCAATTAATTTCTGAGGAAGGACCAAGGTGGTCTGAAATATTAAATATATATAAAAACATATAAGTAAATACTTTCGCAAAAAACACCCAATTTTTTTCAGTTATTTCATCCATATATATATATATATATATATATATATATATACGCACACACACACACACACACACACACACACACACACACACACACATATATATATATATATATATATATATATATATATATATATATATATCAAATAAAGTAGTATGGCAACCATATATGAAAGTGTTACATTTACATACAGATTTTATTTAATTTTTGGTGTAAACAAAACGGGGCTCAATGGAATGCAACAGAGCTATATAGTATATAATTGAGTGTACATATTACCTACGCCAGTTGCACTACTCAGAGTTTCATGTGTGTTCAATCGTCAAGTATTAATTACTAAGAGCTTTAAAATACGTTTCGTTTTTTCCTCGTGGGAGCTACGCTACATTGTATATTAATTCAACGGTTAAAATTATTATGAATATAATTCAACGTTGGGGTAATGAATGCAAGATGTATGGTGTGTGAGTATGAACATAACGTAAAATAAAGTGTTTTGTTTTATCGATATAATCCCAATTTACTAATGGTGTTAATTTCGAAGAAAAATTTAGAGAATGCCTTTTTATTGGAATATTGTCTATTGGTAAGTATCAATTTATGCAGGGTATACCAGGTTTTCCAGTGGTTCGATGTGGAACCTAAATAGAACTTAATGTTGCCATTATGATTAAATAGCCACATGGCCCGGCGTTGGCCGTGCTTGATTCAAAAATCGTACGACACATACAGCAATCGCTATCACTTGACTTAAAATATTTTTGCCCTACTATACATTAAATCTGTTATGAAAAAAGAACGAAACAAAATGAACACAAAACGATCAGATTTAAAAAGGACTCGTAACTGGAAAAACCGAATGAAAAAAGAATGTTAGCAACAAATACTTTTTAACACCCAACCCAGTTCTGCGGAATCAGAATCAACGTTTAGTTTAAGCAAGCGAATGACCCAATTGAAGTAAAGTGCCATGCAGATTTAAAATTTTCCCACTTGTGACGAATGCAGCCATCAAATTTTTTTGCATGCTAGCATGCTAGTTAACATTCGTGTCAGTCAGCTGTTGACTCTCACGCTGGCCAATAGAATCTTCCTGCCTATTCGTGGCAGCCAGCTATATGCTCTCACTCTGGCCAGTAGAAAATGGCAACAAACTACATGAAAACGGCCGTAGAAGCATGACAAAATTGATTATTTCCACTATCGATGGGAGTTGGGAAATGCAAAGTGGGTCTTGGCCTTACCGCTAACTTGGAGCATGTGCATGTAAATCCTGGTGTAAATCCGTCCAAAATTGCGGCTGTTGCTTCGTTACAGAGACACACATCCTGCCTATTATAGACAAGGATGCTAGCATCATATACAATGGCTTTAGAGATGCATTTCGAATTTAATGGGAAGATATTTTGTTCTGAAATTACAATTTTCTCTGTAATATTATGACAATGGAGATTGTTTAAATACTTGTTTAACTTTGTATTATTATGATACGATATATATTATTCAAGATTTTCAGTATAGGCAAATTTAACGTCGTTTTTGTTGAAAATCTTTTTCAGCATTGCGATAGAGTTGAAATGACTATGGTTTAAGTTTAGGAACATCTTAACAATGTTGGAATTGATATTTCGACTAAATGGTGAGTTAAACAAAATTATTTTGCGTTTTCTATGTGTATGTCTGTTGTTGTCGCGCTTGATTTTATCTACGTATTCTAGTTTAACTTCATGTTTGATTTTTATAAAGCATCAACATATATTGTATTGTTTTTTTATCAAATTTTACAGAAATAAAACAGGCGTAAGTAGTATGTATCGTTAATCATATATATATATATATATATATATATATATATATATATATATATATATATATATATATATATATATATTAAAGACATTTATATTATGTTTAACGTTCTTTTTATAGATACAAGTATTTAAGCAAATCCTCTGTTTTATAATAAACAGTATTAAATAACATTTACCAGCCTGAATGTCCGAGAAATATTCATATGAAAATTTCTATGAAAATTTCTCGGACATTCAGGCCGGTAAATGTTATTTAATACTGTTTATTATAAAACAGAGCATTTGCTTAAATACTTGTATCTATAAAAAGAACGTTAAACATAATATAAGTGTCTTTAAATAAATTGTCGGACTATGTCCAATTAAAAAAAAAATATATATATATATATATATATATGTGTGTGGGGGGTGTATTTAGGCAGCAATCATGCATTAAAAATCTCCTCACGAGAGCGCACGAGAACTCATCCTCTCGCATTTCCACCTTAGGCGTTTCTTTTCTTATGTAGCTAATAGGAACGGTGAGAAGAGAAACATAAAAAAATAATATTAATATTTTTTATAAAAATCAGATGACTGAAAATTATTAACACGATGAAGGCAGAATTAAGAACATTATAAAAAATGCATAACAACAGTTGACAATAGAAAAATAAAATAGATTAATTATTTATTACACAAAATTTAAAATCTCTAACCTTATAGTTAACAAGAATAATTCACATCCAAGAACAAAAATAAATAGGGAAACTATTATTTACGAATTTAAATGTCCAATAAGTAATTGTATTCCTGATCAATCAAAGTTCGTAAATAATTATATTGGCTATATTACAACATGTTTGTCACGCAGACTCACTCTACACATTTCCCGCCATAGCTCAATTAGATCTCATTTAAATATTCATGGAGTACTACCGGGCACAATTCGTAACATACTTGTTGACGACACTAATACAATAGAATCATCTACATGCAAAAACAAGACTAAAATGAATGTAAGCTTTATTAATAAAAAAACAACACTTAATAATATTAACTTTGAACATGGTCATAACATATTCACCGTGTTTTGAAAAATGAAAACATTTTATAAAACATACGTACAACAAACTATTTCTTATTTTAACAGTTAAAATATAATCCCTGAAAATGGCTAAATGTATAGCCGAAAGTGCTCGGATAAAAAAAAATCGGACAGTTTTTATATAATTTATCATCGGAAAAGAAAAACGTTTTTTTAGATCGCATGAAAAATTGTATAAAAAACTAAATAAAAGCACCTTGTCTGTCGTTTGCAATGAATTATCCATATATATATATATATATATATATATATATATATATATATATATATATATATATATATATAAGTTTTATGGATTGAGTTGGATATTTTCTAATTGATCTTTTTAGCTCTATGTTGAAATGCTGATCCTCTTCTCGTTGTGACCCCTGGTCCAGTTTTAATCTCTACTCTTCCATCTTTTTCAAACTTGTTCAACGTTTTCCTGGTGGTCATTGAATGGAAATTGATGATGTCAGCCAGAACATTAATGTTGGTATAATTACATGAGGAATGAATGATATTTTTCCTCTGAACATTGGTCGGTTGGGTTGAGAGTGGGGCCGACATAAAACGATTTAAACGTGTTCACTACTAGCTTAATAATTGAAAAGTTTTCTTAGAGATTCTTACAACTCATCGTGTCAAGTTGACTAAAAGTCTTATCTGAAAACCGTAACAAAAGAATCTGCAATAAAATTAAACATATATAAGAGCTCTAGCAAAACAAAAATTACCTGAGAAAAAAATCTTCAAATGACTTATCTGCTCTTCATCTGGAGCTTAAACATACAGCATGGGATTTTTTTCCGGATGAAGAGGGAACAGTTAAAACAACATTTTATGAAAGTGTTTTTAATTACTTTAAAATTTGAAGTTTTAATTTAACTTTGCAGTTTTTAGGATGTTGCATAAACTTTTTTTGTTTTTTTTATTATTTATACATTATCCTGTACACAATAAATTATATTGAGTAAAATGATCGGCTGGTTATTAAAACAAAAAGTATTTTATATTTATAAATACTACATATTGAGCTAAACAATATATCCATTTATTTAGGATATTTTAGCCCACTAAAAAAATAAATCTGCAATCTATCTTTGGCAGAAATCTTATTAAAGGAAATTAGAAAAGTTATACCGAGCTTGAAATAACTACTCAATAAAACGGATAATCGAAATGTCTTTAGCTAAGACTTTTTCTTTCAAAATCATTTCACACCAAGGCATAAATACCACAATATGCAGGAACTTACAGAGAGTCACAATGAGAGAAAAACGTGGGTATAGGGAAGATTGAGTAAAGGCTAAACCCTGACCGGGGTTCAAGTCAACAGAAAATGGCGATTGACATTGCATTTAAATTTTTGTAAACTATAGTTTTCAGGGAAAGAAGTAAGCGGAATGAGTTCCACTGGTGTTAAGTGCGAGAAAATAAACTCTTGAAGCACAGAAGGTGGTTATATTTAACTATTTCGGCAGCAAGATTGTGGGACGTAGATGCCAATCTAGTAGCATGCTTAAATTAATATAGTCGGGGCTACAGGGAAAAAAAGCTCGCCAGTGAAGCTGCCATGAAAATACTTGTAAAAACAAAAGATGGAATCCACATGACGTCTGTGAGAAAGTGCCTGAAGTCGAGTTACCCATTCAGGTTTGATTACATTGCAGACCTTCTTTAGATTTTGTCAAGAAGCTCGAGATGAACAATAGGGCCTCCATACCGAATATGGCAACAGTATCATTGGGGACAGATTTATTTGCCCAGTCGTGGTACCTAAATTTTTTTAAGTAATCGCAGCCGCCTACTTCTAAATCCTAAATAAGGCCTTGGAGCCATGACTAGAAAATATATCTCTGTCACCTGTAATGAATCTAGTATTCATGCATGAGAACACTCTCCCCCATTCTGCCACGGCCACACCCAATTATTTCTATGCTCTTATGGCATAGAGTGTTACAGGGTGATGATGCAGCCGGATGCTAACCCTATCGAAGATCTTTGATCCATCATTATATCAAGATGTTTATGCCAACGTCGTAAGATATCTCATGGGCGACAATCAATGCTGCAGTAGAGACAGAAAAACCTGCTACGATGAGGATTTGACAGATTCCATAACTATAGGGATTTTGAGGTTATACATCAAAATGGCGCTCATGTGGCTAAATAATTAATTATGCCAAGAGATCTTATAATATTTTATGGTTTTCTGTTAAATATATTCTCAGGTATGCTTAATATATATCATCATCATCTATGTTCTCAGAAAAATGTCGAAATTGGCTATTTTCATTCAAAAGTTATTCGGGAGTTTCACCCCAATATTGCCGAATCTGAAACAAAAAATAAAGGTCAATTTTGAAAACCTAAATATGGTGTTGACATATTGGGCAAACCAGCTGGTACAAGTGTTATCAAATTCAATTCACACAAAACCGAGAATTCTTAATCTTCACTACCAAGCTATCAGCATGGTTCTGGGTGTATCTTGTCTCAGAAAGTAACACTTCCGCTCTATGAAAACAATCCATTAAACAATGTAAACATACTTGAGTGTGTGCAAAGAATTTCTGGGTAGTGATTTTTCATACTTAGAGAGCATTCGCTATCTCCAGTTATATGGTGTTCACATCTTCGTTAATAAATATGTCGATTTTATAACCATCAATACTAATATTAGCAGAGGATGCAGCATCTTTCAGCGAGTAATCTCTTGAAAGTTACATTGGAACCTATTCCCGGTCTTTCAATGAGTTCATTCCTCTTATTTTTAACATTAGTATAAATAAACAGGAATAAACATAATTTGGTCTTTTTAAAAATCCACACCAATTTTAATCCTGTCACAATACAATCAAACATATTTTCTTGGAACGAAGATAGCTAGGATTTAGACATCTAATGCCATTTAACATCAAGCTGTGCTTAAATTTATATAAATATTGTTATGTCCCCATTTATGACTGATTTTTTTATGAAAGACATGGAAAAGAATCAGACTATGTAAATGTTGTTTGTTCAAGCGAGGTTCACTTTAATCAGAGTTCAAATATATGATAGTGATAACTACTGGCGAGAGGACAGTTCAGCATCAAAGGAAAATTGATTGCGTCTGGTGATTAAGATGTTTCCTGGCGACGTTGTAATGAACTAAAACAAAAGTCTCGACAGCGGTTCACTTTCTTTATTTTTGCTAAATGATCACATCATATGGCGACAAATGTGACGTAAATGTTTAATTTCTTTAATTGATACAACTAAAGTGAGAATTTCTTAACCCTATCAACAAATTTCTCAAAGCATGCGTGCTAACACGTAAACCAGATATTCCAAATATAACGGTTATATTAATAGAAAATAATGTCTGATTAAAAATATCCATGTAAATATATTCATACATACATACATAAACACACACACACATATATATACATATATATATACATACATATATATATGTGTGTATGTGTGTATATATATGTGTGTGTGTGTGTGAGAGAGAGAGAGAGAGAGTTTTGTGTGTGCGCGCGTGTGTGTATGTGTGCGCGTAATGCTCAAGGAATCCGGTTTATTTCTCTAGGGAAATGTTTTTTTTAAAAACAGAGGTTCCTACTGATATTAAGCCTTACTCTTCAAGTATGAACTGAGTTTTCCGAGGAGCTGGCGTACATTCGTATAGAGAAAAAACGCTAAAATCCCCTTTCTTTAGCGTTGATGGCCTTGAGGTATGATATCTGACTGATATCAAATATATATACATATAGTCATCCACAGACACACAATTTCACTGTATCACAGCTCTTTAGTGTGGATGTTCGATTGCTTCATGCCGGGTTCGAAAACCGACTGATTTGATATCAGTCAGATATCATATTATATATATATATATATATATATATATATATATATATATATATATATATATATATATATATATATATATATATTATAGCAAAAAAAGAAATAACATTAAGATATATAATCCTGTGTTCTTATTGCTATTTTTATTTATACAAAACATTACTGAATGTAAATTTACAGAGCATTAATATTACAAATTAACTGATTTAAAAATATGGTTTCATCATGATAATTTAACAAAACTGGTAATAATAGTAAGAGTTCACATTCCTCAAGTAAAATGTTGAAAACTCATTCTCTTACTGCTAAATAAAACACACACACACACACACACACATCTTTCATGAGGGAACTATTAACATAAGTCATTTTGACGAGTAGAAATTCGGATTGAACTTGTTGACATTTCATATTAATTTAGTGGATCATGTCACCGCCCGACAGATATGAATGATATATAAGGTTATCTCTGGTTCTGTGCCCTTGGATAAAACCAATCTATGGCAAGGGCAGCACTGAATTAAAATCCTTGAAGAATCTAAAAGAGAAAAAGCTCCTCTATTTTCTCAAGAATAATCATGGAAATGCAGTTTCCAGATGTTAAAAAAAATGTCTGGACAGTCATGATTGATTATCTTCTGAATGGACATGGCACTTCAGAAAGGAAAAAAAGGGAAGACACAGATGCCTCATAAAATCGGTGAATTAAGGCAGGCCGAATGACTACGAACGCGTTCTCTATTTAAATATGGAAATTTCTGTGGTGAATTGGCGAAACTAGAATCTATGACAAACGGATGTCAAATTGTGAGTTGTCTGTTCATATCTTGTCGTTTGCCAATCATCTATGTTCTAATTTTGCGCTGGTCTTTGTAGTATTCAAAAATGCAACCCCACAGAATTACAATAAGACTAAATTATTATTATTATTATTATGAAAATATTAAACATTTAAATGTTATAAAGATGGCTTCCCACAAATATAAGGAATCATATAATTGTCGGAATGTAAGTGTTTTCAATTCTGCTTGATTTAGTGCCAATTCTCTGAAGCTGTAAGCAGTCATACCATTTCAAATATTGTCTTCCTTAATTTCACTTATGGTTTTTCGGTGTTGTCTTTCTTCTATATATTTTCTCTGAACCAAAATACAGAGAATCCTGTCAGCCCAACTATTTATAAATTGGTCCGCAAATGTGTACTTAACCTTAGTTAGTGTAATAGCTTGAGCCGCGATTTGAACACAACTTGCAATACAATTTCTTCAACAATAATAATAATGGTAATAGTAGCCAATTTCCTATTAGGACATATTTAGCATTCGTTTGCGATCAGCAAGTACTATTTTCGAATGAGAGTTATAAAATCTTCCTCATAAATTGCATGTTTTTTTTCTTTTCCCTTTTTTTTCAGAAAAATAGGTTTTTCAAGGCGAGTGTCGATCATTACTGTATAGATGGGTGTTTTCCTTCCTAACATTGATTTCGAAGTGTTGTCTAATATTAACATTTGGCTTATGTCATTATTTTCTTTTTGTGTTACATGTGCTATCCAACTCAGTTTATGATACACTTGGTAGCCGTCAAGTGATGTGGTTTCTGTTATTTTGGCACAGTTATTTGTCATTCTTGTGACAATTCGCAAAGTTCAAAGAAGGACTATCTTTACCAAGACACACAGGTTTACTCATTCAAAATATTTTTCACCATTGATCTTAGGAAGCAGTTGAAAACGGCTGACAGTCGAGATATCTTTGCACGGGTTTGGCGCCAAGCATGATATCCATATGAAGAGTGTATTTAATAACATAATGCAAAACTTACATACATATGTGTGCTTTATCTTACTTGGATTGAATCAATTCAATCTGAATGTTTGAAAAATTCTCTGAATTTATTTGAGGACTTATTATTTATATTTTCACAAGCGGAATATTGTCTTCATCTTTATTGATTGTTATCCAAACATGTCATTCGTTGTGCCCTACAGCCATCAGCCGATGCATAGCGATCCATTTTAACTTCAGGTAATTTCAAATGAAAATTTTATTTAATCTACGGGGGTTGATTTTTCTAATTTCGATTATTTATTATTACTCAGCTATTAGTGGCACAATTTCCACTGAGATTAGTATCACACAGCACGCTCAAGGGATTGGACTCAGATTATATCACAAAAATCAGTAACCAAATATTTAATTCACGAGACACGTATTCTAAGTGGAGAACGTGCAAACTTGAACATAAACTAACTTCTGATAAGTTCTGCATTCGAAAACTGTTATTTCATTTAAAATAGGAATATGCACCGTATCTTTTAAGTTAATTCCTTAATTTTGGCCTTGCAGACAAATTGGATTGTTTTTTCAATGTGTGCCATTTTCAAATACGATACATTTTTTTAATATTCATGTTTGTGGCATGGCATTTTTCATCCTCTCATAGACTGTCACTGTAATTTATTTCTTAAAATAACCAGTCAATATGTCGAGCTGTGTCCTTTATTTGATACATTATTTGATATATTTTGAGCGCACTTTTTATTCAAAAACTATGATATCTGGTCATATTTATTTTCTCTTTCTATATATCTATATATATAGAAAGAGAAAATATTTTTTTTTTAATTTGAAAGATATTCGCGAAAAGTGACCAGATAGCATATATATATATATATATATATATATATATATATATATATATATATATATATATATATATTGTCATCCACAGACAGACTGTTTCGCAGCTCATCAGTGTGGCTAGACGTCCGTTTGCCTCTAGCTAGGCTCGAAACCCAACTGAATTAGTGTCAGTCGGGGATTCTATCACTAAGCCATTGACGCACGGCAGGGATGGAGGAGAATTTAAGGGTATTTATTTTTAGATAAACACACAGTGACAGAGAGAACTCGATTCGATTTACCGAAGAGTCTTGCATTATGAACCGTAATAGTCACTGTTTACAAACCTACACTTCCTATATATATATATACATACATGTATGTATATTTCTAGAGCTATGCCCTCCTATCATGCCTGCGTATATATTACAGGTGAAAGATTAATAACGACCCGTAGTATATGGTTTAAAATCCATGTAAAGTAATAATACCTAAATTATCAGATTCATTTATATAAATCTTCAAGTCCAAGTTAACAATTGATTGTAACATCCAATGAGAAATTAAATGACTATTGTTTTTGACAATATAAGATTATTGCTTCAATGTAAAGACAAAAATGTTAACCTATTTTACATAAAATCATATAAAGCAATACTCATTGCAAATTTAAACAGAAAATGATTTAGGCGATGCGTACGAATTTAAAGAGTCAGACATTCTGATTCATTTGTAAATTAGGATCTTGTTTACAGTAATATGAACACTTCATAATTAATGTGATTTTGGTGTTATCTATAGCAATGCATTCCCGGAATGATATTATCTTTGCACAAATAAAGAGAAACAAGCAAATCAAGGCAAAATATTCCAATAATGAATAATTAGCAGAACAAACATTTAATAAAATATTTTAATAAAAAATTTTGCACAGAAACGCCAAAAGACTATATATAATAACTGGATTTGGGGCACCTCGGTGTGGTGTATTGGTTAGCAAGTTTGTCTCGTTAGAACAATTATGACTCAGTAGTGAGTTCGATCCTCGCTTAATGCCCCATACTTTCAGCCTTGTGCCACATTTACGCTACACTTTGAAAGTCACTGTGGGCACCTCGGCGTGGCGTAATGATTAGCAAGTTTGTCTCGCTACAACGGTTACGACTGAATAGTAAATTTGATCGTCACTGGATCATCATTGTGCCACATCTAAGAAAAAAAAACAATATAATGACACAATGACTGTGACATTTCATCAGTATCTCTCTATATTTCTGAGATGAGGTATCATGCACACTATTTACATTATTGGGACTATTGTCCTCATCTTTGTCGCCTTATTTATTACAAAATTTCGGCCGATAATAACCACAAAAATTGCAATATGCGCTCTGGTAAAAACATGAATGATATCAGCAAAAATATCAGCACTGGTTATAAATTATTGCTGAAAATATTAGGTTTATAATACACAGAAATTCATACACAGATATCCTCAAGGACACCTGGCACAGTGGATAAAGGCGTTGGTTAGATCCAGTGACACGACACAAACAGTGTGAGTCCAATACCCGGTTAAGGCAGAATTAAGAATTAACAAGTGATAATTGACATCCATGAAACAAGGCATTAGAACAGTCTACCACAGTCAGAGAAATAAAGGGATCAGTTCGACATTACAGGCACCTGAAGAAGGCCGGAGCGTACAACGGCCGAAGCCTTGTAATAAATACGGCGACAAAGATGCGGACAATAGTCCGAATAATGTTAATAGTGACATTTCATTTATAACTATCAGAATAAAACATTGGACAGGGGTGGATAATTAGATAGTATAACGCTTTCTTTTTCGGATGAATTTGTTTTGTCTAATCATTAATAAATCTAATTATATATTATCAGTGATTCTATTTCTTATATTTTGCATTTTAAAGGGGACGGTGACTGCTCTTTTTGAAAGTTTTCAATCGTCATAGTCACCATTTAGTTTTCATATGCTTTCTTATAGTACATTGCATTATTCTTCTACGCATTCACGTACGAATCACTTTTCTTCGTAGCTTGCTGGTGCCAAAACAATTTGTACGCTAACTAAAGGCAGATTCAGAACTACATTATTTAGCCTTTGTGCAACGATGCAGGTAAATCCAATAGCAAATTGACAAATTCACACTGTAACTATATAAGGGATGAGATCGATTACGTCACATTTTGTAACTCTTATGCTATGCTAATAATTTTGATAATTCAATCACTTTAGGATAGAAAAAACAAAGGATGTTTCAATTTCTGGAAAATCATTGAGTTTTGTAACCATTTTATATAAAGAAATTAGAATAAAAACGTTGAATATAATCATCATCATCAGCAGCATTATCATCATCATTCCCTTGAATTTTGTAATCGCAGGAGTAGGGGACCCGAATGCAAAAACCACACTAAATCTCCTCCACGACGGTCTATCAACAGCAGCCTCGGCAATTCTTGTAGTCATATCCGTCTATTGTTTGACATTGTCCAACCCGTTTTTGCGTTGGCGTACTCTACTATGTCCACATTCAACGGTGCCTTGCATGATGGTCTTGCACAAGCTTTCGTGTCTTATAACGGTAGAATATCAGATATTTTTATCACGCAATTCCAACATAATGGTAACGCATAGAAAGTGAAACACAATACGTATACTCTAAATCAATGAGTCAATGGAGATATTTTTCTTTTGTATCGTCATCTTTAATTCCCAAAGAGACAAACGAGGTTTTCACTAAACGGACACGCTTGATAAATTGACCATTAAAATCTTATGCAAGTACGTGAGCATATCGGTGAAATATTCTGGAGTAACTAAACAAATCGTATTTTAAAATTTAATGATATTTTTTGAAAATTGTGCATTGGAAGATGTTTTTTTTTTGTTTAAAGCAATTAGTGTATCCATAGTCAATGCAAGAAAACGTAACTGAATAGACGGCGACAATGCGTCTCAGCAAGGCGAAAGGAAAACTTCGATTTGGAATAAACTCAGCAGGAATGGTCGTTTATTTCAGTCAAAAATGAGGCAATATGCCACGGAATTGATTTTGATTTATATCAATCCTTGTCTGGACTTGGTTCCATATAATTGTTGTTTTGAGAATGTTGTATACATGGTTAATTGTTCGCTCTGCAAAAAGTAATCTAGAGTAGACTTCAAGACTCGCACATATGTGTGCGTGCGTGCGCATGTGAGAGAGAAAGCGGACGTTTATATGAGTGTATATGCTTGTATATGTGTGCTTATTAAGGTTTTATTCATATATAGGGATAGATAAACACACGCACGCATACATACATACATAAATGTATATTCCAAATATAAACATTTCTCTTGTGACAATAATTATAATACTCTTGGGTATATAATCTAGCCAATTTCATTTATTTTTCTAAAACTATGATTTCTTTATTATTTTCTTGTGAAACATACCCAATAGCATGATTATAGAAGAAAGAAATGAAATGTTTTAAAATACTGACCGTAATTCTAATATGGTTGATTTAGTTATTAAAGCCCTTTCTTTACATTTTCATCATAGTAAATTGCTGTAAATTTTAATTAAAGTAGCAAGTTTTAAATAAAATAGCAGACGGTAATCAACTAATCCATTGTGTTTGGTATTTTGTAAATAATCCCTTTTTTTATCATATAATCGAATACTTTCCGCTTTATTGTATATATATAACTATATTATATTCAATTGTATAATATATGCGGAGTCTCTCGTTGTATTCGACGTATGCGGCTCAGCAACTCAGTTCCTAGTAACCGACATCCAGACACCAGCACATATGATTTCATTATAGCAGTGAAGGCTTTGTTTAGAACCAACCAAATTTTTGAATGGCCAAATACAAAGACCTGGTGCGGTACTTGCTACAAATCCCCAAACGACCCTCCGCAGGTTTTGAATTCAGAGTTGTCCTTCTCCTAGACCATTTGCCATCCAAGGCTATAGAAACCAATTTGTCCTGCTATTTACCTATAGCTGGTGGGAGAATAACAGGATTAATACCTTTGCCAAGGGTATCAGCACGTAAGTGAATGTAATAGATTCAAATGGAATTCGAACTTGGTTCTCCGTCCAAGTCGCTAACCATTACTAAATCGTGCCCCACAAAATATATTTATATAATAATCTCTCTATATCGTGAGTTTCCGAGCGTAGCTTAGATGTGCCACAAGGCCGAAAATATGCGACAGCCAGTGAGAATTAAACTCACTACTCAGTCGTATCTGTTCTAGCGAGACAAGCTTGCTATTACACCGCCCTGAGGTGCCCAAATAATATCTCTATATATTAATATATATATATATATATATATATATATATATATATATATATATATATGTATGTATATATATATATATATATATATATATATATATATATATATATATATATATATATATATAATTATAATATTATATTATATAATATTCAATAATTCAATAACCGCTATTTCATAACGGTTATTGAATAGGTGGTATCGATTATATTTTAAATTATTTTAGAAGGTTATATTATTCAAATAATAATGTGCCTGATGTGGTTATAATCTAGCTACACGATAGGTTTCTTTTATCAATTTTAATTTTTAAGTCATCATTTATTTTTGATTACTTATGTTTTTTTTAATTTATTAATGAATTGTTTGTTGTTGATTATTATTATAGTGACTTAGTTGTGGTTATAAGCGAATTTGTACTGTTTGTTAATGTGTCTTAATTAATTGTTCCTTCATTGACATATTTATTTATAATTTATCGACTTATTTAATATTTTTTCTTTTCGATTTTATTTTCGTAATGCGTTGTTCAGTTTAAAATCTTCGCTTAAATATCTGTAAACATATAATGAAAAATCATAAATGAAATAATTTGTAATATCGAATTTGCGTAATTTTTCACAATACTTTTTATTCGAGGAATATCTAAAAACAATATTACAAACAAAGATGAGTGTTGTAACGTATCTAACCATGCGCATTTATTGATTCATTAACTGAATTGTGGAGGAGTATTTAAAGCCATACAGTAGTTGATAAATGTTAACTTTTTCGGGTTAATAATGATTTTATTGATAAAATCCATACTATTTAACCTATAACTGGTGAGAGAAGAGGTGTATTTATATAATTCCCAAACGTATATTTCGCATATGTATAAATAACGAACCGGACTTAGTACTGGAAATCGACAATATAACAAAAATTCGGAGCTATTATCCATTAAATCATCCGGACATCCAATCTTGCAAAGGCTATTATTCGTAAGTAGTCACCCATGTAGATTCTGACCAGGTTTAACGTTGCTTAAATTTGGTTATTGAACGTGAACCGGTATTTGAACCTGATATGGCCGTAGGCCTATTTAAGTTACTAAAATATTGTCCATTGCATCACAAATTAAGAAAAAAAAATATTGAAACGACAAAGATGCGATTCTACCAACGATGATTGCGAGTAGAAAGAATTCCAAAGAAAGAAATGGTTGGAATGTTAGGCAGACATAACGTGCAAGGTACACGTAAAGAAAACAAACCACAGATCTCCAGAAAGTAAAATCCTGATGTAGAATTCAGATGCCAACTTCGTCTTCAGCCTTCAAATTCCAACGATGCCATTTGGAAAGACATGAGCTCACAACCTCTCCCACCAGTTATGTATTAACTAGTTGGGTAGATGTGGCGCGTTATGTTCAGGTAGCTCCCAGTCTGAGGGTAGGAATACTACGAATTCAAAACCACGGAGAAAGGATCGCAACAAACAAGAGACTTACATTCCAAGGAAGCAACTGCAATTTATAGATAATAAAGGGTACGAATCGACGAAGTGCCATGATCAACTACATAATGCAGGAACGTGACATTTCTTGGAGAAACTGGTTGAAGAGAATCAAATGATAACAGACAGCTACCCTTTGAATTCTACACGGATCGCTATCCACGTGCATGACCTTTCACTTCCATCGCTGCCCTCTAATAGGCTATATTCGCGTGAGTCAGAGGGAACTGAAAGATATCAATAACACTTGACCGATGCACAGCGTGGAATTTCAAACCGATCACCCCATTATCTGCTTAGAAGCTTGGCTATATTTTCTAGCATAGGCTGAGCGGAGCGTTCAGAAATGCAGTATCGGTAAATTCGAAAATAAGACACACGCGAAATTTGAAGTCGTGCTAATATTAAAACAGGAAGGCATCAAACTTCGAAGTACGCCACATTCGGAACAATCTGGGATACCCATTTGCTATCCTCGGCATAAAAGAAATACTGAATAGATTTTCACAATCCCATGCAAAACTAAAGAGAATATACTTGAACATTTATGTAACGTTATATATGTGGGAAAATAGCCTTCCAAGGAAACCCAACTCGATGTATATTTAAGTAAAGTTAAGAGTTTTTCTTGTCACTTAATTATGTTGTTAATAAAACTAACAATAAAGATGTGCAATGAGCATTTATAGAACCATTGTACTTGAATTTGATTCATTTTATTTATTCACAATCTTTCTGTTTATCAACATGCGTGCTTACCAGATCTTAGATTGAGTCTAAAAGGAATTATGCACCTGTGTACGATTTTATAATATATATATATATATATATATATATATATATATATATATATATATATATATATATATATATATATATATATATATATATATATATATATATATAAGTTTGTCCTATTAAATGAAAATATCACCTAAGTTCGAAATTTAAACCTTACAATCTGAAACATATTTTCTTTCTGAGATCCTATATTAAGAAATCCAAGTTTTAATTGCCGAAAATATTTCCGGTTGTTTCTTGGTTGACTGAATTAAGGTTTTCATGCAGAAAATAAAGTTATCTTGATTCATAGACAGGAATACTCATCGGCATATACAAAATAGAGACGGATCGCCAGTTATTCTTAAATGATTAATAGGGTCTATATTCTCAAAGCATTAAATAGTATATATATATATATATATATATATATATATATATATATATATATATATATATATATATATATATTCATTAAAAACGACTGACAAGGTGCTTTTATTTAGTTTTTTATATAATTTCTCGTGCGATCTAATAAAGTTTTTCTTTTCAGAGGATAAATTATATAAAAATTGTCCGAATGTTCTTTTCCGAGCGCTTTCGAAAAGAAAAACTTTATTAGATCGCACGAGAAATTATATAAAAAACTAAATAAAAGCACCTTGTCAGTCGTTTTTAATGAAATGTGCTTGAAAGAAGGATTGCTGCCTAAATACACAAATATATATATATATATGTGTGTGTGTGTGTGTGTATATATATATATATATATATATATATATATATATATATATATATATATGTGTGTGTGTGTGTGTGTGTGTGTGTGTGTGTGTGTGTGTGTGTGTGAGTGTGTGTGTGTATGTGTGTGTCTGTGTACGTGTGTATGATGCTACACAAGGTCAGACTTAATATAGAGAACACTCAGGCCAAGTTTTTAAAAATTTACCAAGCCCCCGAAAAATTCGGGTGCAATGGCCTCGGTGGCGACCACCAATTCCTCTCTCTAGTGCCATGAGGGGAGGTACAGCCACAGGTAAGCGCTCCCCATGGACAGACAACTCAAAGTATTATCTGGCTCAACTACATATCTGTCCGCGAAGAGAGCCACAACTGAGTAGCCCTCTGCCTAAAAGCAGAGACACAATTGAAAGATAAACAAAGAAGACATAGACTTGAAATTTCTATGCAGGCTTTCCGTCCGTCTGTCACGAAAAAGTTCTGAGGATGAATTCCAACAAGATGGAATGCAAGAAACAGCGATGCTTTTATTGCAATGTTTCTAGAGGACAAATGACAGTTTACTAGCATATTTCTGTAGGTCAGTTACAGGCTTACAGTAATCTCCGCAGGGGATCTAAGTTTATAAATGATGCATATATCATAGACGGTGTTATGTGTATATCACTTAATAGAGACACTATTCCTGGTGGGAAATCAGGTAAGTGTCACTAGATGTGTCGGGAATGGATTAGAAAGATAATCATCGAGCAGTCTGCTTTATCTACATTAAATTTCAACACTACAAATTAATTGAAGTGAGAAAGTATCGCGGGTTTTCTTTTGTTCCCCAACCTCTTGCAGACCCACCAGGAGAAGCAAATTTGATTGTGGCTACACGTTGTCTCATTAGCAAATAATGACATTTTGTTTGTCTGATCTTACTCTAATTAGCAGATTTGAAAGAAAGATCTGTAGAGCACTCCATGTATCCGCGTAATAAGTAAGGAAGAGAACAAGCAAAGATGCCTGTCTATTGGAATTACTAGGATAGCCCGTGTGAAAGTCTACTCTTTGAATGATACAGTTAGCTACTGAGATGTTCTAAACCTGGTGTCATGAAAACATTTGCCATGATAAGAACAGAAATCGCACAAGATTGTAGAGAGCGGGACCTATCTATATCATCAGATTTTGTATCTAGCAAGTAATAGCAATGAGAGAAAATTTAACAATAAATGAAGAAGAGATAACAAACTGACTTTAAATGTGGATACTAAAAACATTTCGAAAGACATCAAGATAACAAGGATAACTATCTATCTATCTATCTATCTCGCTAACTCGTTAGCTATCTAGCTGTGTTTCAACTATCTCTCTATCTATCTCTGGACTATGTATCTCTATCTATCGATCTATCTATATTAGACTGGTCTCTGTATGACTATCTATCTATCTATATCTGGACTATCTAGTTAGACTGTTAGCTAGCTAGCTGTAACTCAACTATTTATTTATCTCAGCCTGGACTGTCTACCTCTCTGTATATTGATGTGTATATCTATATTAGACTGGTCTGTCTAGCTAAACGTGAGTTGACTATCTATCTATCTATCTATCTATCTATCTATCTATCTATCTATCTATCTATCTATCTATGTGTATACACATATATATAAGCCTGCTATTATCTATCCCTGTATATTAATCCACACACACACAAACACGCACACACACACAAACACACACACACACACACACACACACACACACACACACACACACACACATATATATATATAGATATATATATGCACATTTCATTAAAAACGACTGACAAGGTGCTTTTATTTAGTTTTTATATAATTTCTCGTGCGATCTAATAAGGTTTTTCTTTTCAGATAATAAATTATACAAAATCTGTCCGAATTTTCTTTTTATCCGAGGGCTTTCGGCTATACATTTAGCCATTTTCAAGGATTATATTTCAACTGTTATAATTATAAATAGTTTGTTATATGTATGTTTTATAAAATGCTTCGTTTGTTTGTTTCAAAAGGCGGTCAAGATATTATGTCCATGATCAAAGTTAATATTATTAAGTGTTGGTTTGTTTGTTTTTATTAATAAGGCTTCCATTATTTGTAGCCTTCTTTTGCATGTGGATGATGCTATTATATTAGTGTTGTCGAAAAGTATGTTCCGAATAGGGTCCGGTGGGTCTCCATGAATATTTAAATGAGTTCTAATTGAGCTATTGTCAGAATCGTTTAGAGTTAGTCTGCGCGTTAAACAATTTGTAGTGTGGCCTATATAATTATTTACGAAAGTTGATTCTTTGAATTCGTAAATAATATTTACTCTATTTAATTTTGTTCTAGGAGGTGAATTGTTATTTTAACTATAAGGTTAGAATAAGGTTAAAAAACTAAATAAAAGCACCTTGTCAGTCGTTTTTAATGAAATGTGCATGAAAGAAGGACTGCTGCCTAAATACACACACACACACAAACACACACACACACACACACACACACACACACACACACACATATATATATATATATATATATATATATATATATATATATATATATATATATATATATTAAGCTAATTAAATTAAATTGCAACCCATCTGTTCCGCTTATAATTTTAGAATAAACTATTTGGTAAGTTCATAATATCATTTGGATGTATGCTCAGCATGCATGAAGGATTCGTTGGGAAGTTCCCGAATTTTAAAAGCAATTAGCTCATTTAATCGTACTAATCTTTCTTCCTTTTTCAGAATTAATGATCCTTGCCTTCTGTTCGACAATGTCTGACTGAAAAATAAAAGATTACAAAAAAGTTCAATCTGGCAACAGAACATGTAATTTTCATTGTTCTTCTTGCTTCACGGAAGTAACGCTTCTCTTATGAATACGATTATATAATCTTGTCTTTGTTTATCAAATTATTTTATACTTTGTTAATTTTATACACTTCATTTTATTAAGTGACTCTCATCAATTTAAACACGCCTATTTCATAAAAATCATATAACAAGAATATTATCCTATTTAGACAAACACACTAACACACTTACACTGCAATCATTCACATACTCATTCACAGAAAGTGTGATATCATACACTGTGTCGAACACAGGACACACACACATATGCGCACACACATGCACACACACAAACTAACACCCACACACATACACACACACACACACACACACACACACACATATATATATATATATATATATATATATATATATATATATATATATATATATATATATATATATTAAGACTTTTTTATGTTTATACGTTCTTTTCATAGATAAAATATTTAAGTAAATACTATGTTTAAAATAAATATTTACTTAAATATTTGTATCTATCAAAAGAACTTATAAACGTAAAAAATGTCTCAAATTAATTGTCGGATATTGTCCATTTCATAATGTGTGACGTCATTTGTTTACTTTTGAATACGCATCGAGCAGATATGAATGTATGAGAGAAAATCATGGAGAATTGTAGTTTAAAAACAGTAAAATCGAATTTGCTAACCGAAATGCTCAAACGGTAAAAGCCCGTATAGGATACAGGTTCGATACCTGTCGGAGGAGTCATATTTTTGTAGAAACATTTTCTTATAAACATAAAAAAAAGTCTTTAAAAAAATTGTCGGACTTTGTCCATTTCATAATATATACAAGGTAACCAAAAGAGTTCTGTCCGTTTTTAAAGTATGTGTAACTAATATTTAGTCTTCGAAGTAATCGCATTCGGGATCCAGGACCTTCTGCCAACGAGTCTCCATCTGTTCAATATCGTAGAACTCGGGGGGTTTTGACTCAAAGAAGTCCGTGATGCGTTTGCGCAAGTCTGCTTCATTGGTGAAGGATTTCCCACGAAGATGATTATCCAGAGAGTGGAAGAGGTGGTAATCGGATGGCGCAAGGTCAGGTGAATAACCGAAGTTGCTGTATGGTATGCACTGAATTTTTCATTTTAAATTATGTAACAGTCAGTCCCTACCCAGCACCAAAATATTGCGGGGTGCATGAAATACCAAATCGTGCTACACGTAAGGGATAATATACATGTTTATTAATATATACTTAATTTCGCTGGTATGTTGCGTAGAGCACGATTTTATTAACGCAAACACGCTATATAGGATAATCTATATCTATCTATCTATCTATCTATCTATCTATATATATATATATATATATATATATATATATATATATATATATATATATATATATATATATATATGTAAACAAATGAGTGGATGTAGATCCGACGATATGATGAAAATGTGGAAAAGACAAAGTAAAATCCGAATATGTGAGTTTACTATGCTTGACAAACGTACCGATAAGCTATAGTTTTAAATAAGTCCCCCCACCTTCCACTTAGGATACAATCTTTTCCCTGTGAGCAGGTTTTCGTAGCGCCGCCCACGCGACGCCAGCGTATCCGATTCCAAGAAAGAATACTCTGACTTTAGAATTTCAGTTTTTCTGTTTCTGACCAGTCCTGTATATATCGTCTCTTCATCTAACTTAAATCTAATATAAATATGTCTCCATTAACCATGTCCTGAAGAAGGTCTATTTGACCGAAACGTCTGACATCGACAGAATAACAAAAACAAAATAAAATCAGTAAACCCACATATTCGGATTTTGCTTTGTATTTTCCACATATTCATCATATATATATATATATGAAGTTTCTCTCTCTCTCTCTCTCTCTCTCTCTCTCTCTCTCTCTATATATATATATATATATATATATATATATATATATATATATATATATATATATATATAGGATACGCTTCTGTAATTCCCTTATAAAGGAAAATAACTCAAAATACAATTATATTCATCAAAGCAGTAGTTCTGAATTCAACATTGTAACAAACTGACCAGCACGTGGAAGTCTGGATTTCGATCCAAACATTCCTTGCTATACTCAGACCGTAAATGAGTGAATGTTATTTTATTATGTATTGCATTTAAAAAAATACTCCAAAACTTACACCCGAGAATCAAATTCATGTAAGAACCGCTGTCAATATACTACATAACACCCTTGAGCACTTAGCCTTGTAGCGGGTAGCATGGAGATGAACGTGTTTTAGTGGACTCAGCAGTTTCCAATCTGCTTGTCTGAATCATCTTCAAGAAGCATGAGCAAGATCTCTTGCTCCATATGTGACCTCCTTCGTGAATCAGTAGCGATTTTTACGTGCCATTTAAGATTATCGCAAAATTAAGCTGTCCGATCCTCATGCGTCAAAACTGACGGGAGAATCCGTCATATATATATATATATATATATATATATATATATATATATATATATATATATATATATATATATATATATATATATATATACGCAAAGACATCACACTCATACACAGATAAATATGTGTGTGCGAGTATTCACGTTCTTGTGTAGAGATGGCTCTTTCAAACTTAGAAATTAATATCTACCGGTGTAGAGCACAACAGTCTTAATAAGGATATACTGTCTCAAGATATGAGACAAAACATTGTTAGATTTTAATCTGGGAAACCATTTTTAGTGTAAATGCATTTTGATCTTTGAAGCCTCATTGCAGTGCAAAGGAGATCTGTGCATTTTTAGTTAGGTAAATTATGTTATGTCTTGCAGAGATCCTTTCCTAAGACTGAAGCAAAAGAAAAATAAAGTGTTCTTCATGGGAAGCACATTCCATTAATCAGGCTTTTGCAAACTTGGATGGATTTCATTTTTTTCAATTTTTGAAAACAAGAATATCTACTAAAAATGTGTGCCCATTAAATAGAACATCTTGTGATGAAAGGAATGAATGTAAATTAGCTAATTAATAAACCTAACTTCAATATTTATTCTTCATTATTTTAGAATTTCTATGTTCATAGAGAAACTTATAGATTCTTCCAATTGCCTATACTTAATTTACGGTAAATCCTCATCTTATTTGAAGAATGGCTCGAAAGAACACACACACACACAACAACAACAACAACACACACACACACACACACACACACACATATATATATATATATATACATATATATATATATATATATATATATATATATATATATATATATATATATATATATATATATATATATATGGGAAGTGAAGCTTCAAAAGTTTTTGGTTATATTGTGAAATTTTCATATATTATAATCAATTTTCCATAATTGTTTCCTTCATCTTTCAGATCATGTGATCTTCATCAGTCTAAGCTTGTTTAATTCTATGTATTATTTAAAGGTATTCTTTTTCTTATGTTTTCTTAAGTCTAACCACTGTGTGTGTGACAGTAATCCAAATTCTTCTTGAACTGTAAGAAAAGTGTTCCTTAGCTTAATCTTAATAAATCATTTAGGATTCGTCAGAGAAATGGGAAGGTCTTTGTTGTTATCTATCAATATGCCTTCCCATCCTTGTTTGTGTATTGATAATGCCTGTGTTTTTGCTACCAAGTGTATATCCTTCCTTCTCCATACTTATATAATGTTTTATAACAAGGAAATAATATATATATATATATATATATATATATATATATATATATATATATATATATATATATATATATATATATATACACCAAATTACACCTATTTTATATCGTTTGTAGGGTTTGTGTGTGTGCCCCGCCTAGTTTGTTTCCTAGTATATAAGAATACATTTATTCTCCATATTGATAAATTATGTATTATAATATTACAATGGAATCTGTAACGTAACTACGCATAACTTTTAGGGTGTGTTTGTATGTGGCTGAATACTGTGTTTTTCTACCGTTTTTGCATGGTGTGTGTTTATGTGTGTTGGGTATGATTTCTGTTGCGATGGTTTAAAGTTGTCTATAATGTTTTTTTCTTGTATTTGTAGGTAAGAATAAACTTCTATTTGATATATTGGCATAATTTTATATTACCTTTGTTGCATATGTGGATGCGTTGTGATACAAAGTGCTTCATGTTGTCTTGTAATGTAAAGAGATGATCTGTTGTTTAGGGTTTGGGTGATACCTATATAAGATTATCTACATTTTGTGCCTTTCATGGGCATAAATCACATTTTGGAGGTGCAGTCTAAGTTTTCCTTTAGTATGGGATTTTCTAAAGTTAGGAGTTTCCTTCAATTATGATGTAACAAAGCCCACATCATTTCTGGTTGAATTTCGTGACGCTTGCATTGTGTGTTGATTAAATTTCGATGAGATTAATATGTATTTCAGGTTTTTGATTGGCGTTTGCTTTTTATTATTTTGATTGTATTTAGTACATCTTTTATTTTATCATTCTTGTTAAATAGTTCCAGATTTCTGTTTTTTTCTGTTGTTGTGTGTTGAGACATATGATAAAATTTGTTCTTTGTTTCTTTTGTTTATTAGTTGAACAAAAGGTAGTTTTTACTAGTTCAAAACCTTTGTTTATTAATGGTGTGTAGTAACCATTTTTTGAGAGTTTTATGTCAATCTTGTAGGCTGATATATTGAAGATGTTTGTCGGTCACTATAGAGCACGTCCTACGTGCCAGGGAATAAGGTATGAATTTAAGCTTTTTGTGTGATGGATCTTCAGATGAAGTTATTTTTGGGTATCTGTAGGTTTGTGGAAGATATCTGGTTATTTCCATTTCTGATGAGCATATCAAAGAATGGCAGTTAATAAAAATTATATTCTTGAATGAATTTGATCTTCGGGTGTAAATTTTGGATTATATTGTGTAAATGCAATACAATAAAATAACATTTACTCATTTACAGTCTGAGAACAGCAAGGACTGTTTGGATCGGAACCCTGAATTCCACGTACGTGTCAGTTTGTTACAATGTTGAATTCTGAACTACTGCTTTGATGTATATAAATGTATTTCCAGTTATAGTTCTTTATAGGGGTATTAAAGTAGCATCCCTATATATATATATATATATATATATATATATATTAATATATACACGTTTGGGTGTATGCGTTTCTGTACATCGGGGTAATTACATGAGAAGCGATATAACTGCTTATTTTGGGATTCAACGATATCATTGCCTGGTTTCTTCATTTTCTTTAATCCCGGATACATCCTGGTATTACACTGAAAGTACAATTTTAGACATTTGTAAACCCAAAAATCGTTGCTTTATAAGATGATACGGTTTTTTGCTAAATATATTGCCGGAATAAAGCAACAGACTCAGTCAAATAACTGTCGATCCATTCATAATTTCTACAGATGTTCCGGAGTTTGTGGAATCCCAAGTTCTTATAGTTATTGCATTGCAGATTACAGAGGACATAAGGCGGAGGCAGTTTCTATCTTTAGAATTGTCTTCGTTCGAATCAGTTAAAAATGAATTAATATGTTTTTAGTTTTTATTTCACGCTTATTAATTAAAATATGTTCCCGTTGTACGATTGTTTATCTCTTTATGAAATTATATGAAAATATTAATTACTAAATTAAAAAAAATATATTAGGGTGGCGCTTTTATATGCATCGCTGCCCTTATTTCACACAGTGAAATCTTCCGCCGGCAGCATTTGTACAATCTGCACGTGTATTTGATGGAAATTAATAACGCATTCCCAGTAGAATTCAAATCTGTGAGTTAGATTTAACTTCTGGTTCCTTCATACTCAGCCTTCATTTTAAATGGATGAATAATAGGTAATGTGTCATTGATTTCTCCCAATGGAACGAGTTATAGGGGGCAAGCAATGTCAATGCTGTTTTTTTTTCTTATTGATCAACCGGCATAAATTCATGCATAATTCTTTCGTTGGTTAAAATGTTGGTGGAGGCCAAAACCTTTGCAGACATATTTATGAAGGACTCTTAATGTCAAAATTGAGAAAAAAATCCGATTTTGCATTAAACATTAAAAGGGCCTCCAGTTTACCGACAAATCACTAGATTCAAAAAAATATTTTTCCCAAATATAGTTCCGTGAAAACGAATTTCCGATTCAATGACATCAAACTACAAACTGTCTGAAGTTAATATGCAGATCAAATGAACTCAGTAGATCAAAAAGTTCAGAACGAATGTTTCTAATATTTAATTTCGTCCACATACTTAGAAAAATATTTAACAAAATTTCCTACCATCCTTAATGTTTAGTATTTCAAATGTTTGGAAATTACGAAAATGAACTGACTGAAGTTATTATGCAGATTAAACTAATTGTTATGGTTCAGTTTAGGACCAAGGAAGAACAACACGAAAAAAAGAGTAGAAATAACGAAGATATATTACACGGAATAATAATACAAGATGTGGAAGGTGTTAGTGTGACTGTCAGTCTGGTTTAGAGGAAACTACTATCGGCTCGCCTCGATTCGTCCCTCTTTTTTGAGAGGCATATTAGAAATAGTGTTAGGAAGAGTTCATTCTGTAGTTATAGGTAAGGACCCATAACACTAATATTAGTTTAATATATCTGAAACGTAATAAAACCTGCTTTTTCTATTTTACCATGATATATGTTGAAACCTGGGTAAAAGGGATGGATGTAATAACTTCTGAAAAAGAGAAAAAAACAAATTGATTGAGGGAATGCCCCTATTGGAGATATCAAATGTTCTTTGTACAGATCATCAATCGATAAAGAAGACTGTTGAAAATATGTTGAGAACTCGTAGCAATAGTAAATAGTTTAAGGACATGCTTCCACGATATGAGTGTAAACTAAAGCGAGTTCTTTTTACCAGTGCTCAGATTTTGAAAAGGCTGTAATTGAGGTAATCAAGAAGGAAAACTGTGTAGAATATTTTGTAATTTAGGATTTGTAAAATGATCTAGGCAACCTCCTCTCCCTAACGTAAATATTATAAAGCGCCAAAATTAGACCAAAAAATACATGAAAGTAATTTTCACGGAGGAACCTCGAGTGACATTTGATGGGCCTGATGGATGAGCCAAAGGGTGGATTTTATCCAATTCAGACGTGCTAAATGAAGGCAAATAGGAGGTGGCAGTGTTATGTTATTGGCTGGAACTGTCGACCAAAAAATTATTAGACCATTCAAAATCGATGAACGTGTTAAATCGAAAAGTGTGTAACCATTGTGTTGTTATAAACAAGATTTCTTTTTGCATCATACAAATCCCAGTCTCGCAGTTTCAAAGAAAATTGTGTATTTATGTACGTTAATGCTCTTTCTCGTGTCATCATAACCGTGAATTCGGCGAGGATTAGATTTACAAGAGAGAAGGTAATGGAATAGCCAGCATCAATTTATATCTGAATCCGACTGAAAATATATGCTCAATTTTGAATAGGAAAGTATATGAAGATAGCAAACAGTATAACAGAAAATAGATCCATGGGAAGCAATTACAACTATAATGTTGGAATGGAAAAAAGAATTATAAAATAACATCAATGGATAATAGATCACTGGCTGTTATTGAGATAAAAAGTCACTGCATTAAAATGTAAAGTATTCAATGGATATGTGTTGGTTATTTGTTCTCTTATAGGTGTTGATCAATTTGTGCTTGTTTTATTACATCTTTATTGAAGTAAAATGTGATTATTTGTGTTTGCCTAATAAATTCAGACGACAATGTTTTAGAATTCATCAATAAAACCTCAATAAATCATATTTATACGACCTAAAAATTTAACTCAGGCTTTGTTTTGACATCTAATTTTATTACCAATTTGTTTATTCACACTAAATTTGAATGATTGATGGATATCTGATTTGCTTAAAGGCTTCGGACAGAGCGTACGTTGGGCATTTATACGCTGGTTTCAATTGAAATACCATGCCTGCTATGTACAATGAAATTTTGTTAATTTTAATTCATGTTTTAACAGTAATGTGTAGTCCAATAACCCATCCTAGGCATCAAGGCTTTTGAACGGGAGGTTTGGAGGAGCGTAGAAGCACCACTTAATTGCTGCTGTTCATCGTCAAATCTGACCCGGGTGGTAATTATGCACAAATATCTATAACTCAAACTGGCGCTAAAACACCGTGGACGTATGAAGATATAATTTTATAATAAAAATACCAGCAATGCATTTTCATAGTAAAAAAATTAAGAGCAATACATAAAAAACTTATTACCTGGGTTGGGGCGCACCCACCTTCACAACCACAATAGACTGATCCTATTATTATAAATAGAACAGTAGTTCTAGAGACTGGGAGGAGTGTAGCAGTGTAGTGCAGTGCAGAGTGAGACTTCTGTAGTGATCAGTTACACTTCCGTTTCTCGACCGGAAGATACCGTTGAAATTTATTACTATTACTTATTGTTACTACTAACCTACGTTCGTTCTACTACTAATCTATCTGATGTAAATACCTCTCTGAATATACCAGTATTTTTCCCTACGACTGTGTTTGTTCGTTATTACCATATACTCACATGGAAACACTCAACATCTCAACAACCTGCAATATATTTTTGCCAAAAAGCATATTAACAGCAAGACATAAGACAACAATAATAGCAATGCATTTATATTTTTTACAAAAGGTAAAATATTTCGAGCAATACAGTCTCGTTAAATATAATAATTTCCAGCAATATGATTTTTAATAAGAAATACTAGAAATACATGTTTCTAAAAGGAAATACTAATAATCACAAGGAAAGTAAATTAAATGACCCATAAGGTGTTGATATGCCGCTAAAAAATATATTCTGACACTTATCGAATTATTTAAACTCTCGTCCAAATGTGAACATTCGGTCTTATTGTCTAAGTCCCATTGAATTTTTACGCTTCATGCGTTTGAAATGTTCTGTTTCGTGCGACGTTACAGCATTATTTTCATGTCTCATTGATAATATGGCAAAAACAAAACAATGTGTACATATATTGAATCATGACCAACTGGTGGCCTCCTTTAGCACTTCATGTATCAACATGTGGATATTGCTCCAATACCTGACTTATCTCCACATGACAACCGACAAGACAAAGCAGAAATGCTTGTCTACCAACGATGGAAACGAGGAAAAAAAGCAAGTAGCAATATAGTTATCTACACTTACTTCAAAATAAAAAAAAATATACAGATGCTACAGGCGACACAGGCTTTCATAAAGATATAAAGGTCAATGGTTCAAGCGTTGAGCAAGTGTCTTTCGATAAGGTTAACATTTGGAATGAAGACTAATATCTGTCTGATATTCGTTTTCGTTTCAAAAATTAACTGCAGGAAATCCGCGAGAGAAAAAAAATGAGAAACATGATATTGGAAGAATCATAAATCATGCCAAAATATAAAGATAAATACAATATAGAGAAACGAAAAAGTTAAATGAAATGGGAAAAAAATCCAAGAACAAATGTGCAAATATCCTTCTTCGGATGAGGAAATAAATTCAAAGTAATATGAAATAGAACTTGACCAATCTATTGTCACTAATTATCTATCTTTGTGGAATAAGGGGGAAGGAAATATTTATACGTCAAAGAGAAAAATATCTCAGAGCGAAGTAAAACAACAAGTCAAAGAAAGATATTAGGATAATAGATCTGCAAACAACAAAGAAATCTCCCAGGCCTTGCGGTCATAGAAAATGATTACAAAAGCTTCAGTAGTAAAGACTTTGAATAAAATCTGTAGCCGGAATCGCAAAAGCAATACCAGACTGCTTCCTAGACCATTCTCAAAACACCGGAGTAGACACCGATAACAGGCTGTATCGGCCTCCACATTTTTCATGAAGAATATCGGTTGCGAGGTTGGTAGAGATGTGCTCGAGATGAACCAGTCGATCTGCAATGAATAAAACTCTGGAATGGACACTCAATATTCGGCTTACCAACACTCGTTTGATAAACAAACGCTTCACACCCATCATCATCTGAAAAAAAACTATTCAAAGCACTGATCCGACAGATGGCATACACTCCCAATTGAAGAAAAACCACTGATTTACATAGTCACAAATAACTTGGACTGAAATATGGGATTGAATAAATAAAGTATCAAAGCAGATCGCATATGTTTAACGAAAAGGAGAAAAAAACACTTCTGTACATGTAAGCGTGGAAGAGCATAGAATTAAATAAAACTGTATTTGAAAGATACAGAAATAAGTCAAATGAAAAATACAACTATCTGTGTGTTTTTATTTATAGTAATTGATCAAAATTTTCTTGCATCGACAATTTCGGACAAAAATAAGATGGCAGATAATTGATAATTATTAGGTTGGACAGAAACTCCTGAATAACACCGGAAGCGGAAAGAAAACAGCAACATTTTTGAAGCACACAATTTGTTTTTTCATATAACGTCCATCATTACCAACGATCTTCTGCTTGCGATCACTTAGTATCGGAATCTAACCCAGATACCAGTTCACTGGTTTTAAATCAACAGACTGTTAACAAGCTTCTTTCACTTCATCAAAAGTGTTGAATAGCTGGTCGCGCGGAATATTCCATAGTCACACGGAGCAGCATCAACATTGTCCATCATTTTGAACATCTCGTTAGTCAATCCGCCAGTGTGTAGCCTCGCATTATTTGCTGGAACAAAGCCCGACTTCGAATGACCAATACAGGATACCACTTTTTAAATTCGTCGTAAATGCGGTCTAACTGCTGGCAATATAGTTTAGAATTGATGGCGCTAGCATGAAGAATAAGTTCGAAATGCAATACTTCTTCCACCAGATAAAGATCAAAGTTTGTTGTTTTCTTTCCACTTCCGATGTGACTCAGAACTTTCTGGTCAACGTAATATATAGATACAAAATGTTCATATATTATATTTAGGGAGAAATTATGTTTGAGAAAATACAGCTTGATTTATTGGCTAATGTTCATGTGAGATTTATTGACGGACAAATAGTATGGAATATATATTCGTCCAGGACAATCTTCTGAGCATTTCTTAGAAGAGCACACATGATACTGAAGAAAGGAAAGAGGATTAAATGACGTTACATGAAGCAAGAATCAATGAAAATGAAAACTGCAATGGCGATTTGTACGTTAATGTCAATCACGACTAAATATACGAATCCCTTTTGATAGTCAAGACGAATGAAATGAGGTTAAATTCAAATGAACAACTAAATAATTTGCTCAATATCAGATACGGATATTTCGCTATTCCTATGGGCCTTATGATACGTGTTTCTTTCCTACTACTGTAAGCGCGCTTAAGAGGCAATTAAGTTTTTGTATCACTTTTTAAAAACCTTGCAGAGGCATAACTCACGTTTAAGAATTCTCTTCTGATGAAAATCCTATGTCATTCCTTGTCGGGTTTTGTTTGGGATCATTTTATTTCTAATCTCCTATATTGTGTTATATTCATTCAGTTGTACGTCGACTTCTGACAACAAAAAAAGTCTCATCTGGATTTTGTATTTTCTTATGTTGATATAGTTTATCAATATGATTGCCCAAGTGCATTTGTATTCTTTTAAAGCTTGTTTCCCTGTTGAATCTCTGAAGCTTTATTTTCTGAAGCCTTCCCTTATTTCACCACTGTTATATACATAATTTGGTACTATCCTCAAATCAACAGCAACACTACTACGATTACCTGAAGTCCTGCTGATGTTATTTCTTTTCACCAACGTCAGTAATGGCTTAATGTTTATTTAATATCATAAGACCTTCAATGTTTTATGCATTGGAGATTACACTAAACTTTTACATTTGCCAATATATGCCGTATTTTGTACAATATGAGGAATGTGTCGCCTAAGGTTAATCGATGTGAATTCTAAATGAATATGAATTGAAAATGTAACAATTCAACTATGTAGATATTATGATTTTTTTTTCAAAAATTACGGTAATATATTTTCTACCAGATTTAATTAATTTCCCTGTAACCAACGTCGTACATATATAGGCAAGGAAAAGAACAGAACTTATGTTACGAAATACTAGTCTTTATATACTGGATTTCAAATATTGTGAATACAGTCGCGAGGCATGATATCCTATATTCAATATGTTTACAAAATCTCACAATATTGATTCAGATTAAGATACATGATTTAATATCCATTTTGTTAATCAACTCTCAGCGAGCGATGTTACCAATATCCTTTTATATCGGCTGCATCTTCTAGACGTATCAAACGATTCATTCTCTATATTTGATTTATTCATATCAGACAATGTTGTCATGCATAATGCTTCCCCGTGTGTTTGTTATTTAAAAAAAGTTAATTTTACGGACGCTTCTGAAACACGCCCAAATGTTGATAATGTAGTCATTAATTAACGATCAAATCAAATTCTAAATTCTTGCAAGTATTTTGCTAGAATAAGGATGACAAATGCATTTGTATTATATTATCAAATTGTATGATATTGCCGATGCAACATAATGACATTTTTGTTAATACACTTAATAGCAGAATTTAATATTATTCATCTATTCGGAACAGAAAATGTAGCAACTTATTATGTATATTCAGCTCATAATCATGACTCTCGTAATAACAATTAGCTCTCAACTACGCAGAAGACACAACAATTTATCCCTGCCTCGACAATAAGGCTTATCATTCTGAAAATTTCGAAAAGTAGACTTATATCCAAACAAATCTCAAGTCCGTAGTTAACAGGTGCAACAAATGACTTGCTAATTTTAATGCTTCCAAACCAAACTTTCTCTCTGCTCATCTGAGAAAACCGTTGCTAACTTCCATGATCATGACTGACGCAATCCAGGAATGTGTTCTTGACTCTATTTTAAAATGTCAAACGTCTTTCTGGTCTTAATTGCTTTGTGTAATTATATCATTTTTAGTTTCCTTTTTGCACGTCTATCTGATTTTTTAAAATTGTTTTCCATTTTATGTCGTTATATTTGTTTTGTTCATAGCGACCTTTGTTTCTCGAAGGAATTTTGTAATTTATTTTTCAGAACATTTTTTTATTTTTCATTTTTGTTTAATTGAATTTTAAATATCTGTTATCTTCTTCGTTTTATTTAAAGGAAAAAAACCAAAACATTTTGCTTTAAATATATTTTTTCTTTAAATTATATATATATATATATATATATATATATATATATATATATATATATATATATATATATATATATATATATATATTAAAATATGTTTGTTTAAAAATGGATACGAGAAGTAGCTCAGTCAAACAAATATGTTTGGAACAATTAAAAAGAAAGACGATCCTGATAAAGGTAAAAATCTGAATAATGCTTTACCTAAAAGAATTGTAGTTGAAAAAAATCTAAAGTCCAAATATTTCCAAGAGAAAAGACCAAAAATGTACGGAGGCTGATGGCTAAAATTCGGAGAATTCTAAAGTGATAACTGACACAAAATGCATGGTGGCTGATAAAAGCCAATATTCGATGACATCACAAGCAACCAACAAAAACAACAATATAGCGTTCAGAGAGAAGTCATTCCAGCTGGAAGTCCCAAATGAAGTGTATTATCTATATAACGGCGTTCATAGAGAGTGTTAACCATTATACACATATTGTCACAGATGATGGGGTCTAAGCTAATCAACTTGAACAGCAGAAGTTTGAAAAAATAATTGAGCCAGTCTTTGTGGTGAGCTAGCATTTGAGCAAAATGTGTCGCTCCACAAAAACACCGTCATAAAACCTTTAATATCTTGTGTGTCCGTCTTAAGAACCACTTAGAGATACATGAAAGAAAAGGGATACTTCATGTGGGACGTACTGCTACATTCGCCTGCCGACTGTAAACCGAAGCCAGCCGTAAGTTTATAACTAAAGAAATTATTATGAGACCAGAATATGAGTTCAAGCGTAGGACTATATATCGGAATATGGGGTACATCCTCTATTCATCGGGGAGCACTTGGCCGCTTATCGGTGTCAATTGGGACAGATACATTGACGCACTGACCGTGAGATTGAGATTTGAGCTAATAATCGATCATAAGGTCTACGTTTCCATCTCCAACTATCTGGATGTTGAGAGCGAGAAAATGCATATTATCGTAAAGGGGAAGTAGATCAACTTTCTGGAAGTGTGGAGAGATTGGTTACCTCTCTTCTTCCTGCACGGAGAAGAAGGCCTCTGGATTTCCGGGCCCCGCCGAACTCAAATCTCCCTCTTGCGTGTCTGTTGTTTGCAACTCACCTGTAAAGGGTATGCCATTACTCGGGACCTCTGTGATAAAACCTACTGTTGTGACATCTCACGAACCCCACCCCCATTTCCCGAAAAGCCATTGGCCGCTTCTTGTGCGGCTGTGGAAAGGTAAGATGCGTAATGGCAGGTCGTTGGCTGAGCTAGAGAGAACCTCCGGGCAGCGAGACCGCGATACACTGAAGCCTCCCACGGATATTGACACACAAATCCCACTCCTTCTACCAGATGCAAGGGCGATTCCGCGATTAGCTATGTAGCGCACTTGAGAAACCAAAAGTTCAAGTATGAACCATCCTTCGAAAAGTCAGACAATCTGCAACAATTAAAAGATGCACTGAAATCAAAAGTTCATCAAGATGTCGGAAAGAATTGTCTCTTCTTCCTCCGCATCGTCTTCCCTTGCTGTCAAACAACATCATATGGCTCCACCGCCCATAGTAAAACCATTAGCACAAACCCCTAAAATGACAACACTCGTGAAGTCATCCAAGTGTGCCCGGAGAAAAATATGAGCTATGATTGCAGAGGCAAAACACGTTTTTGTAATTTTTCCCCTGAAGGGTTATTGCGATAACGACAGGTTTAAAAATTAAATCAATATTGTTCTGGAAGGATCCAGTTTTTTTGTTCACCCCTCTCTTTATATGAGCATTAAAACTTACGTTCCCATTGGACATTGGTGGCCCCTCTTTTGATGGCACCACCAATAGTAAAATGGGTACAGTGTTATTGAGAGAGGCCGTCTGTGTCCTCACACTGGGGATGCTCAATGTAGAAGCACGACACTAATCGGTTTGATAATGTCTCTGGTTGGCTAGTGTAAATACCTGTGCCATGAGGTTGGAATCTCGCAAGGTGTGGCTCTTTCATGACATTGAGCGTCCCGACGTGAATGTATTTTGTGTGCAGGAGAACCGGTTTCCTACTCGTAATTATGAGGGCATTCTGTCTAGCTGTTTCCCCCACTATTCAGCATGTTGTGATGGTCTCTCGTGAGGTGTCATCTGGCTAGTGAGCAAGTCTTTGAAGGCAGCCTGTGCTCTTGTCTTCGCAGATCCGGCAGGCAGTTTTAGTGGGGATTCGAATTCCGTCCTTGACCCCGACATAGATCGTATAGGGTCCAATTCGGATACAACAACCCGGGAAGTGAAAATATTTCGGGATTTTATCGACAAGTTTGTTCTTGTCGGTAAGTACCGAAATGAATACCCTCGGGGTGTAATATTGACTTAGATTAATAGGCGGTTCTCGGTTACAGAGGTACATTGTATCTACCTCGCCCAAGTCTTAGTTAGAAGAGTTGATGTAGGGCTCTTAATGTGTCAAGTTTCCACTATACATTTTATTCCGATCATAGGCTCCTCCGGGTCCGTATAAATTTAGATAAACCTAATGTTACGATTGTTGGCATCTGGAAATTTTACTCATCATTGCTTGCTGAGCAAGATTTCCGGGACTAATGATTCCGGGACTAATGATACAGCGGAACTGATAGGGGCTGTGGTTGAGAATAGGTAGTGGGTTAATTTAAAATCTAAAATTAGAACATTTGCTGCTGAATAGAGTCGTCGACTCAACCTACATACATTAACGGTGCAAACGACTTGTGAGCAAAATGTCGATCTGGCGATTAAATCCCCTGAGAGTGTGGACGTAGCATTAGATAGGACAGCATTGGCCTCCTTCCATCTCAAGCCCTGGTAGTTAGGGCTAAGTTAAGAAAATGTCCTCTGAAGCGATGGATATGACCGCTGAATTGCTTGTAGATTAACTTCAGTATGCATCTGAGCAACATATCGCGTTCGTCACATTGCCGGATAATCGGCCCGTGACTACAAACTTGGGCATATGCGAACATTTTCGTGATTACTTTCAGAATCTCTTCGCCAGGAAGCCCGATCTGAGCGCTGCTAAGTTCGAGGACTATTTAGCCGACTTTTCCTGGCTTTAGACAGTTGAAGCGGCTGAGTGTGAGGTACCCATCAGAGAGTCGGAAATCTGGGAAGCGCTGAAGCAGGTTGGCCGGGACAAATCTACGGGATTAGATTGTCCAAGCTACAGACAGTATTTGAGGTTGTCACCCGTTTTCGTTCCGTTGCTAGCACAGATTTTTTACAAATGTTTGAAGCAGGGGCCTATACATCAATGCTTCAATAGTGGTTTGATCAAGTTGTAACGCAAGAACAAGAACGGTGGGAGTGCGATATGTAACTTTCGGTCTTTAACGATGTTAAATTTAGAGTTAAAGATTTTAGACAATATCATAGCCAACCTGTTTCAGGCTATTCTTTCTTGTCTGATTGACACCGAAAAGATTTGTGATGTGAAGGACATGGCTATTCCCGACAAACCTCATATGTTACGCTTGATTATTGAGCAAGTCGAAAGTGAAGACGCACTAATCAATTTTGATGAGTCCAAGCCATTCGATAGGGTGGACCATCGATTTCTGGAGGCTGTCCTTTTGGCGGCCGGATTCGGGCCGGGCTTTCGCACCTGAATCCGACTTCTGTATACGCCTCCCGGTGCGCTGGTGGAAGTGAATGGGTACCATCGGTGCTTTTCGTATTGTCTCGCTCCATTCATCAAGTTCGTCTGCTTTCGTTTTACGTTCTTCCGTTGGAACATTTCCTTCGCACGTAAAAGACGAATCCGATCTACGCGGAATTCCCCTACCTGTTGCAACCAAATTTCAAATTATTCTGCCTATGCTGACGATATTTCAGTTCTTTTATCGAACAGAGCCCAGATTGACGAAGTCAGAAATTAAATCAGAGGTTACGTGACGGTGACAGGGGCCAAGACAAACCTCGATAAGACTGTTGGCTTGCGGTAGTTTGAGTGGAAGGTAGTTTCTCCTGCTGGATTTTCCTCGGAACGGACGGACCGGTCAAGATACTCGGGATCTGGTTCGGTACCAATGTCCTCTTGGAAATGTCGATGTCGATGTTCATATGTGGTCCCGGAGGAATATATCCTTAAAGGGGATGGTGGAAGTCTGTGATTCGCAGAACTACCTGATTCTCCTTTACGGACTCTCCATGATTCCACTTCCGTATACTACACTAATGGCATTAGTAAGGCTCTGGTTCTCTTTCTTGGGGAGGAGGCAAGGCTGCTAACTTACTTCGGGAGATCTGTTACCTCCATCCTTCTAAGATTCGTTAACATACGCTTGGCATCGCGTTCCTAGTTCGAATATGTCGCGATTCGGATGGAGAGGGCCCCTTCCGGAAGGAAGAAGCCCTTAAAAACTTCTGATCTTGACAAGTGTGCACTCGTGTACGGAGGTTGCTCCCTGTTTACCCCCAGGCGAGTGCTACTTCTATTGTGGATGTCTTATTCCTCTTAAACCTCTCTTAGTGTTATCAGATGCCTTTTCCAACATGCAGGCGTTGTCTTGAAGAGCCTTATATATGTGTTTGGTCGTTAGTACGAGATTATCTGATTGACGAGCTTGGGGTTACAAAGGAGGCCCGCTCAATATGGCCTTCGGTGCCCGAGTTGAAATGACTCAATAATGATGAGGCATCGATTACCTGGCTCAGGATTCGCAGGTCTTTCTGGTCGGCAAAATAATTTCTTCGGAGGGGTTGGAGAAATTTCCAAACGGATTACGCATTGATAGGGGAGGTGGAGACTATAGATTACGCTTTTTGTTCATTGAAGTCTCGGAGTTTCGTTGTGCAAGTTTACTGAAGTCATCATGTTTCGCATGCTGCCCGGAAAGTTCTTTGTCATTGAGGCCAGATCTCACTCCGTAGCAATGTGGTTCAACCGTTGACAAAAGATGAACACTACATGCTCTTTTACTTAGGGTTTTACGATTGTGATTTGGACGACACGTCAAAAATAATTCTATGGGGTCGAGAAGTTTACTTCTTCCCAACTAATCTTGTACTTTACGCATCAACTTAAAGTCAAGATAAGGACGGAAATACGGTTCCCTCGTTTAAAATTTGGAAAAAGGTGGGCGAATCTTGCGCGTTTGTGTAGAGTAAAAGGGGATGACTTGGAGTGGCACTTCGATGCCGATTAATCATCAGGATATTGTTCTCTCTTCTTTGAACATTGGCCCCAATTTTGGCTAGTTTAGGGTTCTGTTTTCAACCTTAGTTCCTTATAACAAGTTAACTTAGCTAGGAGATGTATACTCACTAGCACCTTATTTCTATCCCAGTTTTGTTTCGGATTGATCCCTTTCCCTTCCCCGTTTAGGTGTTTAGAGACATTAGTTCACTGGTAGAAGCCTTATTTTGGGGTGGTATTTTCGTATTTCTTGTTGTGTTTCAGTGAGTGTTTGGTCGAATGAATGGTTTATATTTTTAAGACGGTCACGCATTGGTTTCGTCCATCTAACTTATGTTTCTGCCACAAATAAGTATTGTGATTTTTGATATTGCTAACATTATTTGGTTTATTTTCTTGCAATTATTTTTGTTTCATTTTTCTATATATTCATTGGGGTTAAGATTTTTATATTTTTAATTTATTCCCCTCCCCACACAAAAGTGATTTGTACATATGGGGACTAGTTAGGATTTTCATAGAGACATTGATCGGTGTTGTAATAATGGTAAGTAAGAATGTGTTGTTTTGATGTAATGAATATTATGGTATGTCTGGATCAGTGATCGAAGTTAGGTAGGTTTAATGCTAAGACAGAAGGCCATCCTTTTTCTCAAGTCCCCATTTTTGCCTTGAGCCACATTTCGGTAACAAAGCGGAATAAATATCGCTCTTCATTATGGTATTTTTAAAAGATTTAAACACAGCACTAGAAAAGCGTCGAAATCTCATCAATTTTCAGTTGGGCAGGCTTGATACAGACGTAAATTATATGCTAACTGTTCCTTTTATCGCACTTCTTGCTTGTGGAAACTCTCTTCCAGCTCCGTGCTTTCCAGCCAACTTTAATCTGCAAAAAATTAAATTTTATGTCAATCGCTATCTAACGTCCACCTGATTTCTCTCTTCTCTTTCTGCCCATCATGGATGTTTCTGTTCCTAATTTTCCCCACCTTGTAACCCCTTGTGTTTTAGTGGCATTACTGCCTTTCTTGGGTGTTTCCGCTTATAGAATTTGTCAGGCTATTGATTTGGTAACCAGTTCATGTCTAATTCTATGTGTATGAGTTTGGCTGTATAAGCTTTTCTTATTTAATAAGAATGCATTTTTACACAATGCATTATACAAAAACATTGATTCAGGAAAAAGAAATAAAACAAATCTACAATAAATATTCATTTTTATCTCTTCTTCCTCTTACAAACATCCACGTCCATAAGTATGTATGTATGTATGTATGTATGTATGTATAGGGGGGATTTTGTGCGCATGCTTGATCCGCAAAAAAGTTTCTTCCTCACTGCTTTTGCACATATAATAAATGGTTTCTCTAATTAATACTGATCTGAACAGCCATTTGTTATTGGTCCATCAATTATGACTTGATTAATGCGTCTGCACAAGCCAAATGTTTTGTATCATAATTCTTGACAATGCATTATCATTTTCCGTGCCTTTTTGAAGAAAAGCCAACTTCATGCAATTAATTTAAAACAAAACACTGTTCAATGAGAAAGAAAACTGAAAGCATTGTAATAACCATCTCTACATATTTATAAGCACGGTGTATCGATCATCTGGTAAAGTTAAGATATTTAAATTAGTTAATCGTATGTAGGAAAATGAACAGAAAGTGTGTCCATGCATTGATCCTAATACCGTAATCGACGATAGTGAATATTTACCATGTAAGTTCGTCATCTCTCATCGATATATTTATTTTTATTAGGCATAACGGAGACAGAAAAGAATTGTAAATCAAGACAAAATCTTCATTCGATTATTCAGTTCTATCGACTCTTTAAATATTATTCCATTTCCATTTTTCCCTTGCATTTTTATAGATTTACTTCTTGTATTCGGTACATGAAATTATTTCAATGCACGAATTCCTCCTTAGGGTTAGCCGGTTTATTTCAGAATTCTTTATCAGATTTTATATACAGAATATTCGCCTCCTTCTAAGGAACGAATTACTTTCATTATTCATAGTGATTTTAAATTAACACTTATTTTAGCAAGGTTAATTATGTGGTAACATTATTTTCTGCTACTGTCTAGATAAGTAATGATTTTATAACAGAGATTTTTGGCAGATTCTTTTTTGATTTACATACATTCTGTTAGCAAATCCATGAAAATATATTTTCCATTCATATTTTCCGATGGTATTGATAATGTTATGAAATAACTGTTATGAATAGTCAGGTGTGATTACCCCTGGGTTTCGTTACTCTCCTCTTTGAGAGAGCTATATCTGTTTACTGGGACTATAAAAGCATACTATACGCGAATTATGTATTTTCAGTTGAATAAAGCATGCACCTGCTCACTTTTGTCATTACAATCTGTTTATAGTGGGCAGTGAAGGAATTACGGATGAATGACTATGATTTTCTTAAGCGCTTTGAAAACTTTGAAAAAAAAATTTTAGATTAGCATTTTCATTAATATAAAAATAAAACGGTTATTTAAAATATATCTTCTGCCTCGTGGATTCACTTACCACCTTTTTTTCGACAACCATTTTGTCAGGTTTCGGAACTGAGATATATCAAAAAGCAAAGTCAAACTTTTAAATGTGAAAGCAAGACAAAAATACCATTTGTGAAATTATGTTTCAATCTATGAGATTCATTTCATTCTGTGCATCCGAGAAAAACTAAAAATGTCGATTAGTGTTGTATTTACAGTATTGAAGGTTGTAATTAGCATGGAAGACAGAAATCGGAAGATGCGAGAAAAGAAACTATTAGAATTGAACTCACGATTATCTAGAGTTATTTTAAACTTTAAACGATGATACCCAGTTGCAAATTCGTTTAGATGGCAACGGTCAAGGTGGATAACTCATTAGAACTATTTGCATGACAATAGTTATAGAAAAGAGAGAGAAAGTCACGTAACGAAGGCAGTGAAGTGAATGAAGATGAGATGCCATGTCAGGATGGACACAATTGCGGCAACTTCTTGGGATTAATTTTCGAACGTCTCCAGATAGCCAAACGATGGTACAGTAATATTCAATTCTATGTTCGAATATTAGATTTATTGTTATGGGAACGTACCTATAACGATAATGGACTCTTCCTGACTCTATAAATACTGCGCCTCTCTCAGAGAGAGAGAGAGAGAGAGAGAGAGAGAGAGGAGGAGGAGGAGAACGAGTCGAGACCTAACGAGTCAAGACAATATTAGTTCACTCTAAACCAGACTGACAGTTAATACTAACACCTTCAACTTCTTGTATTATATTTATGTTGTAATATATCTTTGTTATTTACTACTCATGTGTTCGTGTTGTTCTTCCTTGGTTCTAAACTTGGACCATAACCGTGGTCCGGGGACATTGGACCATAACATTTATAGATGTGCAAGATTGATTCTGACGAAAGAAATTATCTTGTAGGTCACAGTGTATGAACCTACTTTATAGTAAACCTAGTAATTGATTCAATATAATCACTCTACTCCATTTCAGTTTAGAATTTGTGACCAAAATGCTGAATGAGGGTTTCTCCTGGAGGTTAGCATCAGTCATATTGATGGAGAGAAAATATTCTTCTCTATGATGATTAGACGATATCAGTTTTCTTTTGGTGACGTTAAAGTCATTTTTCACCATTAAAATGATTGGAGGTCAATGTCGAGGTCAGCGATCAGATTTTGTTTTTCGGTCCCATCGGACTTATTAAAACATGAGTAAATGTTTGCGTCATCATCATCATGGGAACTGATGACATCGGGAAAGTCGTTAATGAAGACGAGAAACGCCTTAGATGCCAGGACTAGAAAATCGTTTACTTTTGAATAATAGTGTTAGCAATCAATATAAAGGGACAGTGTATATAAAAGAAAAATATTGTAATACTATTATGAAGATAATATTATTAGAATTGTGAAGATCATATTATTACAATTTCTTTGGGACACCATATCGACTACCTTTAATCTGACTGATGTTTATACAAATATTACATCCAGGCAAGCTATTAGGACACACTTAAAGATATAATAACAAATGTCCCTTTAGGAGGTTGGTGATCATGCCTCTCCACATTTCCCTGCCCTTTGCAAATATTAGTACTTTTTTGTATATTTCCTAATCATATTCTGTCATCCTTTTACCTCTGTCAAACTTGCCTTCAATATGTCATGGGAGTCTCATATTTTTCAATATATCTTTCCTCATTATGTACTACAGAAATGTTAACTGACTTTTTGATGTTAAATAGACTTGTCCTTTTTGTTTTTTTTTCTCTAAAACTTCCTCGTTACTCACATGTTTAGTCTATGGTATTCTCAACATATTTCTGCAGAACCATATCTTTGTTCCTTCAAATGTCTTCGTCATACTTGAAACTGAATAAAATGTCTATATCATTTCGATCTGTATAGGGGAAATTGATTTTAGTTTTGGTTATTGTTATGGTCCAATATCCTCGTCGCCATTGTTATGGTCCAAGGTTAGGACCAAGGAAGAACAACACGGACACAATAGTAGAAATAACGAAGATATATTAAACAGAATAATAATGCAAGCTGTTGAATGTGATAGTATGAATATCAGTCTGGTTTGGAGTGAACTACTATTGGCTCGACTCGATTCCGTCTCCCCTCTTTAGAGTTGCAGTATTTATAGTTCAGGAAGAGTTCACTGTCGTGATAGGTAATGTATCATAACAGTTATATTCTACAAAACAACACGTTTATTCAGCGTTATTCTGTGATCATTTAGATACATAAAGATTTTTAAAAAAGTTGTTTTTTACTTCAGTTCTCTAGATAGAATTGAAATCATGAACATGAAATAATTTATTTAATATTTTCTCGTGTTTTTTATTTCTGTTATTTCTTTTTCTTCTGTCTCTCAATAATGTTTATGCATGATGTCCTTATGAAGATTCGTGTAATTCAGTCCGTACACAAAACACAATCTCTAGAATTATTACATCACTGTGCAGTCATTTGTGTCGAGCCTATGTGTGCGTCTACTTGTGTAAAGATGCCTGTTTACCGACTAAATTAAACTCTTATTTCAAAAACCAAAATGGCTTTAAAATCTAATACTTGATTAAAATATTCCAAAACCAAAACTATAATATGGAATTGGAAAAAAAGAAGACATGGAACTATCTTTGATTCCATCATAAAAAAAAAACAATTACTGGCGCGGAATTAATAAATACAGAAACATAACATACCTCTACATATTGTAAACCAGTTATAATAAATTTATTGTAAGAAATTAGGAAGTTAAAAATAGAACAGGCAGCTTAAGAATATATTTGCCCAACACTACAAATTTCTACAAAATCAAACTATTAAAAATTGTGTCATGATCATAAATAGTCTATGAGGATCGAGACTATATGTCAGGCATTCCTATTTAGAAATAGATGTCAGACTTATTTAAGCTCTGTCTGAGATCAATGACAGACTGATTTCGGGTTTACGAAGCCTATACTTCCTCGAGGGTACCAATATTTTCGAACATTCTTGACTAGCTCTAGGGAATCAGAGACAATGTACTGTACTGTATCGACTGACAAGTATCACGTCTGTTGTGGTATTTCAACAACAGCATCAACTAAAGCGGAGAGTACATGTAATTAACAGAGCAAATAATTACATAATAAAAAAGTTGAATTTCCACACTAATTCAAAAATTTGTTAGAAAAGAAGCTTTGAACAGTACTTCAAAGTGGAAAAAAACTAAGTGGAATTACGAAAAATATTTCAATCGAGAGATTCCGCAAATTTTAACCGAGAATATTCGGTCAGTTAATGGAGAATATTTTTGACAAAGTAACAGCTTATATTCACAATTATCACTCGTTTAGTAACGAAAATATTATTAAAACTAGTGTGAAGTTTTCATGTCAGTAATGAATTTACAAGTTGATAATTTCAGAAGCAAATCATGCCAGTGAATTTTAGTCTCGGTAATGTGTTTTAAATGATGAGTATGAAGGTCATTCGATATATCATTGATTCTTTTTTATGCAGAACGAGAAGTAGTTCCACATAAATCACAGGAATTAAGACGAGAGATAACTAACTTAATGGAAAAAAATCAGATCATTGAAAAACGGCAAGCCCTATTTTCACAGTTAATATAAAATGAACTTAAATTTACACTAGTGTTTGTTTTGTTGCGATTTCATTTGGGTTCTAGAATGAATCTTCAGTTGCGCGTCAGTCTTTACCGAATATTAACGATTTGTTTGTAAACTAATACCTTAAAGATGGATGATTAAATACTTCGTAGACAGAACAGTCGTAGTTGACGAAAAAAGCATACTTTAACATAACCTCCGATAAAAATGGAACACGAATCAAGCTTGTGAATATGCAGAAGCTGTGTCTTGTATGCAATGAAGTTATTGCTGTCCGTCTGGTGGGTCAGTTGCGCGTCAGCCTTTTTGCTGAACATTAACGATTGTTTATAAATTAATACCTTAAAAATGGATGATTAAATACTTACACAATATTATGCTCTGTGGATTTAGGGGAAACTGCGGTAAAATACTTTCAGAACGTTTATTGGATCACACTAAAGCACTTCGCAGGCTCAAAAACTAGTTTGACATATTCGTCAGGGTGATTTTAATCTAAACGATAAACTATGAAATGCGCAGAATTCCGACGTCGATGAAGACGCTCTGTTTGACGTCGTGAGAAATACACCGAATACATTGTTATGAGTCAGAAAATCGATATATCAAAATCCTTTCGCCACTTGAAAAGACTTGAACTCGGTTCCAAACTCTTTGGTGCCACATAATCTGACTGAATACAACAAGCTAGATCGATATTCTGCGTCACATTAACTGCTGTTACGCGACGAGAAGGAGTCGTTCGTGGACAGAACCGACATAGGTGATGAAAAAATCATAGTTTAAGATAACCTCCGGTAAAAAGGGAACTCAAATCAAGCTTGTGAATATGCAGAAGCTGTGGCTTGTATGCAATGAAGTTATTGCTGTCCTTCTGGTGGGATTGAAGAGAATCATGTATATGTGAATACTGTTCTGTTTTTGTCTTTTCTCCTCAATTAATTCACATTCATTCCTGCACAATAAACTCAGGTATCTTGCTGTGGGCGAAATGATTAAATAAATGGCTAAAAATCAATACATTTTACCGATCACCGACGTATTTAGTCAGAACAGTGAATCCAACAGATTTAACAAGATAGGCTTTCAAATTCTAAGTGTTTTCTTTTATGTGCGGATACTGCATTTTCAGGATTATTGTCACTTATTTTAACTAACAAAATAATACTACTCAACACATGCTGATTTTGTTTGTTCTATACCTTCTTCTCCTTCTTCTTCATCTTCTTCTTCATCTTCTTCTTCTTCTTCTAAGTGCCGTCTCTCATCAGAATTTTGCAAATCATGACGCTACAAAATTCCCTGATCTTTTTATCTGTTAATAAATTTTGTCTTTTAGTTATCTCTCCTAAACTTTGTTCGAGCAACCTACTCGCTAGGTAGATTAGCCGCTGTTTCCCTCTATTTCTCATACCTTCAATTTGTCCTGTTAGTATAAAATTTTCCAATTCCACTTTCCTCGTTATGTGACCTCGAATTATCCCCTCTCTCTTCCTGATGTTAAGTATATGTATTCATTTTTTGCTTAAAGCTTTGTCGCTGCTCACACGTTCGGACCATGGTATTCTCTGCTTTTTTTCTGTAAAATCATATTTGTTTTACATAACCTCTCCACTTCATCTCTAGGGATATTATTCAGCATTCACTCGTATACAGGAGGACATATATGACTTAATATTGCAGTATAATTTACTTAGTAACAATTTGTTTCTGTTTCTTAATACTTTGCTTAGATTTCCGAAGGCATATTTGGTTATCCCATTGCACCTTCTCATGTCGGTGTCGTTCTATAATTCTGCAGTTAAAACACGTATAGTCTAATTAAATTGTATTTGTTTGATGTCGATCTACAGAATATTATACCTGCCATGTTAAAAGTGTTTTTGTAAGAGATGGGATTCACAAACATTTCCGGAGAATAAATGAACCTTGTAAGTCAGTTATGTTCCATACGTGATACACGCTAAGCGATCATGTATCTTTCTGTTATGATCCAAGTTTAGGACCAAGGAAGAACAACAGGAACACAAGAGTAGAAATAACGAAGATATATTACACAAAATAATTATACAAGATGTGGAAGGTGTTAGTATGACTGTCAGTCTGGTTTGGAGTGAACGACTAACGGCTCGACTCGATTCTCCCTCTCTCTTGAGAGGTGTAGTATACATAGTGTTAAGAAGAGTCCATTTTGTAGTTATAGGTAAGGAACCATAACACCCCCTCCCAAGCAGGGTTCTTTAATAGTTTTTACTCTTCAGATTAATCGTCAAAGGCTCTGTAAATTTTCGATTTCTGTCTGATTTCCGCGGTTCTGAAATTGCTTGAGGCCTTTGCATATTGAATGTGTCAAATAGTGTGTCCATTACTTCCTCCTCTTCCTGAGGTAGACCATTAGAATCCGCTAACAGCCTCTTTCTGATCTGATTTAACTGCCTTTTATGCGAGAACTTCGGACCGTGAATTATGTAAATCACGTTCCCGATTCGTTTTTCTATTGTACCTGGCTCCTAATAGGATGTGTTGTTTTTGAACATTTTAAAATTTTCTATACATGATTGACAAGGCAGATTTTGTTTCCCGCAGAAGGTTGCCATTTATTTATGCGGTATACCAATTGTCATTCAAGGCTATTTAGCCATATCCGGGAGTAGAAGAAGAGGATTCATACCTTTTCTAAGTGTATTTGTAAGCAACTGAATATTATAGATTCGACTAGAATTCGAAATCGACCATCCAATTCCTCAATCCGAGCTAGGCATTTTCAAAAAGTAATTAATTATTGATATTAAAAGAGATGACGTTTTCCTTTTGTTTTGATTTCAAAGATTTAGAGAGTAACTGGAGAGTACGTACACTCTGTTCGTTACTAGAAAAATGAACAGATAGATCAATCTCTTAAGATATACAGAAAAGTATGGGTGTCTCTGCGCAAGATATATCGATATTCTCTGAAATTAACTTTCGTGTTCCTACTAGATTTGCTTATTACATACAATCGCGTTCAATCGATGAATTCATGAAGTATGATATTCCATAGTTTTATTTTACTTCGTGATATTCTTTTTCATTTAATTTTTAATATTATTGTTTTTTATTTAGTTTTGATTTTGTTGATTTGGAAAGCCGTTTAGATAAGTCACCTAGACAACAGCACTTCTAGAGACAGACGTTGCTTAGGACATATAATCCTGAAATCATAGACTCTCATAACTTTGCTGCATCCAGCCTACTTGACAGGAAATCAATAGCTTTCCCCAGTTAGTCGACTCATACAAAATAAACACAAGAACTAATACGATGAGTTGTTTACTTTTATATATTTTTGTCGAATATTCATTTCTCGGCGAATACAAACACAGTTTCACGCGATTCTGTCCTTAGTATTTAAATGTTAATTCATCTTTTCAGATTTTGACAAAGGAAACCGAACTAAGGCATTAATCTTATTGTGTGGAAATTGGAGACTAATAATAGACCCAGATGCATTTTCGATAACTGTGTGTCTTCGCAATGCTTTAGAATTTCATTTTTTTAATTCCAGTTTTCGCATCAAAACTAACAATACTTCATGGATTTAATTAACAGGAATTGTAACAGGTATATGAATCAATACGCTAAATGCATGCTTTTTCTTGTCTCACTATGCATACCAATATGACAGACACGTATTTAAGGTTGGTGAGTATATATGTATAGGAACATATATCTATCTGTGTGTTTGCGTGTGTATATATATATATATATATATATATATATATATATATATATATATATATATATCTGTCTCCAAATAGATGTAAATATATATATATATATATATATATATATATATATATATATAGAGAGAGAGAGAGAGAGAGAGAGAGAGATAGAAAGAGAGAGATAATTTATTCGAAAATTGTAACATAAATATGTTATAGAATCAATACGAAAATAGCCATTTTGTTTCAAAACTTCTGGTGTCTTATCAAGTAACGGTGTTGAATGTAGAATGTACAGGTGGTACATTCAACACTATGACTTAATAAGACACCAGAATTGTAGAAACATACTGGTTATATTTGTATTGATTTTATAGCATATTTATGCTATAATGTTCGAATAAATTATGTTTGTTCTACTCTGTACTGAGCACTCTTATAAGAAGTGTATTTTTTCGGTTATTGGAATTTATTCCGTATACCCAAATCCTATACTTGGTTATATATATATATATATATATATATATATATATATATATATATATATATATATATATATATATATATATATATGCATGTTTCATTAAAAACGACAGACAAGTTACTACGGTTAAATTGTTTACTTAATTTTTTTTGTGTGCGAACAAGAACTTTCTTTGCTGGACAAAAGGTGTGTAAGAACTTTCCAAATGTTTCATTTTTCCGAGCGCTTACGGCTATATCTTTAGCCATTATCAAGGATGATTTGATTTTTCAGCTTAATTGGGTGTGTGCATTATGTATATGTCTTAGTGTGTAGTAGTGGTGTTTTAATTTCCAAATACGGTTAGCACATTTTGGCTTTGTTCTTAGTTAATATTGTTAAGGGTAGGCTTTTTCTTTTTTATCATTAAAGCCTCCATTATTTTTAACCTTTTTTTACAGGTGGAAGCAATTAATATATTTGTGTTTTCTACTAGTATATTTCTAATGGAATCTGGTAAACTTTTGTGTGTGTTTAATATATATATGCATGTATGTATGTATGTTCATCACTACACACGCATACAGGCACACACACACATATATATATATATATATATATATATATATATATATATATATATATATATATATATATATATTATGTATCTATCTACATATATATTTAATTTCGGTTGAGCCCTCTGGTTTGGGGTGTGAATTTGTAAACAGTGACTATTTATGCTAATACTGCACGACTCTTCGACAGAATTGAGTCACTCTCAGTCACTGTGTGTTTATCCGAATCTAAAAATAAACACGCTAAAATTCACCTCCATTCCGTACCGTACGCTGATGGCTTAGCGGGTAGAAGTTCCGACTGACGCAAATTTTCGATCGTAGCTAGAGGCAACCGGACGTCTAGCCACACTGATGAGCTGTGAAACAGCGAAACAGTCTGTCTGTGGATGACATATATATATATATATATATATATATATATATATATATATATATATATATATATATATATATATATATATATATATATATATTTATGTATGTATGTATATATATATAGTATGTAGCAAATTGAATTAGTTTATTAATACATGGTATTAGTTATGGTGCACCTATGTACATTATACAAATCAAAGTATGATTTAAATATTGTTGAGTAATTTTTGCTTTAATGACGGCCTGAATTATTCGTGGTATGCTATAGTTGAAATTCTTTAGTAAGTGAGTCCTGAATTTACCAAATGGATAACATTTGCTCGATAATGGTTAATCGTGTCCTAATAGGAAAGTTAACACAAAAGAAGAACACTTGCGAATTAAAGAAATATTGGAAACATTCTGGCGATAGACGAAGAATTAAGGCCGCTATTAAAGCAAAAAGTTATTCAACTAAATACTAAGTCATTATTTAACTTGTATAATGTAAGTACACCTGCATTAATACCTCGTAATGTATATATATATATATATATATATATATATATATATATATATATATATATATATATATATATATATATATATATATATATATATATATAATTGTCCGGTTAGATATAAATAATGTGTTACAAGAATTTCATCAAGAGAGAGCACGTGAATTCACCCGCTCGCCCGCTTTTCTTTAAAGAATTCAACGATGTAAAATAGACATTAGTTAATAACGGTTTCCGAATTACCTCATACATCACAAATTAAATTCTAGAAATATGTTTATTAGATACGACCGCTGTTATCTCTCAGCCTAGCGTAGATTAAAAGGGAAGGAAGAAAATAAAAAAAAAACATTATAATAAATCTAGATACATGTAGAAAAAATTACACATTCAATTAGATGTAGAAATAAAAAAAAATTCTTGGTTAATGCTTAAAAGAATCACGGAAAATACTCCGACATGCAAAATATTGGAAAAATTGTTAAGCACTTCATGTCGAGAAAGGAAATAACTTATACGAACACAAGAAAATTTAAATAAAATGCTTTACCAACATGAGGAAAAACTGAATGATTTGAGATAATTTGTGTGCTATTATCACACTTTCCTATTTGCATACGTCATGTAGCCACTTTCAAAATCGTTGATGCTATTATAATTAAATTATAACTTCTCTACTCCTTAATGTCGAATCTAAAGTACTCAACCGCCACATGTGAGTTGTTGAGAGCCCAATGATTAATCTTCATATCGTCTTTAAAACTGGAAACTGAGTCAGGCATATTTCGTTCTCCGGAGTGAAACTGGCTATAAATAAGGATGTTAAGTCATATCTCATTATAATAACACATCCAACGCATGCCAATAGCAATTGTAAGGGAAACGTTTTAATGCATCCACTGTGCATAAAAGGAATAGGTCAGCATTTGTTATTATGTCATCAAATGTGTCCCCATAGCTTGGCTGGTGTAACATTTGTAGAAATATCAGTCAGATTAAACGTATTCGATATGTTGTCCTAAAATATATATGATTTTCAAAAATGCGTAGGAAAAGCTATGGACATATATATTTTTGCGTGTGCATCTGTATATGTAAATATATAAATGAATATACTAACTTACGCAAATATGTGTGTATGTATATACATACATATATGCATACACTCATATATATATATATATATATATATATATATATATATATATATATATATATATATATATATATATAGGTAACTATACTCCTGTCGAAAAACCTTCGAATTCTTGATTTAACAATAGCCAAATCAATCACGAAGGGAAAAAAAGATTTTAAAAAAGAAAGAGCCAGGAACATGAAAGTCTGTCGAATATAATCGCACAGATACAGGTTCACGCCCAAAGAAAAAAAACAGATACGAGTAAACAACTAACAAAAGAGCTCGATACAAACGTAGAGGAAAACCTCGTCAAACCTAATGAGCCAGACAAACCTACCAAGGTTTCACTTAGGTAGATCGTCAGGGTCAGCTTGGTAGGTTTGTCTTGCTCATTAGGTTTGACTATATATATATATATATATATATATATATATATATATATATATATATATATATATATATATATATATATATATATTTAATTGGGACAGCAGATCATTATTCAAATATGTTTTATTAATATAGCATAAAAAATGTCTATTATGTTTGAGAATTAATTTTCTGTTATATTTAGTTATATGATTGAATATATATATATATATATATATATATATATATATATATATATATATATATATAAGTGATGCATGTTTCTTTAAATAATATAGACAAGTTTTGTCTATTTATTTTAAGTAAATTCCTTTCATATAGTCTGGTAAGCTTAATAACATTATCATTGAAATATGAAAGAAAAACACCATATTGATACATGTTTTTAATATTACCTAATAGACTTAAATGCCTATAATTGTTAACGCAAACCATTGGTTTATACAAACGTCTTCCCATTTTTAAAACGTCTCGTCTAAATTCTCGCGTGGTCAGGTGATGCCACGATCTGCGGTGCGATTGTCGCTTCCGCGTCTCGTATACACGAGTTTGTCGTAGTTTTGAAATCTTTCATGCTACAAAAACAGACTTTATTGTTTTGTCCGTGTATTGTTTCCCTATATGCCAAATCATGCAAAACGTTTCAAGCAGAATACAATCGTCAGGCGCTTGATTGAAAAATATGTCCAGAATATTTTTTTATTTCGGTATTGTATATCTGGAAAACGAGAATAAGAAAAAAGACAAAATGAAAATCTTGTCTCAGCCGATGCATTTCTTCCTCCCATGTCTAATGTAAACTTTTTATTTCGTGACTTCTATTTAAATACCAGTACAATGACATTGCTTTATGAAAATGTTTAGTATTGGTGTGCTCATGAAAGGTATCTAAGAACATAAAAGAAACCATATACAGAAGAATATTTCAAATGCATTTGTCATCCAGAGAAATAAATTCGTCTTGAACTTTGAGATAGCGAATGCTACACGTTTTAAAATAGGAAGTTAATTACTTAGAAAAAAAAATCTCGAAAGTGCAACTATCGAATCTTATCAAAATAATAATATACGCCCCAGATTCTAAAAGAATTAATACTATCACAGCCAATGATAAAGGCAATGATTTCTACGTTGTTTTAAATGTTAGAAACATTTATTAATAGATTTTTTTTCATATTGAAGATATATTTGTTTTATTGCGACGGGTTCTGTTCGTTGCAAATAAGTTGCCGGGTACTTGCAAATGTCAGCATCTGCATATAATGAAAACGTAACATCCGTCGATTTATTAGTTTTACTTTCAACGGTTCCCACAAGTCTAGAAGAGTAGATTTATTGCCAATATAAAGAAATTATATTACCATGCCTAGCAGAAGTTTCGCTATAATCCCGGTTTAAATAGTCTCTTTTTATACGTGTTTATGTATCAATATATGACACGATGCCAACAATAGCGTTCTATTAGTTAAACGCGCAGAAAAAAATAAATATGCTAGGAGCGTGAGTTGATGAAAGTCACAGATACAATCAAAAACTTCTGAACTACAATCATAGCAATCATCATTGTCGTGTTGGTGAATTTTATAACAAAGACAATTTCGATATCACATGAAAAGATTTCCTTCTGCATTATTCACGTAATTGACAAAATTAATTGTTGAGAGTCTCAAATAAGTGAATCAGTGTCTGTATAAGTAACATTTTTATCCCGATTATTTAGTTTTCTCAACACCTCTAAAGAACAACATACACACTCATACATACACACATATATACACACACACACACACACACACATATATATATATATATATATATATATATATATATATATATATATATATATTTGTCATCCTCAGGCAGACTGTTTCGTAGCTCATCAGTGTCGCTAGACGTACGGTTGCCTCTAGCTAGGATCGAAACCAGACTGAATTTGCGTCAGTCGGAACTTCTACCAGTAAGCCGTCGGCGCATGGCAGGCATGAAGGTGAATTTTAGCGTGTTTATTTTTAGATTTAGATAAACACACAGTGACTGACAGTGACTCAATTCTGCCGAAGAGTCGTGCAATAATAGCTTAAATAGTCACTGTTTACAAACTCACACCTCAAACCAAAGAGCTCAACCGAAATTAATTTTTCAGGAGCCAATATTTTTGTCATCCACAGACAGACTGTTTCGCTGTTTCACAGCTGATCAGTGGGGCTAGACGTCCGCTTGCCTCTAGCTAGGATCGAAACCCGAGACCCTCTCCTATCCATATTCAATGCTCTTGCTTTTATCCTCGTCTTCTATTGCACTTCAAGTAAGTTTATATATAAATAATAAAGTGTTAGGAAATCATTTGGCCTATATCGCCTGAGGATACGAAAAGTTTCAAACCAATGTAGCATGATTGGATGATTGGCTGATTTCCTAATTCTTTTATATATATATATATATATATATATATATATATATATATATATATATATATATATATATATATATATATACTTACATAAATGCATACACATATATACGTGTGTATGTGTCTTCCTGTACTTGCGCTTATGTGTGGTTTGATAGGTGAAGGTAAGAATCTGACAATTAACATGCTGTGTTCCTTACAATGTTATTTAAACGGTCGTTATATATATATATATATATATATATATATATATATATATATATATATATATATATATATATATATATATATATATATTTATATATATATATATATATATCGCTATTGTCATCAAGCAAAAGGTGGGGATTTCCACATATTATTAGAAATAAATCATTTTTCTTCATGTTTTTCGATGTTAAATATTCTCGATATGTAACATTCGTTTTTTTAGATCGTGATGCAAACGTCTTTCTTGAACTGGCACTGAAAATTTCTGCGTGAAGTGTTATAAAAGCAAGTAATATTACTTCGAGAAATTACGGAGTAATTATCCGCATACTTATCTTTTAGTGATCCCGGTGTGTTCTTAGATTCATTTCCGTGTGCTTTTTCAGCATGTGTGTATGTCCTCTCTCCATCCATAAACACTGTCTCACTACGAGAAGTCAGTGAACGCATCTGAACACCCACCCACCCATACATAAGCACAAGGAATCAGTACATACACACACATACACACATACGTACATACACATACGTCCCAATTTACATGGAATCAGTAAACACATACACATATATATGTACACACATACACACATACTTCCTAAGTTGTGTGGGGTTTGTTTGCGTGCCTGTGAGTAATTCTCCTGCTTTTGTCAATATATTTTGCCATATATATATATATATATATATATATATATATATATATATATATATATATATATATATATATATATATATATACACACATTCATGTCCCACAAACACAAGCTTGTGAGCGTGCGTGCTTGTATGTAAGTGGTGTGATCACTCTATTTGGTCAATATGTGTGCGTGTTGTGTGCTTTTGCGTGTGGGGTCATGATCTATTTAGTTCTGCTTTAAATTTGTTTATGCAGTTTTTTCTTGTATTTGTAGGTAAGAATAATTGTCATGATTTTAATTTTCCTTGGTTACATTTGGAGATTAGTTGTGATATAAAATGTTTTCTTTTGTCTGGTAATTTTATGTTGTTTTTTGTGTAGGGAGACCTCACTGATACCTATATATGACTTCTTTCCTCTTGTGCATTTGAGAAGCTAAATCACATTTTTGGTGTTGCAGTTTAAGTTTTTATCTATTATGAATGTCGTTTTGGGGTTTTCAAATGTGTAGGAGTTTCCTTCTATAATGATGTCACAAACCCCACATATTCATTTGTTGCATTTTGTGACTCCCTATATTGTCTGTTGTTTAAATTTGGATGAGATTAATATGTGTTTTAGGTTTTTAGATTCGCGTTTGCTTTTAATTTTTTTTTTTCAGTATATTTCTCAGTTTATTATTCTTGCTAAGTAGGTCTTGATTTTTTGTAATATTTGTGAATATTTCTGAATTGTTTTTGTTTTATGTTGAGACATATACTAGATTTGGTTCGACGTTACGTTCCTTTTTATTTCTAAATTGGTGTAGAGGTTTTCTTTGGCGCGTTCAAATCCTTTGTTTATTAGTGCTGTGGGGTAGCCTCGATTTTAGAGTTTTATGTGCTTCATCTAGGCTGGTTTTCGTAGGTATTTATCACTCATTATATTACAAACCCTACGTGCTAGAGAATAGGTGATGGATCTTAGGCATCTTTTTGGGCGATGGCTCTTGAAATGCACGTATTGTTGGGTATCTGTTTGTGGTAGATATCTGTGATTATGTGGTTGTTTTATTTCTCATGAATATATCTAAAAATGGTAATACCTTAGAATTATATTCTTCCGTGAATTTGATATTTGGGAGTGTTTTGAAGGAGAGTGTGGAATATAAACACATTTCTATCGTTGGAACTACTATAACCTCTTCCTTTCGTATATATATATATATATATATATATATATATATATATATATATATATATATATATATATATATTGAACAATAAAAACTGTTAAAAAAATTTAAATCTTCAAACACAGGTTAATATTCTTTCGTTTTTATTATTATTATTTCATTTAGATTCCTCGACTAGTTTCGATCAACATGGCCATCATCAGGAGACAAATATTTCTGCTTGCTGGTAGCAGTCAACTACACAAATGAATGTGTTGATGGAGAAAATGAACATTTGTTTGTAGTTTTTATTTGTTTATTTTTATCTTTTTAACATGAATTTTTCAACATTCGTTGTGCTTATCAAACAGTCTCTTTTAAGCTATTTGAGATAAGTGCTGGATTGATCCATGCTACTCCGAATTCCCTTGGTCAGTCTGACATATTTCTTCGTTCCTGGAGAGAGGAGGTGTCTCTGTTAATGTGCGTGTGTGTTAATTGGTTCTTAGTGAGTGAGTGAGTGAGTGATCGAGTATGATATGTGTAAGCGTGTATATTGCTATGGGTGTGGGTTATCATATGGTTCATTAAGGAGTGAGTGAGTATGATGTGTGTAAGTGTGTATATTTGTGTGGGGGGTGTATAAATTTGAGGCCTCAACACCTACGTAAGCATGTCTGTCTTGTGCGGGTGAGAAATGTGAGTAGGTTTTGATTTGTTGGGTTATATATTAATACTATCTATATTGTTCAATTTATGGTTTAGCCCGGCTGGATAGTGTGTTTTAAACGTCGTATCCACTTTATTTCATGGAACTCTAAAACCTTTCTAATGTTAGCTGCTCTAAACTTTTCTATTCTGATAACTCTTCTCTATTTCCGCAATGTTTTCATGAAATCAATCACCGTGCTCGTTAATTACTGCACAACACAATTGTGACGATGGGAATCAAGATGCGAATGTGGGTTATCATATGGTTCATTAAGGAGTGAGTGAGTATGATGTGTGTAAGTGTGTATATTTGTGTGGGGGGTGTATAAATTTGAGGCATGTCAACGACATGTTACAACGAAAAGTTTAAATGACGTCAGCAGGCCATTCAACAGTTTTCTGTAATGCCCCCCTTTTGTATTAATCGGGATATGGTTAAGACTGTCTTAGAAGATTTCTAAGAAAAAAAATTATCATACAAAATTATTTTTAAGAATCTGGAGACCAACAACTATAACATCCTTTATCTTTATCTCATCTTATCCTTTCAATTATTCTGGGAAATTTATTCTACACTTACTTAAATACTACATTTGTTATTTTCTATAACTTTCACGCATTTTTTAATGACACTAACTTGGTGTGAATAGATGGCAAAAACATTTTCTTTGATTCAACAACTGATGAGTTCTGAACATTTTCCTCCCAGATTTCTGGGATTGTCGTAGGGCCAAGTTCACTTGATGCAATGAGAACTGTCTCAGCTGTCCAATTCACAAGAATTCACAACAGCACACTGTATATCCCCTTTGCAGCACAAAGAAGAAGGCAACAATCTTCAAATATTTCCAAATTTTCCAGTTTTGTTAATCATATTTCGCACATCTCAGTAAGTATTGCATATAGTCATATGGTACTTTCATATGGACTGCATGACCAACTACGATTACAAGATTACAAAAAGTGTAATAAAATAGCATTGAGACTCGTCAATAAATCGCATCCATTCTTCTGGTGTGTAACTGATGTTGCGTGATTGCATAAAGCTAATATCTTTGGTGTAGAACAAATCACATTCAATAAGGTAAAATTTGACTAGATCCTTATTACAAACACGAAAATTGATATCCACACAAACAAGCTAATTTTTTCGGAAGCTGGAAACTCATTATTCTGCTTTACAGTTACGAATTTCAAAATCTCTGACAATATCTGTTAGGTGACATCTACTTGTGATTCAGGGACGGATGTTTGACAATAGTCTTGGTCGTGTGAAGTTGATCGTTTAGATTCTGATGTTCCATTGTCCTCCTCGTCATCTGATTTAATTTCATACGTTTCCGTTTCTTATGGGTCTATTTTGTCTTCAATATGAGCAACAAGACGTAAAGTTGATGGAATAAGTGAATATTGCACGGTTGTATGTATCGACAGTCCCTTTGCATTTGGAGGAAACATGCAAAAGTATTAGCCAGTGGCATGTTGGGTTAAAACCCTCCAAATCATGGACACTGCAAGAAGCATGAATTTTACTTCCAGTTTAGCCATTAACTATGATTTGTTGCATACGCATTACAGCATATGTGTGGTGCCAATTTCCTTTCTTGGTCGACAATTTTGCAACCAAAATATATTTGGTAAGGTTTTATCACATAAGGTCTTGTATTTCACTTATAAGATACAAAAGACAATTCACCAAACAGATACCAGAAGTTAATGGCTCAGACATTCACGTGGTTTTACTGAAAGGTCAATAAATGTGTGAAAGGTTGAGAGCAGCGCAGATAATAATTATTAATTAGTAGGAGAATAAGTATTCGTAAAAGGGTTATTAGTAGAATGATAATTAATCTGGCAAGGACAGAAATTTTCAAATATTCATACAAACACTAGTATAGTATCTTGAATTCTACAGTCAATAATCAATATTGGGTAACATTTTTATTTAATGTGACCCACAATCAGTTATAATTGGTTATGTTTGTTTTAGAAGATGTCATATTGTAGACTATGTAATTATGAATATAAGTTAAGAATGTTATCAACGTCGACGGTTTTACACTAATATATTTTCTGCAAACATAGGCTTGCAAAATTAAATCTTGCTTAGCGTAATTGAATTGAGATTTTGTAATGCGTACACATATTTAGTTGATGATATAAAAGTCGTTATATATCAGTAGTTTAGTTAAGTTAGATAAAAACCTATGTGATTGATTATTTCACTAACGGCTTACTTGTGTGCTAATAACAAAGAAATAAATCGTTCTTAATTACTGACTTTGTATGTGTGCCAATATGCTGACTGTAAAATGACAGTAATCAACAATAAACACATGACGTACACAACTTTTCCCTTCTTTATTAATTAAGAGCCCAAAAGGGTTATATCTCAAATAAGAAAAAGCTATTCGATCGCCTGGCCTTTATAATGTTCTTTAATATGGATATTAACTGAGAATTCTTTTATTTTTTAATTAAATGGGTTAATGTTCTCAATAACCTAATTACACCTTTTCCAATAAAATATTATATGTTTGCACTAAGATATGATCGCTTTAAATTTTTCTCTTTAATTATGGAGAGAATGTTGACATTATTAAATTATATTTAAATTATATATATATATATATATATATATATATATATATATATATATATATATATATATATATATATATATATATATATATATATGTATATATATATATATATATATATATGTATGTATATATATATGTATATATATATATATGTATATATATATATGTATATATATATGTAAATATATATATATATATATATATATATATATATATATATATATATATATATATATACGAGTCTATGTATGTAAATATGTTTCCATCGCGACACAAAAATTTTCTCTTTCAAAAATATGTTTGTCTTGTTGTATTTGTGTGTGTAATGAGAGACAGATTTTATATAGATATAGATATATTCTACTGTAGAAATACATGAGTATGTACTATATATATATATATATATATATATATATATATATATATATATATATATATATATATATATGTGCAATGAAAAATGCATAAATATGAATTAAAAATAAACATTAATAACAATGAATGTAACAGATAAAAGAGAATCAAAGAACAGAATAATAATCTCTGGACGGTGGAAAAATGAAAAACATTATAAATTAAATAACGTTAATATTCTACTAAATAGTGGTGAATGGAAAAATGTTGAACTGTCGAAACACGGGCGCATTCCTTTAAAAATGTGTGGAAATAATATGAATTTGGAACGTTTTCAAATTTCATCGAGTGACTTAGAAAAATCCTTACATTTGAAAGATCTCTGTAAATGAAACAATTTCTTTTTGTGTATATATGTATATTGATATTCCTTGAACTTAATTTCTAATGGATACACATAACTGAGCAGATGTTCTGTTTTTATTTATTTCTTAAAGGGTATATTTAATTATTTTCATCTACCGGCCTTGATATTTGAAAAGTCCTATTCGAAAAAATATCCACTCTCCGCAGCAGAGCATCTACAAAAATATAGGTATCCATTAGAAGAACGTTTTTCACAAATATAAAATATTTTTCACCCATGTGTAAAAAAAGTTTTAAAAGTTTGTAATTAAAATTTAAAAGCTATGTTCCATCTAGAGTGTCTTGCATATCCTTAACTTCCTATGAAATTTGATGCATTCTGACACGTTGCAATTACATATTACATTGATTTTATTTTGCTTTATGCAAGGGACAAGCATCATTTTGAAGTCGTTAATAAATATTCCATTGTTTTATAAAAAATTTACAAATAAAAATATGAAAAATGTGACTGCATATATATATATATATATATATATATACACCTCTAGTTAAGATGAAACAACTGTTTAAGATCCATATCAAACAGCTGCCTTCAGTAGATTTGTATTTATTAGTGCCGATCTGATTTCTTTTGTTCATGAGGAGTAAAGAAAAGAACGGATAAATATTTACGATCAGAATTTCCTCCTGCTCAGTCCGCCTTTTATGTGATGATCCCACATGTGCGTTTGAGAACATTAACGAATAAACAACCTCGAGAAAGCAGAGAGCTCACCAGACCAGAAAAGGATATATATAAAAATACCCTGTGGACATTTGAACATGTCACGGAGCACTATTAAATCCATGAACGTGAAAAATGACAAAGTATATCTCAACTGAAAACCTAAAAAGACAATGTCGGCCAGCTATACTGTGATGATCGGCAAGCAGGCCATAAATTAGAGAAGCAATCAAAAGGTCCATGATCATTCTGAATGAACTGTAAAAATGCACACCTCAAGTCGGAAAAATCCGTTCACAAGTCAACTATAAGACATGCACGCCACATATATGTGATAAGAGGAAATCTATTGTTGAAATCAAGCCATACGATGTACCTATTGCAGTCAGCTGCACGTTATCTTGTATAAGGTGCCTTGATTAGACGAAACCAAAATTGAAGTTTTACGCCTTAATATAAAATGCTAAGTGTGACAGAACGTGACACTGACTGAATGGAACTGGCTGATATTGAGGCATGGCACGTTGAACTAGAACAATCTACCCTGTGGACGAAATAGTGCGTTCAGTTCAAAATTCCAATCACCTGAAGAAAGCTGATGGGTACACACGGCCGAAACTCCGTCAATAACGCAACAAAAGAGAAGATAACATTCCGAACAATGTAAATAGTGTAAATAATAAAATCTGTGGTGCCCGAAATGATTCTGACAGTGTAACGTACAAAACATATAAGTGACAGGCATAAGTCACATATATTGTCATATATAGGAAGTTGCCGTACAATTGCACTGAAAGGACATTAAATAATAACAATTTATATCAGATACATGTTAAGGCGTATTGAGTCTGCTTGTGGGCTGAAAAGATTTGTAGGCACATTCCTAAGTGTATCTAATGTCAAAACATATGTGTCTCTCATGATTTCCATATTTGGTCATGACTATTTAAATGCCAGACAAATATATGAAATCGAAAAACTTGCATTGTGTTTTACAAAAATCACTACATAAACAATGATAAATATAGGAGGAACATTCAAATTAGCTGTACATCTTGCATTTGATCAAATTTTTTTTCCGCTTTCGCCCATTTACAATTTGCGTTTCAAAATGTTTCACTTTCAGATGATATAGACTTTTTTTTCATTTTCTCATACTTCAAACTAAAGTCAAGATAAAACGTTTACCGAAACGTATATGTACATTTTAAGATACATGTTTTATATTCTTATTGACCCAATCAAAGTAAAAAAAAACATATACAGACACACACACACAAACATATATATAATCATCCATAGACTGTTTCACAAGTGCGGCTAGCTGTCTAGTTGCCTCTAGCTAGGATCGAAACCCGTCTGAATTGGCGTCAGTCGGAGATTCTACACCTAAGCCTTTGGCGCACAGCAAGGATGAATGTCAATTTAAGCGTATTTATTTTTTAATAAACACAGAGTGACTGAGAAAACTCGATGTGTTAATATATATTAGTTTTTACATTAGTTTACTATATATATATATATATATATATATATATATATATATATATATATATATATATATATATATATATATATATATATATATATATATATATATATATATATATGTTGTGGATTCCGGAATGAAATCCGGTACCAATGATAACAAACGCCAAAAATGAATATAGGAAAATAAATGTATTAACTAATAATACAAACTGGTAATACAGGTTAGTAGTTCCAGGAATGCGGGTTAGTAGAAAAATATGTATAAATCTTTAATATCGACGTATCGCTATATGACCTCTTATTGAGTCTACGTGCTCGCTCACTGTGACTCTTGCTCGCTACGTTCGTACTCTGTCGTTCGTTCGTTTGTTAACGTTCGCTCATCGGGTATTCACTAGCCGTAGTATATACCCTGGACGAGTCCATTTGTGAAAAAAAGGGGAGGACGCCTCAACACCCCCCTCCTTAGATTCCTTTTGAGAGGAGTTAATATTTTTCACTCTCATGGTCGATAATCAGAGGTACCATAAATGTTCTTTTCCTGCTTGTCCTTCTAATTTTTGTGACTTCTTATGGTCTTTGAATCTCAAAAGCTTCAAATATCGCCTACATCAATTCGTCATTTTCTGCAGGTGAGGGGTTTGGCTCATCAACCCGTCTTTTTTGTATTTGGTCAATATGTATTCTGTGGTTAATTTGTTCGCCTTGTATTGTGTACATCACATTTCCTAGTCTGTTAATTATTGTACCTGGTTACCAGTGAGCCATATTGTTCCTGAACATCCCGAAATAGACAAGTTCTCCTGGTTTGCATGATCTCTTGAGTACTATAGGTGAATATCGTTTTTTTTTCTTATTAGGCAATAACTTATCAAACACAGACAGTATTTTGCGGGCAAACATCACTTCCGCTGGTGAACGACCAAATAGCGTGTTCCCGTTCGGGGTTATTCTGTATACTTGGAGGAAGTGCTGTATAGCTCTTTCTGTTGGTACGTCCTCTGCTTTTTTTAAAGCTCTATTTAGTGTCTCTACAAATCTTTCGGCTTGCCCGTTAGACCGTGGATGGTACGGAGCTATTTTAATATTCTTTACATGGTAATTCTCACAGAATTCTTGGAAGTCGCTGGAGGTGAATTGTGTACCATTATCAGTTACCAAGCAATCCACGACGCCGAATCACGCGAATAATTCATGTAGAAAATTTATAGTATTTTCCGTCGTCGGGTTTTTGAATGTGAAAACTTCTGGCCACTTGCTAAAGCTATCTACTGTTATTAAGTAGTAGTAACCCTCTATGGGCTCTGCATAGTCCGCATGGATTCTAGACCAAGGTCTGTTCACCTTAGGCCATGGTTTTTGTATAGACGGTGGTGCGTTTGCTGCAGCAGCACAGCCTTCACATTATTCCACCTTTTCCGTAATATCATTGTCCATATTAGGCCAGTAAACGAAACTTCTCCTTAGTGCTTTCATACGGTTTTTTCCTGGATGTCCTAAAAGAAAGTCATTCAAAATCCATAAAATTTCTTTCCTTTTCTTGGTATTCTGAATAAAATTCATCCTTTTCCGCTTCCCTTCTTATCTCTAGCAATGACACAGGTAGTTCCTTTACTGTATTGTATAACACTTTACTGATTTCGTATTCGGCTCGCAACGCCGCTATTACCGAGTCTTCCAGAAATTTGCATTTCGCAGGTACCAATCGACATAATCCATCAGCAGGCCCAATTTTCTTCGATGGTAAGAACTCAAGTTTTACATTTAAAAAAAAATAGTTGCCCATCTTAGAAGTCTGTTGGCTGTGTAAATTGCTAGTCCTTTTTTCGATCCGAAAATCGTAAGAAGAGTTTTATGATCCGTTTGAAGCGTAAACTCTCTTCCATATATATATCTGTGAAAAGCGAGTCATAGCGAATATTATGCCAAACGCTTCTTTTTCAATCTGAGAATAATTCCACTCTGCTGGTAACAATGATCTAGATGTATGAGCTATAGGCTCCTTTGTGACGTCCTGCATCTTGTGAAGAATACAAGTTCCTACTCAGTTTGAGCTCGCGTCACTAGCAATAATAATTTCTAGTTTGGGGTCAAAATGCGTCAGTGCTAGCTCCAAAGTTATTTTTTGTATTATCTCCTTAAACGCTTTCTGATAGTCTTCCGTCCAATTCCATTTGTTCTCTTTTTCAATAATTCATTGAGTGGAGCCCTCAATGTGCGCATAATTTCAATAAATTCACCGCAATAGTTCGCTAAACCAAGTAAGCTTTGCAATTCTGTGACATTTCTCGGCTCAGGCATATTTTTTATTGCATATGCCCTATGTGGATCTGATTTCTGCCCCTTTCATTAATTTTATGGCGTAAGTATTTGATTTAATTTAGAAAAAAATCATATTTTTTCCCTTTACTTTAAACCCAAACTCCTGAAGTCTTTTAAAAACTTTTTTTATGTGCGATGCGTGTTCTTAAACATTGTCGCTTTTGATTAGAATGTCGGCCAAGTAAGCGGTAGCAAAGTTCTGGCCTATGAGCATTGTATCCATCGTCTGTTCGAAAATTGACGGTTCTACTTTCATGCCACATGGTAATCTGTTGAATTTGTAAAGTCCTTTGTGCGTATTAATACATAGAATGTTTGTACTCTCTTCTACTGGAATCTGAAGGTAAGCCTCGCTTAAATCTATTTTAGAAAATACCTAACCATCGTTAAGCTTGGTAAATATTTCCTCCGGGCTTGGTAACTGGTAATAATGGTCTTTTATACCCTTATTTAACCCAGTCGCGAAATCTGCGCAAACACGGATTTCTCCGGATGTATTTCTACATAGACTACTGGTGCCGCCCATTCACTGAACTCGATTTTTCAAGGGATCCCAGTTTGTACAAGTCTCTAATTCTTTGTCGATTTTTTCTATGGTAGCAAACGGCACGTTTAGCTTTTTTTAAATACTGGTTGGACATTTTCTTTTAATTCAATTCTAGCTGCAATCTTGTTACATCGTTCCAAACCGCTCGGTAATACTTCGGGATATTGACTATGTAATTCTTACTTTAAGTTTGTAGCTTCTGATGGTTCACACTCTATCTTCTTACAAAAAGAACTGATAGGTAAATCCCATACGTCGAACTTTTGCATCCAGTCTGTGCCCACCAGATTTCCTGTACCTTTAATTACGAATAACTTGAGGTTTGTTTTTTTTTGTTTTTCCGTGGAATTATACATTTAGGATTACTTCTCCTTCAAATTTTATACGCTTCCCTGTAAAACACTTAGCAATTTTCTGTGTATGCATCATGGTCGTTCTATTAAGTTTTCTCCATGTCTGTAGGTTAATTATCCTTAGATCCGGACCTGCGTCTAGCTGTAATTTTATCTTCTTATTTAAAATTTCGAGTCCCACTTATTTTCGTATGTTAATATTGTCTTCGTCATGCATTCTAGTAGCTCTTGTCCTACTAATAGATTTTATGTTCCTAAATTGGGATGCCTTGTGTCCCATTTTTCCGCACGCTAAACAGTTTTTATATTTAAAACGACAATCATTATTCCAGTGTAATCCTCCACATCGATAACATGTAGATGGCGGGGGCTTAAATTTGCTTTGATTTTTGTCATTTTTTGCCCTATACGTTGTACATTTTTCATTATTTTGGAATTTTTGTTTTCTTTCCCGGGTGGGTGAAACGTAAACTTTTGTTCAACTTACGTATGTGTCCTACTCCTGACTGCTCGATATCCTTCGAGTCTTTCTTTATACTCAAGAATTTTTGATAATTTCTGTAGTGTTAATCCAGGCTCATTTTGCAGTTTGGAAAATATTCTTTTGCGCATTTCACTATCCTTGGCTGAGACTAACCCTTGTCCAAAAATAAGACACCTTGAATTGTCCGGAGTTAATTCTGCCAACTTAAACTCGTCGCAATGTTAGTTCACGATTGCGGCGAACGTGGAGTAGTCTTCATTTTCGCCCTTTACGAGGTTAAGACATAACCACGTTTTGTGAGAAAGTGACGTCTTTGGACTGAAAAGCTCCGTAAGGCATGTAACTGCTTTGTCAAACGTTAAATCATTTGTCTTTTTTTGGCAAGATGTAATCCACAAATTTTGTGTATTCCTCTATTCCAATTTCCTGAGTAATAGACGTATCTTCTTAGGTTCTGTCCAGTTTTACAATCAATGATGAAGATGCCTTCATGACGTCTGAAATAGTCCCCGAAATGTTTATACTCTTCTAGAGAGGATTTGAATAGTTCTATCGCGTTCCACACTGCGTCTTGGGAAAAAGTGGCCCCTTTTTCGATATGTTGTTGTTTGTTACCCACTACCTTTAATATTATATCCTGGAGTTGCATTTGTCTTTCTTCATTTTGCATTTGTCTTTCTTCATTTTCCTTCTGCCTTTATAGTAATCGTTTTTGCTACTTCTCTTCCATTCTTTCTTGGCGTTGTAATTGCTGTTCATTTTGGTATTTTACAAGTTCTACTAAAATAGATGTAAATTCCTCCATGTTAAGTGTCTTACGAAAAACTCGCTTTTCCGTATTTTAGTTCTCGTAAATCTTTTGTCGCCACGTTGTTGTGGACACTGGCAAACGGCCAATTTTCTTTTTTTGTGGGTGTAAGTCCGAAGTCCTCGTCACCCAGTTGTTGTGGTCGACGAGAGAGAAAATGTTTCTTTCCGTGTAGGTCCAAAGTCCTCGTCACCCAGTTGATGTGGTCGATGAGAGAGAATTTTGTTCTTTCCTTTCGTGTACGTTCGAATTCCTCGTCGCCAAGTTTTTGTGGTCGACGAGAAAGAATTTTGTTCTGTCCTTTCGTGTTAGTTCGAAATCCTCGTCGCCAAGTTGTTGTGGTCGACGAGGGAAAAATTTTGTTTCGTTTTTCTTCCGTGTGAGTTTGAATTCCTCGTCGCCAAGTTGTTGTGGATTCCGGGATTAAATCCGGTTCCAATAATAACAAACGCCAATAATGATTATAGGAAAATAAATGTATTAACGTAATAATACAAACTGGTAATACAGGTTAGTATTTCTAGGAATGCGGGTTAGTAGAAAAAAAAATATATAGTCTTTGATATCGACGTATCGCGGTATGACTGGGTGTACGTACTCGCTCACTGTGACTCTTGCTAGCTACGTTCGTTCGTTCGCTCCTCGGGTATTCACTAGCCGTAGTATAAGTATACCCTGGGTGAGTCGATTTGTGAAAATAGGGGAGGACTCCACATCAGTATATATATATGAAATAAAAACACCACAACATGAAATACCTAATATTCCTATAAATGGCAGCATAGAACACCTGCTACCTATGTACAAACATTTAATGTATAAAAACAGAAAAATATACAATCAGCGAACACTTTGAAAATGATTATTTGCAGAAAACATCTGAGACATTGATCACGATGGAAAGTTTTTAAACTCATTTATTATCTATGAAAATAATCCAAGACCACTAGGAAATTTATTTCCAAAATATGCTAAAAGCAATAAACTTTATGAAGGTTAGAACACAAAGATGTTTAACTGTGTTCTTTTTCATTTTCAACGGATCTTCTTTCATTTAAGGTCGAACAATACAGAAACGAGGCGAAAGTTCCCATTTAAATAGAGAATAATAAGAAAAAGAAAAACAAATGAAGTCTCGTTCAAAAATCTAAAACAAAAAAGAAAACTTATAAGTATGACACTACTTCATTCGTTGTTATATTTTAAAACTTCATATGTTTTCCTCTCCTATCTTCGAGGGTCATAACATTTGTGACGAAGGAACCGCCAATATTTTCTTTGCATGTAACTCGCTGTTTCTTATTGTCTGATTGGACTAATATGTCAATGACAATATCCATGTGGACGAAATAAAAGAAAATACATTTAAAAAATAATACAGTGAAAGAAGAGAGACTTCACCTTAAGGAGCGACATAATGCTCGTCTACAAAATAACTAAAATGTATTTCAAGAAATATTTGTCAGAGGAACTCACGAGTTATCCATTATGCTGTCAGTTCTGCAGCATCAGTGGGATGTGTGCGAGACAAAGTTGTCAAAAGTATGTGTCTGAAACGAAGAGGAAAATCATGTACGTAATCAACTGATCGAGCTGTCTGTCATGGTTTTATGCATGAGCGGCATTCCTTAACAGATAGGGAAGGGAAATTACGAGACAGGATCGTAATGTTGGAACAAAGGAAGCCAACAGCAGCACATGTGAAGAAAGAAGACACCATTCTCTTTCTAGTTTACATGAATCTAACGTTTGACATGCTGATAACATGTTTTCATAAAACGATATTTTTTTAATCACTTGACGAAAAACAGCATAGACAAAAGAAACGTTGCCTTAATTTTGAATTATATATATATATATATATTTATTTATATATATATATATATATATTTATTTATATATATATATATATATATATATATATATATATATATATGCATATATATATATATATATATATATATATATATATATATATATATATATATATATGTGTGTGTGTGTGTGTGTGTGTGTGTGTGTGTGTGTGTGTGTGTGTTTGATGTGGTGGTGTTCGTGTGTGTGTGTGTGTGTGTTTGATGTGGTGGTGTTCGTGTGTGTGTGTGTGTGTGTGTTTGATGTGGTGGTGGTGGTGTTCGTGGGTGTGTGTGTGTGTGAGAGAGAGAAAGTGTGGAGTGCTTAGATAGATAATTATTTTTCAAATATTGCGTTAAGTCCATCGATATATTCGAGAAATGAAATATTACTTACTCCCCATAATTCCCTTAACATCCTAGGTATTCCATATACGCATTACTCACACTCACACGCACCCCCTATATATATATATATATATATATATATATATATATATATATATATATATATATATATATATATATATATACATATATATATATATATGAAGAAATATAGTCTTAAAGTGTGCTATGTTTATGGGATAAAGTGCTCAATATCAGAGATAGAGCGTGTGTAGATATAATATATATATATATATATATATATATATATATATATATATATATATATATATATATATATATATATATATATAAGTAAGTGGTGAATAGTTTGGTAATCCGTATGGACACTCCCAAGTGAAATATAATCCACAGAGCTCAATGTCGAATATGAGCAATCATTAATTTAAATAGGAAACAGATGAGGTTGTCTGCTTTCTATTTAAATTAATATATATATATATATATATATATATATATATATATATGTGTGTGTGTGTGTGTCTGTGTGTGTGTGTATCTGTGTGTGTGCGTATATATAAATATATATATATATATGTATAACACATATACAAATACATGTATATATATATATATATATATATATATATATATATATATATATAGATAGATAGATAGATAGATAGATAGACATGCGTACCATTGTTCTCATCTTTGCTGTTATTATTAGTAGTTGATCTTCTGTTCTTTTAGCAATCGGAGAAATTTGGACTGAACATTTTATTTAATCTATGAGGTAATTCTTGAAATTCGTTGGACTGCTTATTTTACCCGTATCGCCAAACACCCACGGATATCCGGGGTGCACTTCAGCTGAAACTTTGTCATAATAACAAAAAATGAAAATAATAGATTCCCAAGTAGGCATGTATGCGAACGACACTACTATTTACTCGTGCCTGAAAAACAAATCCAGTTTCGCCGACAAAATTAAACTTCGCCGTTTGTCTTGAAAAGGACCTCCAATCTGTTGCTGACTTGGACAGGAATTGGCTGGTTAATTTAATGCCTCAAAAACAAAACTGCTCTCTATTACTCACCGGAGAGAACCATCCCTGCCCCCCATTAGAATGTCTGACGCTCAACCCCACGAGATCAGCTCTTTGCGACTGCTCGGTCTCACATTGTCCGCTGACCTGAGATAGAACGAATACATTGGGTTAATAGCTTCGTCCACCGCTAGAAAATGTAGCTCCCTATACTGCACCAGGAAGTTTTTCTCGCCGGAGTCGATCCTTCAAATCTACAAATCAACCATTCACCTTTGCATGCAGTATTGCTCCCATATATGGCCTGTAGCCCCTTCTAATTGTACCAAGGTCCTTGATAAAATCCCAAAACGGATATGCAATGTAATTTACCCTGATCTGGCATCTCGTCTGTAGCCGTTCTCTCACAGACGTTCCGTTGCTTCCCTCTGTCTTTTTTACAAATACTTTCACGGTAACTGCTCCGATGAGCTGCTTTCGCTGGTTTCCAGACTTCATGAATTTAAGCGTCCAATTAGTCTGGCATCACGCTCTCACCCTTTCACTGTCGAAGCTGTTAAATGTAACCGTCTCTTCTACTCCAATATGTTCATGTCTCGCACTTCTCGCCTGTGGTACTCCCTCCCCATTTCTTGTTTTCCTGATAGCTATAATCTCCAACTATACAAATGTAACGTGAATCGACGTCTCCAGATGCCCTGATCTATCCCTTCACCGTCTCTTCATCCTTTCCTCTATCACTCCTCTCTTTGTTCTCGCTCCAACTCTGTAACCCCTTGCGTGATGGTGGGTTCCCGCATTGCTTGGTGTTGAATGCTTAAAAAGAAAATTCAATAAATTCAGATAGCAATGGCAAATAGAATAAATACTCACATAACTCATGATTCTGTTCTCATAATATTTTCAAAATATGAGTAAAATGCAATTTCATTATTTTCCCAATATCACCTAATCTTCTGGCTTTAACAAACACAATCACGCACACACTCACACACAAAAACACACACACGCACGTACACCCTCCTGGGTTAAAGAGCTCAATATCAAGGTTAGAGGTCATGTAAATAGAAAAAGCGGCAATCTGTTTCATGCAAAACGCAAACGTCAGGCCATGTGCGTTGTGTTCTTGCTCGAGTTTATATATAGAGGGTGGTCAGTGATGTATTGTGGATAGCGTATTGCATTGTGGGTAATATATTTTATTATTTTAACAATTATTTTGGTGCGTGCTTTCTTAATTCGATTATTTTTTACTTAGTTTATTTAATTATTTGTATGGATTAATATATTATTTTTGTTTTTGTTAATTTATTTTATTTAATTGTTTTTATTCGTGTTCGTTTCTACTTTTCCTTTTTTAAGAACCGTTGTAAAATTTGGGCTTTGTTTATGAACCCATTTTTATTATATAGACCTACTCGTTTCAGCAACCTTACGCACATATACACCTCTGCATACAATTACCTGCATGCGCCTATAAGTTTGTGCACGTGAAAATTTCTGAAACTTTTACAGTGTGAACGCTGTAAGACTTCGAAACAGAAGACCATTTTAAGGCGACAGTCCGCAATGGATCGCGTTAAGATTGTTAAGCGTTCTTTGCGACGGCGCTGATTAAATTCGTTTAACACTTAATTCGTACGGCCTTATTGCAACTGAAAGGGACATCTAGGTTTATTACATTTCTACCAATATATTCAGCGTTCTCATGAAAACTAGTCAAATTTAAATGATTATTAATTATACGTATTTTTTATTTTAATATTTTACTAGCATTTCTATTAATATAACTTCCTTTGGAAATCTTTCTTCATCATGATAGAAATATATTCGGGGCAATAACATTGTCATTAAGATTTAGATCCAAACAGATACTAATTCGATAAAGCCCGATGTATTTAATACTACGTAAAAAATTATTCCCACTCCTGTTAATTATTTTTGGATATGGAGATTTAAAAAACATATCGTGGGAATAAGCTTTGTTATGTAACATTATACACTTTGAGGATAATTTTCAGTTCAAATGTGTTTTCATTTCAGTTGCAACACACATATTTCAATAGCTTTTTTTTAAAATTTCATGTTCGCTTATATTACACAATACATCCCATATACCATATTTACTTTTTATAATAAATTCCGACAACATAATGCTCAAGTGTGAACCAACTTAAAGGAATCTTTATACCGAATTTAGGACGAATGAGATGCGGATACGGATGAAAGTCGAGGTAAAATTAATTGATGATCGTGACTATAAGGAGGATAGATGAAAATTGTTCCTTGTCATTGCGGTGAAAGTAAGGTTTGAATAGCTCTAGTCCTGATATGGAAGCAGTTCTATCTCTAATTTGACCCTTTGAACTACATGGATCAAATACAAATTATTATAACTTCTCCAAAATGAATAGTTTTTGCTGCTTTTGCAGTAGGATGTCCCGAAAACATTCTTGATTTTCGACATTTCAGAAGAAATATTTATTCACAAGTATCAATCATAAAGAAATATATTTATTCATGCGATGGATGATGTGAAATACAATGTTGAGAAAATGCCCACTTTAACACTTCATGTGGAACGACTTTGTGTATTTTGCATACGTTTTAAGATGTTTTCATGCAAGCCAATATTTGCAGTCAATTCAAAATGTGGTCGAGATGGGTCATCATCAGATATTTTTTTCTAGTTATAATTTTCAAATTATTTTGGTGTTGCGCTGTGTTTCATCTAAAAGAAAAAAATGTTTAAGTGCCACTCAAGGTAGAAGGTTACTAAATGGGGAGATTGCAAGGGCGTATATGGAAGGAGGAAGTGCTGCCCATAATACTTCTTTTGGGGGTCTGTGTATCGTTGTGAACGTGCTATTTCAGGTATTAATATATGAAATGACACAGGACAGCTCAGCTGCCTAAACTGTCAGGTTACCGAAATAAATTTGAAATAAATACTAAAGACTCCCTACGTGTATACAATCACATACACTGACACTCAGAAACACACATATGTCTGTGTACGTGTGTATATACGCATTAACACATTCACTGAGATGATGAGATAAATAACAAATAGAAAACATTTATCGTATCATTCTGTCGTACACTAATCCGCTTTTGATCTATATATATGATCCCATCTCACTGTGATATTGTTGTGGTAGGATCCACCTAATTTGCATAGTGCAGTACCGACTGTATAAATATGGTTGGTACCGGGAAGACAGGGAGGCGAATCAAGAGATTCAACTAGAGACTGCCCGACTGCGGCTTAGTCAACACATTCTCCAGGAACGGTCTTCCCAGAAATAAACAAAAGACTATATGTAAATATCGTGTACACTTTCTTGTTTCAATACATTTTATTCTAAGTACATTTTGTGTTTGCATTATTATTCCATGCATTAGTCAAGTTTCAACAGATATATACACCCAAACTTGAAGATAATTTTCAGAATTAAGTTTTTATTACTCCGATAGATTTTATCATTTTAAAAGTTGTTTTCGTGGATACAGTCTATTTATTTAAGCTGTCTATTTATTTATTTTCGCCTACCGGTCTGAATGTTCGAGAAATTTTATTAAAGATAATCTGGCGCTTTTCGGCAAGATTTGAACCTGTGCCTCTCATCTCAGAATAGCCCGATACGTGTTTTCCGTTGCCAAATTGGTTATATATATAATTTAGTCTTTTTTTTTGTCGTGAATTTTGTTGGGCAGAAGTAATTTACTGTCGTCTCTTTATCTCATCTACTTCGGATCGTTTTCTTATTCGTGAAACGCAATTATCATTATTTTTCCACATTTAACTGCCTACATCGTGATACGTTTTCGGCTGGAAATCGTTTTCCTATTTTTCATGTTGAGCTCATCTCTTATTAACTTATATATAAATAAATATTGAACGCACAAACCAACATATATTTAAGGAAACGGGATTATCCTACAAAAGTTTGCCAATGCTTTCAATAATACTAATGCCAATCATCTTAATATATTTAACAAAAGAATCTGCGGATGCACTCACCTGGTTACATGAAATAAAAAGTATGTTTAGACTTATATAAGACGGGGAATATACAGTCTGCTACTGGCCAATATTTTCCATGTCTACAAATGAATATCAGGCGAATATCTCCAACATATTACAGATGGTGCGTACTAGTGAAATGCAGAGAACTGTTGAGGCGATTTCAATCAAGTTAAGATTCATTTCAGAAGGAGAACTTTGGCCTTTCCATTCTTTTCCTGGCTGAATACTAATCATTCTTCATATGTTTTGTCTCTAGTTTTCCATTGCTGGTACTTCTTCAAGATAGTAATCAATTTTATAAGTTATTATTTATACAAATTTAATTGGTTTATTGATTGTTAGAGACGATTTTCCTCGTTTATCAGTGCACCTGTTTTTCTCATATCCTAAATATTTTCGCGTCAGTACTAAGAAACAAAACAAAAATCGTCAGCGATATTTATCTAAATAAAGTTTATAAGAAATGTTCCTGAAATGTTTTTTTATTAGTATTATATTGCTTTCATTAGTATTATTTGAAGCTTTGATATAAACTATTGTTTTAGAAATCTGTACATGGTTGAGTGTATATGAAGTAGTCATGTGATTCGCCCAGCAGTATTAGTGGCTAATTTCATGTCTTAACGACGCATTCAGTCTTCCAATCCATGACTGAATACGGAGAAGATTTTCTCGCACTAGGTTACCGTTTCATTCAGTGGTAGACTACAGACAACCAAGGACATAAAACCGTCTGTCATACCATTCAGCTGTAAGTGGGTTGTGGAAATGCGATGGATTCATTCTGCGAAAAAGAACGTAACGAATCCGACTTGGATTCTTACTCGGCTCATCGATTTCTCATTCCGTTATACAATGCACCACAACACGTACATTCCGTCTCATTACAATCCCCAATTAGGTATGACAATGATTCTTATATGTCACATATTTCATCGAGAGAAAAAGCGATATGAAATATACATATTTTAAGTTGTAAGGTATTTGTAATATGCAATGGAATAAAGTCGTTGAAAAGTTTTGCCTGCATTACATATATATATATATATATATATATATATATATATATATATATATATGTGTGTGTGTGTGTGTGTGTGTGTGTGTGTGTGTGTGTGCGTGGTGTGTGTGTGCGTGCGTGCGTGTGTGTCTGAGTTTTGTCTGTATATAAGTTTTGTCTGTGTAATTATGCAATGTCACTTTCTACCCCGACTTCATACATACACAATCGCCAGCTGTTCACATGTACATACATGCTTGTGTGTATCAGTAGCGGATGTTTTATTTATAAATACATAAACACAAACATATATATATATATATATATATATATATATATATATATATATATATGTAAGTGTGTGTGTGTGCGTGTCTGTCTGTGTGTGTATATATATATATATATATATATATATATATATATATATATATATATATATATATATATACATATAAGTGTGCGTGTATATATATATACATATATGTATGTATGTATATATATATATATATATGTGTGTTTTTGTGTGTAAGTGTGTCAGTGTGTGTGTGTGTGCGCGTGTGTGGCTGTGTGATTGTGCATAATGATTGCTATGCGACTGAGATCGAAAGCAATTATCCGCCGCCACTGTTGAGAAATGACGTCTATGCCACTGAACCCGTTATCCTGATAAAATCCAATTGCATGACTTACACTTACACGACTCCTCACCTCAATAAAATTAATGCTGTCTTCCGTCTACTGGTTCTTATTTCGAACGTCTAATTATTGGACTGCACGCCTGTAATTAACACATTCTCATAATGAGTAGCACCGCGTAAAGCATTGTCTTTTTCCTCCGTCAAATGTGTCCAGAGCGACCAAGAACACATTAACTCATTGGAAGCCAACTCCTAGGACACGGTATTTATTAGGAGAATTAGAATGAGTAGGAATTATCTGATCGCTGTAAACCATTCGTCTTACAGAAATCGTAAAGCTGCTATTGAGATACAAATATTCAACTCCGTCGTATTTTATATAGATATCCGACTCTAACATTCATATTCCTAAGTAATCCCTCGAATAATTATGTTCGGCGCTCTCCAGATCCCAAGGATTTTAGTAACGGGGACGAAACGCTCGAAACGTGCTTACGATATGAAGATACTTTCGTTTCATTTAACTAAAGAGACAAGAAATAGATCTCGAATTTGAGCATAACGTACTACTGTTACTAATATTAATGACTAATAATAATAATAATAATAAAAGTAGAAAATGTATGGAGAATCATAATTCTCGCTCGTGGAACCCAATTGTGCCTTCTTTTCTGTCAACTAAGTTATTCAAATATTTAAATTCGCCATCAATCTTCAACTTCTCTTGCATTGAACCCTGTAGTTTTACTGTCATTTCTGCCTTTTTCGCTCTTGTGGCTTGCGTCCTAGTGGCTTTCATCGGAATACGTGTGGATAAATGATTAAAACTTAGCCTAGTATCATTACTACTAATTGCATTCGTTTCGCATTAGGCAGAAGAAATAGGGTTATTATTTGTTCTCTTTTGAAGGCAAAACTCAGGCCGATATTCTCTGAATATTAGTATCAAAACAGTTTTGTTTTTCCATGAAATGCGCCTGCATTTAACACAAATAGACTGATCGGAAAGTTAATCATTATGATTCAATTACTGGCAATTTTATGAGACGAAATCCCACTATTTTTACAAACTTATGAACCAAACATCCGCAAATTATTTTCAAGTGGATTAGATATAATGAATAATTAAAATTGTTGTAACATAGGTAATGTTACTGAATAGAATAATCAAACGAAGTTTGGTAATGAACGATAATACTTATGAAAAGAACACCACCTATTAGATTCAACAGCTGCGCGTAGAAGAAGTAGTCATGTGAATTCCACAATGAATCTCCAACTGCAGGATATCCACCAACCGCACCACATGGTCAGATGTAGAACAAGGCCGAATTTAATGGTGTATCCGAGCACGTCGGGTCGGCCAAAAATTCACCGTAGACCCTGTATAAAACGGGATCGGGTAGCGGTTTCCCAAGACGTGACTTTGTCCTTCGACCAGAGGCAGAGAGTTTGACCTGCACAGCTGGAGACGAATCTTCAACTGCAGGATATCTACCAGCCGCCCCCGGCGGTCAAAAGTGTCCGAATTTTATGTGTGTTATCCGATCCCGTAGCCTACGAAGATATACTAAGCAAAGCCGCCTGCATTCAGATAGAAAATAATTGATAAATTACGCAACTACTAAAAAAAGGGGTATGCAAGAAGTATTTATACAGTCCCTGAATTTATTAATCATTGACAACAGGGGTCGTCACCCTACGGCATGCGTGCCACACATGGCCCGACATGCAATCTCCAATGGCACGCAGCCGCAAATGACATCACGAAGTCCGAACTAATAACTACTACAACACAAAGAACATATTAAGATTTTTCAATTTTAATATATACTAAATTATATATATTATATATTACTATATAAAATATATTGTAAAACAGGAATATAGACATTGACTTGTAAACGATACCTATGCTGTTTACAAACTTAAGGATTTTAAAACCCTAAGTCGGCAGATATTTAGCAAATGATTGCCTATCCCTGCTTTACACCAACCAAATCCTAAGATAATAAAAAAGGTCTGCATATTGACAAGCATAACTTAAAGAATCATATGCAGATGATATGCTCTTTTGTAGACTCATAAAGAGAACAAAATTGATTCCAAGAAAAATAGTAATATCAACGAGAAGAAAACACTATCACTTGTAAGATAATAGAATGTATGGTCATTAGAAAAGGAAGAGCCTAGCGTGTGCACTAAGAAGGTAGAGATGGAAAAATGAATGAAGAAGAAATATTCCTTAATTGGTATGCATTTTAACACAATACCTAAAAATATACTCCGAAATGCGTAGAAATCTGGAAATAACATTTGTGTCTTCCTAATATTAAGCAAATTCTTAAAAATCACGAATATTTTGTTAGATAACAAAAAAATAGGTTGAAGGATTATTATATACTATAGGTTCTAATATATGAGTATTACCTCATAGTTAGAAAGAGAATTGGGACAACGGAAATTGGGTCCGATAGAATGTTCCTGATAATAAAATGAACTGAACATATGGGTAACGAGGATGTTATGAACTTAAATTTATTCAACTATTTGTGCAGCTTTTTTGGTGTGAAACTTGTGCCTGTTTTTATTCATGTTTTCTTCAATGTCGCCAGAATGTGTGACAGGCATGCTCTCATTTCTTCAGTTGAGTCTAGTTTTCCTCACTTTTTATATTTGATGTCATTTAGGGCCGAGACGCCTAATTCACATGAATATGAAGCAGAATATTGCAACGAAACTGATAAATCATTTTAGCTAGAACGGAATAATAGTTTAATACTTATTCATTTATTCAAATGCTAACGCTGTATCGTTATTATTTCGACACACACGTATATATGAATATCCTTACAATATTTCGCGCCACACTTAAGATGGTGAGGGTACTAGAATCTCTACTGGAAAGTGTCGGTGTCATGCTATTAATGAAAGGTTTCGTCAAGTTATCTGGCGACAGGTTTTCTCCAGATGAGATTAAACGCCGTTCTAGATTGTTTTGGCGTGAATTAAAAACAAACTAATACTGAATTACGATTAGGTTCAGCGATTTCGTTTTAATTTCTGAAGAAATTTTACGATTGCCTACAATTTCACTTAATATCACTAAGACAGTTTGAATGCATAATACAAGGAAACGAGAAGAAAATGTAAATCACATGAGAAAGTAAAAAGGAAATAAAAATTGTCGAAGAAACTCATTGAAATAACTACATGTATAAAAGTGAAAATATCTCTAATACAAAGAAAACGTTCGGCTGGTAATTTAAATCGTTTAGGGTGAAAATAAAATTCGGCTGTCACCATCCACATGATACGCGAATGAAATCTCCCATACTCTCTGCAGAATATAACATCGTACAAACTTTTACAGCTTTACAATAATTACTTTCTCGATCAATAAATGCAGGAAATCAGTGCTTCGTACGTAATATTACCTTTGTGTCAATTGATTTTTCCAGCATGTGATAGATCTGAAATGAACAATTTCAATTTATTCTTTGAAATGCTGCTTTGTTTCATTCAGGTTCCTTTAATTTTTTTTTATTCTAAAGAAATTTACTTATGTTTAAGACACTGGGAAACTTGCATTTCGTCTTGATATCTTTCAAATGGAAAGCAATATATTTTTTTCCTTTTTAAATAACCTCTAATTAAATCAATACTTATTCCAAGCAATGATTTCTAAGTTGCTTACTAAAAGTCAGTCCCAGTAAATGATATACAAAGGAAAATAGTCAATAGCATGCTTACATAAAAGAAAAAATCGATTGTGAGATTTTCTGAGAAAATAAAAGAAAAAAATGTTGATCTGACATTTTAATTAAATGGCACGTTTCACTTTCATTTCAGTCATCCACAAATCACACTGTTCGACCTCCTTTAAAGTTTTAATTTTCTTCACTCATAATAAAAAATAATTCAAATATCTATTACACAAGCAACGAGTAAATATAATGCCTAATCTAGAATGTGCATCGCCTACTTGCTCCTGATTTGGCATCTTGTCTATAGTCACGTTTTTACAGACGTAATGTGGCTTCCATCTGTCTTTTCTACAACTGCTAGGACGATCTACTTTCACTGCTCTCCCAAACTGCATGAATTTAAGCGTGCTACTAAGTTGCCATCTCAGTCCCATCCTTTCACTGCGGAAACAGCTAAATGTAACCGCCTCTTCTACTCCAACAGCTTCTTCTCTCGCACTTCCCAACAGTGGAACACCTTTCTTCCTACTTTCTTCCTTAATAGGCATAATTTTCAAATATTCAAATGCAATATCAATCGACATCTTCTCATGACTTGATCCTGATATTCATCCTTCTATATATCCTTTCCTCAAACACCACTATTTACTCTTGCTCCCACTTTCTGTACCCCCTTGCGTGCTAGTGGCACTCCCACCTTTCTTGGGTTGAAATGCTTAATATATATATATATATATATATATATATATATATATATATATATATATATATATATATATATATATATATATATATATATATATATATATATATATCATATATGAAGATATTATATATGTAAACGTCAACAGTCAATATCTAGTCTATTTATAATTATCTATACCTGGGCACTTCGACGTTGTCTAATGGTTAGGAAGATTGTCTCTTTAGATCAATTCTAAGAAGTGTTTTCGATCCTAAATTCTTGGTCTGTACTACCGGCCTTGTGTTATATCTAAGCTACGCATAGTAAATAGCCATAAGTATTTAGATCTCTCATACCCAGTTAGTCATATCGATTTAAATGTTTTTTAATCAGATGGATGCCACACTCTTAGATAGCTTTCAACTTAAAGCATGCTAACAGCATTGATTGCTGTATCTTGACCTCGTCTTTTCCTCGTTTGTTTACCACGAGTTATGTAAGCAAAATGCGCACAAACGTCTTTACCCGTCTGACGTAAAATAAATTTATGATGAGAAGATGCCCATGTTCCATTTTGGAACAAAATGATCAGCTTGAAATCAACTTTTTGAGTCACTCTAAAGATTTGCTTGCCTCATTCCTCTCATATACGTCGATCTTACATTATTTAGTCATTTTTATTATTTTATTTCTCCAGATATGATAGGAATTCGAATATGATTACATTCTTGAGTGTGTCAATAGAATATATATGTCGTTTAAAAAAACATCACCATTACCACGAACATCGTTGCACATATAACTGAAATTTTCAGCCCGCTGGATTAATGGATGAAGTTCAAAAGATAGGGTTTACGGAAACAATAGAGCCGATGTCTAGAACAGTATTAACGTGGCGCGTCGAAAAGATACTGCAATACGATGCTAGCAAAAAAAAATGCATTGTAAATCTAATATTTGCTAAACATAGATTGTTCTAGGCAAGTTCACTCTCACTACATAGATGCAGCAAATTCTGCCCTCATAGAGAATTTGTTGAAATATTTAGACCTCATTCATTTGAAAATATCTTCTTATATGAGAAAAACAGTCTATACTTCGCTGTTAATGTCGCCCGTAAAAATATCTCAAAGGTCTTCTTATAAATAATCATCGCGTATTTAATGTTAACTATAACTCGTGGGAAAATTTGGTGCCACTGCACTTGAACTCTGTCTAAGCAGACAGTGTTCTGTTATAGCTCTCATCTCTTTCTCGAATTTTCATCGCTAAGCAACCACGTAGATTTCTATAATCAAAAAAACCCGCTTATCTAACAGGCGAAAAACAAAGCAATTTGATGGTCAATCAACAGACTTGGCCAGTATTTTTGATTAGGTTCCGAAATTCAATCTCATTTAATGAACATCAGGGAGGAAAACGTTGTCATCATTCGGCTACTGGGACAAGCTTTATTGCCAAAATCGAGAAATATATAATTATCTATGTTAGTTTCTTCGGGTTTATCAATCAATCAATCTCAGTTCGTTCATTGCTGACATTTCATTATTGTAAGTTTTAATCTATTAATCACTATTTCTCACACATACATACACAAATAGAGAGACACACAGATAAATACACACACCGTAGAAACATAAGTACACACACGCACGGACACATATCTAACCATATATTTATGTAGGGTGTAGTTCTGGGTGGTTATATTTTAGGTATATCGGAATGAATGTACAGTGATCTAATATATCTCGATCTATTAACTAGGAAGTGGAGTGCGTTCAATATTAATGGTTTTCAAGGGGACTTTGCTATCCATTATACTAATTCAGAGACATCTGTTCATTCATTTAATGTATCAATGTGAATTTGCTTCCAATAAATTATTACTGTTTTATTATTATTATTAATATTATTATTATTATTATTATTATTATTATTATTATTGGTGGACTCTACCGTCGTATTCGATGTATGAGGGTCAAGCAGCTTAGTTCCTTGGAATAAACAGCCAGACACCAGCAAATATGATTTGATTATATTGGCGAAGGGTTTTTTACAGAACTAACCACACGTTTTGAAGGGCCAAATAGAGAGACCGTGTGTACAGTGGAATAGCAGATAGCAACTCGGACAGGAATCAGAGAGCCAAATTCGAATTCCAGTCGAATACATTACATTCACTTACGTCCTAATAATCTTAGGAAAGACATTAATCTACGTCTTCTCCATCCAGCTATGGGTAAATAGCAGGACAGACTGGGTTCTATAGCTTTGGATGGCAACTCTTCTAGGAGATGGACAACTTTGAATTCAAAGCCTGGAAGGGGTCGTTTTGGGAGATTATTGCACAAAGTGCACCAGGTCTCTGTATTCGGCCCTTCAAAAAGTGTGATTTATTCTGCACAAAGCCTTCACCACTATAATCAAATCATATTAGATGGTATTTCGACAGTCGGTTCCTAGGAACTGAGCTGCTCGAGAATCATACGTTGAATACGACGGGATAGTCCACCATTATTATTATTATACAGTTTGAGTGCAACACACTGAGGTTGGGATATAGATACACGAAACTTGATCTACGTATAATGACACTCAGTCTGTTAAGTGTATATATGGCACATGTTTCACAACCAAATGTCAGCGACATCAGGAGATGTCTGGATAGGAGGAGGGCGTAAGATTTCAGGTGAGACTCAGGAAAAATACGTTCAAATCGATAATCAAGTTTTAATCAGATTGCCTCCACTTTCAGTTTTAATAATAATAATAATAATAATAATAATAATAATAATAATAATAATAATAATATTGTGCAGAATCTAAGTGCCACCTTATTGATATGGCAGTCCCTGCAGACTGCAATGTATCTTTGAAGATATTCGAAAAGCTGTGAAAATACAAGGACCTTGAAATAGAAACCTCAAAACGTGGCACATGGGAACATCAACAATCCCTGTTGTAGTTGGAGCCTTTGGACTGGTTGGAAAAGATTCCAGTAGACTAATTGAAGAGGTTCCCTGGAAGTCTATGCCTCAAAGAGATAAAAAATTGTTCTCACAAGTACAGCCCACACCTTACGAAGGGCTTTATCTATGTAATTAATTTTTTTTTTTTTGCAATGGAAAGTGTCATGATGCGATTTCTAACCTTAGGTCCCTGGGCGGGACCAGGAAAGAAATGTGTAAACCCTAGATATCAAAGAAAATAATAATAATAATAATAATAATAATAATAATAATAATAATAATAATAATAATAATAACTCATAACACCCATATGTGATGATTTATCATTATATCATTTCATAAAGAGAAATACACACTACATCAGTATTTGGTATATATTACCAACTGATTAATGTCAGATAATAGACAAGCAAATTTAAGTGTTTTTAATCTATATTTCTGTAGCCAGAGTTAATCCAAAATAAGATAAAGATGTTAATATTAACGCGAAGAATCAAATAAGATCACTAGCCATGTAAGCCATGACTAATGTAGCATCACTGCATTCATATTATTAATTGTTTTATCAGTAATAGTATTATTATGCCCTTGGATTTCTGCTGTATAAACATTTCCATCCGAGTTCAACTAGAGACCTAAGTTTAGAAATTGCATCATATTTTCAACGGAATATTTCTATAAAAAACAAAACCAAAAAATATGATCACACACATTTTACAAAGGCTAATTCTTCATAATATGTGAGTTGTACTTTTGATTACAATGCATTTATTTCCATTCTATCCTCTATAATTCTACGGATAACTATTGAGTGGTTACTTTTCGAGCGAGTATTATCAAGCAAGTACTATAAGATCGCGGGCTATTCGAAGGGGTCTGGCACCTTATTTTCCTACGGCGTTAGTGTAGTTGTATCTGCGATTACAAAGTTTCACTACAACAATCAATACGAAAATGACAACGAGTATTCGTTGACATTACAAAATTGGCAACGAATGTTTGTTGACATCACAAAAAGATTATTATTTCTTATCAATTAAAATCAACGAAAGAAAATAATACTCCACAATAAGTTGAATTCTCATTTATGGATAAATATCCAATTCATACGACATCCTAAATGTGCTTTGGATATTTAGTTTTCCCGACTTCCTTACAGATTACATTCTGACGCATCAAGGGGCATCAATTATAATTGTGCTGAAATAATTTTTACTTATTTTTTCGTTTTCAATTTTAATTTCTTTTAAGGGAATAATTTGCCAAACGCTAACTCAGAGAAATGCACATCAAGAGAATTCTATTGCTAGTGAATGTTCCTACGGATGTTTGGTAAATGTTTTAAAAATATTTTTTTTAACATTTATTTTATTAAAATTGTTTGATATTTTTAATATTTATATTTGTTCATTTTATTTTAATTTTTTGTCCTTATTTATTTAATTTTTGAAACTTTTCAGCTTTTTATCTGATCGTTTGTCGATGCATATATATATATATATATATATATATATATATATATATATATATATATATATATATAATAAAAAGAAAGAACAGTAAGATATATAATCCGGTGTTGTTATTGATATTTTTTTTATTTTTACAAAACAGTGCTCAATGTAAATTTACAGAGCATAAATTAACTTACTGGCATTCGTTTATACAGGGAAGATAGACTTATGGTTATAAAGGAATTTACTAACTTTAAAATCGCCAAAATTAGAAAGATATTATATAAAGTATTTAAAAGACTGAACTTAAAAATTGCGGTAAGCAATAAACTAAAAATAAGTTTACTTCCTTGATATGATATTAGATTTAATGAAAAATGTTACATACCTTATAAAAAAACAATATCAATCCTTTATATATACAACCTAAATCTAATCATCCTCAATCTATAATTAAGCATATACCTTTATCTATCGAAAAATGAATAAGCACAAATTCAACAAATGAGATGATTTTCTATGAATACATTAATTTCTATAATAAAGCTCTAACAGATAGTCGCTACAAAAACCTAAAATTAAGTTATATAAAATGTAAATGGAAAATATAGAAAAAACAGAAGTAGAAAAATAATTTGTTATACACCCCCATACAACCAAATGCTAAAGAAAAAGTTAGGACAAAAATCCCTTGCATTAATCGTTAAGCACTTTCCTAGAGATTGTAAACTAAGTACTATTTTCTATAAAACTACACTAAAATTAAGTTACAGCTGTACTGAAAACTTAGACAAAATTATTAAGAAACATAATTCTAATATCTTAAATAAACATGCAGACCAAAACCAAACACATTTATACAATATAAAAATAAAAATAAAAAGAGATGAAGATAAACAAAAATTATGTAACGCTAGAAATCGGCATAACTGTCCTCTACAAAATAAATGTCGCACGGAATCATTAGTATACCAAGGCAATATCTCATCTATTGAGAATCCCGAAAACATAAAAATCTATATAGGTTTCACAAGCCATGAGTTCAAAAAGAGGTTCAGTAAACATCAAACTTCATTTAGGATCAATTAATACCGAAATCAGACATCCCTTTCGAAATATTTCTGGTACTTAAAAGAAACCAATAAAACACCTATAGTAAAATGGAAATTAATAAGAAAAGCTAGAATATGTAGATCATTAAATGAACCATGTCCTTTGTGCATACATGATAAACTATATATTACTAAGTTTATAAAAAATCAAAATTTACTGAATGAAAGAAATGAAATATATATTCTCTGCCGTCATTGTCAAAAACTTTCCTTAAATAATATTTTAAAATAAAATTAAAATTAAAAAAAGGAAAACAAATGGGAGCTGGTAATATACTTACTTATATTTGGTATGAAATAATAATTTTTAAATAATTTAAATATTTCTGTTTCATTTATTTGATTTCAAAATAAATATAGTCTGTTAGTAATTAAGAGTAATAATAATATTTTTAATTGTATTTAAATATAACATATTCTAAACCAAATACCCCTTTTAGAAAGGATCTTTAAGTAAAAAAGTACAGATTTAAGCAAAAAATGCCGAAAAACTGTTTGTCGTTAATAAGAAAAAACAAACAAACGACATGCGTTTAACGGATGTCAGAATTCGTTGAAAAATGCGCCTCTACCATTCCTAAACTTAACCTCTTTTCGAACGTAACTTATAATTGATACAATAATAGTTAATAAAAATGAATCCGGTATGTCTCCTGTCTAAATGATTAGAGTTCTCTGTATCCTTGGAAACAGGAAATTATGAATTTATATGTGTGCTTAAACTCAGTAAATTTAAACATAAGTTATTCCAAAATTCGTTTGAAGATGTGATAGAACTAATGCTTTTAATCTAATTATACAATTTTTTGAAACATGGTTATTACTTAGTAGCGAAGAAACCATAATTTCAATCAGTTAATTTATGATATATATATATATATATATATATATATATATATATATTGTCATCCAAGGAGAATTTAAGCGTATTTATTATTAGATAAACACACAGTGACAGAGAAGACTCGATTCGATTTACCGAAGAGTCTTGCATTATGAGCCGTAATAGTCACTGTTTACAAACACACACTTCCTCCCCAGAGAGCTCAATGGTATTGGTTGCTTACGTACTTTTTACATTTTAGTGGCCCAATCCGGACAGGTTCTTTTTAACGATCTTTTTCAGTGAGAATCTTACTTCTTATGATTCCGTATTATCAGGGTGAGAAATGATCCCAAATGTCAAATCTCTTGTATTTTCTCCTATTTTTGTCTTTGTTTACTGAATTCCTTAGTGAACCTTCCGCTAACTTGTAATGCTGGGGGTGATGTACTAGTGATGAACTTTCTAACTGTAGATATCTGAATATAACACTCCTATTTCATGAGCAGGATTAGCTATTTAGTCTTGGTCGACATTCCTTCTGGAGCGAGTAACTAGAACAAAATATTCCCTTGGCGCTCAAGCATAAAACTCAAAAAATAGAGAAAAAATCAAGAATCACAATGTTTACAAACAAATACGCATACTGGATAAGCCGTCACACAGGTCATCAAAGTCCACGACCGTCAGAGGTGTATCAGTCTCGAACCGAAGAATCTCTCACTGGAACAACCTCTTCAAATAAAAATAAGACAAACGGTCAGAAAATACGGACTTTTTCCAACCGTGGACTAAGTGACTATTTTCCAAATCAATTAATAAACCGAAAGACAACAAAGTGGACTCGCGAAGAGTATCAATATAACATCATCTGTCATGATATTTCACTGCACTCGAAAATCTACAAAAGGACATCATTGATCAGACATACCAAATTTGGAGAACAATGGTAAGAAATGGTATAAGACGTTATCTCAACCGAAACATGCTTACAAATTCCTATAGTGATCTTGTGCGAAATAAAAGACACTTAAATGCAGAAATAGATAAAACTAAATATAAGGCATATTACTCTAACCAATCACTCAAACTATAAACATATCAGAGTAGAAATAAATAATATAACATAAGATGAGGCAAAAATTAAAATGATATGTGATAGGATATAATAATCTCTCAAGAAATAAAACTGAAGTATCTACGTGCGATATAAACTGCAGTTATTTCGATTATGTCATGGAAGAATTAAACGCCATTAGGGCAGAATTCCTGGAAACTAACACAGGTGAAATCTCGGAAAGAGAAAAAGGACGTCATTCAAGTACTCAACAGATTAATTCTCACAAAAATGTCATGCAGAGACCACCGCCCAATAACTCATATGACGAAGTCCAATACACCTATTGTTTAAATATACAACGCTGCACTGCAAACACTGTTAACAGCCAAACCACTGGAAAACATCACAAAAGTAAATAATATCTTATACGCAACACCTTTAACAGCTAGTGGGAAGCTTGAGATCAATACAATAAAACATCAAACAACAGACAAAAAGGGCCTGCTTGAAAGGGTAAAGTGAAGCGAGAAATAAAGGGAATGGTTGTGGGTTTTCGGTAGCAGATGAGATATCAAGAAATCCAAATAGCCCAAAATACAAATGCAGGAAAATCAAGAACAAATATAACATTAAATTACTAAATAAATTCCCACCGATCAAGGAAATTCTAAAACAGTAAATGCAGCTGAAGGAACAAAGAACAAGACGACAGGAAAAGAGTTGTGGCTTCTATCGACAAAATACGATATTCCAAACGGATCTTAAGAAATTTTGCCGGGAAATTTTAAAAGCAGTTATAGATGTCAAAAAGTCTCCATCTATTGAAAAAGTTAAAAAATTTGGGAGAATGTTTGGGGTGGCCAAATTTATATAATTTCCTTGCAGAATGGATCCAAAGTGAAGAAGAACAAATGATGGATAAACCTCGAAACGAAAGGGACAATATAACGAAGTCTGTTAGGCAAGCTCTAACGTAATCCTAAACATGGAAATCCCCGGGAAATGAAAATGTTCCAAATTTTTATTTCTATCATCTGTCATCACTTCATAAAACTCTTACACAAAATTTACCAATTCTTAGTCATCACAACGAAGTCCACGAAAGGATCAAGGAAGGTACTTTCATATCTCTTGACAAGAACGGATGAAACAGATGATCCGAAAAAATTATAGTCAAATAACATGTCTGTCCACTACGTATGAATTGATCACGTCTATCTTGACAAAGCTTACTCTTTTCTCGAAGAAAATGACATTCTTCCGCTGCAAAAGAGGGGATGAAGGTGAGGTTCATATAGATGCAAAGATCAACTATTGATAAATAAAATGGTCCTGGAAAATTGAAAGAAATGACGTATAAATCTCAGCAATGCATCGACAGATTAACGTAAAGTCTTCGATAGTCTGCTGGGTCCTTCAGACCTTGGAAATGTACAGAATGTTACAAAACTGCAACAATATGCCATCGAAGATACCTGGAAACTACCGAAGACTGGACGATGATTTGTGTCTACGAACATCAAACAAGTAAGAATCGTTATTTAGTAAAGGATGCCAACAAGTTCAAAATGGAGTTTGAAATGGGTGCAGAAATGCAAGTAGAACTTGATGCCTCTTCTGCATCTGCCAAAAAATGAAAAAAAAAATGAAACGATGGCAGGATAAACATCTTCTCAATGAATATTCTTCTCGCACTAAACAAGCTCATATACACAAAGACTGTATCTATACTGGTTACATAGTACATGGTTATGAGCTGAAACAGATTTTTTTATTGATGCACATGACCAATGCTTGCTAACTAGAAATTATCAAGCGCACATAATGAAAAATTACGCCAGCCCGAAATACAGATTCTGTGATGAGTATCCACAAACAATTGACCATTTTTCATCAGGTTGCTCGGTAACGGCACCCACTAAATATAAAACACAGTATGACAGATTAGGTCAATACCTGCATTTGGATATCTGCAACGTTTACAGAAATGAAACCGCATGAAATTGAACACCACCTAGGCCCGTGACATGTAACATTACAATACACACTGAGAGAACAATCAAACTTAATCGCCCAAATATCCTGATCAGAAAGCACAAAAACAAAATGCGCTTTCTCTTTGACATGACTCTCCCTACAGATTGTAATATATCTTTGAAGATATTCAAGAATCTATCAGAATACAAAGGACAGAAAATGTAAATCTATAAAAGGACATCAATATCTGCTAGAGCGTAAGTATTGATTGGGGAAAAAATCCGATAGACGCCTTGAAGATTTTTTTCTGGTAGCCTATTCCTTCAAGATATAAAGAATACATTCAAAAGTACGGCTCACACATTATGATGAGCTTCATCGTTGTGACATATGTGTGATCGTATGTTGTTTTTTTTTTTAATTGAAAACAATCAGTGAAACATTTCATGAGAAGATTTACATTTGACCTCAAGTTTCGACCAGGAACGCAAGGGATATACCATATAAATGCAAGGCAATAATAATAATAATAATAATAATAATAATAATAATAATAATAATATTTTTTACATAATCAATTTAAATATTGCCTGTTTTTCGCGTTACGGTATTGAATCACTATTTCCTGTATTTTAGCCTTCATTTAGCGTATTATTTTCTCTAATAAATATATGCATTTTTTTATTATTTAAAATTTTACCATTGTTGTCGATTTGGTAGAGCGAATGTATGTGAAGAATATCAAGGATAACATTGCCCTGACTCTTCTTATCGGTTACCTGTCTGTATCGTTTACAAATTACTTGCAATGTCTTTTCTCAAATTCTCCTTATATTCAATATTTTTAAGATATAATGTTAGCTTTTTTCATGTTATTTAGATATATTCAGTATGTGTAGCTTGAATTTTGTGACTGAATTGTTTAGATTATTCGTTTGAAATGTTATGGCAATTGCCACACCACGTATACCTGCAATATATTTGAACACATTACATTATAGTAATTTGGTTAATATATTTCATGAAATGTTTTGTTCTTATATTCTGCATGACTCCAGACAGTATTTATGGTCTATATAGTCTACAATGTCATTTGCTTAATTCTCTCGGAGCAAATGTAATAAGCAGTAATATCTGTTTGTATTTAATTTGAATTAATTTGTTAAGTTTACTTATGAAGATGTTGAGAGTTTCACTTATAATTGGCATTTCAATATTTAATTTTAATCTCTGCCATAATTTCTGTGATGGGGCCGCATACATTTTGTTTTATTATTGTAACCGTCAGACTTTTGTACTGGAAAATCGAACTGAGCAGTTTATATAAATAGTATCTGTAGATTTTACTCGTGTTGATATTAATATATGTCTTTATATGATTTCGCTTATTTATTACTCCCATTGTATACACCAGCTTGAGGCCTGTACAACGCGGCCGAATGATTGAAATCACAATTAATGGTACTAAATCCAGGAAACAAAATCATTTCAACCATTAGGCTATTGGAAAAATTATATGCCTTTGAATACATAGAATTAAAAGTAATTCGTATTTCCTGCCAACTTGCGCGATCTTGCCATGGTTGCAAGTCTTATATCCGCTCTTACGCTGGAAGCAGCACTCATCCGAGCTCTTGCCATGGATGCAGATCTTATTCTCACTCTTTCAGTGGTAGCTGATACTATCCCGTATTTGCCAAAGATGATGCTCTTATGCCCTTTCTTTCCATGAATGAAGATCTTATCCCTGATCTTGCCAGAAATGCAGACCTTATCCCCACTCTTGCAGTGGAAGAGCTCTTATCCACACACTTGCCCTGGATGCTGCTCTCATGCACGCTCTTGTCGTCGATATAGCTCTTATTCACGCTCTTGCGGAGGGTACAGGTTTTATACCAACTCTTGCTGAGAAAGAGAACCGTTCTTGCCATGTATGCAGGGCTTATGTCCGCTCATGACGTGGATGAATCTTGTATGACCGATCTTGCCGTGGTACAGCTCTTATCCCCGCCATTGCCGAGGATGCAGATCTTGTCACCACTCTTGCAATGGAAGATCTCTTCTTCTAATTCTTGTCCTGGATGCTGCACTTATGCATGCTCTTGCCGTGGATATAGCTCTTAACCCCGCTCTTGCGTTGGATACAGATCTTATGCCCACTTTTGCAGTGGAACAAGGTCTTATGTGCGCTCTTGCTTTGAACGCAGCTCTGACGCCCATTCTTCCCCTGGTTTTCGTTTATTATGCCAGATTATAATTGATCTAATTCCTTTCTTCAACACACATACACACACTACACACACACACACACACACACACACACACACATATATATATATATATATATATATATATATATATATATATATATATATATATATATATATATATATATATATATATACACACATATATATATATATGAAGAGATATAGTCTGAAAATGAGCTATATTTATGGGATGAAGTGCTCAATATCAGAGATAGAGAGTGTGTAAATATAAAAGTGAACATAGAATTCAACATTTAGAGGCAGCAGTCTCTTTCATGCTAGATGCAATCTCCAGGTCTTACGAGTGCATTTAGCATGAAACTGTCTAAGTGTTGACTATATATATATATATATATATATATATATATATATATATATATATATATATATATATATATATATATATATATATATATATAAAAGCTTAAGGAAGTATTGCAATAACAACCATAATTATAAATGCAAGCAAATATATAAAGAATTATGAGTGTACAAATTAAAATAAAGCTTATCCATTTTGACGACGCAGACGTTTATAATGTGACAATGTTATGAAATACTCTATGTTCTTTTGTTCTTCCTTTAATACACTGACAACGACCAGCATCTATAATATGCCTTTCCCTGTTGCTCACGACCAAGTGGAATAGTCCATTATTTATTATATATATTCATGGTCTGACGTGCGCGCTAACTAACTCATTAATATCGTTATAGATTGACCCACCGAAAAATATTGATATATAATTTCTAATATTACGTTTTCTCCTTATATAGAAACTCAAGGTTTGCTATGTAATGATCGGTTTAACAATAAAAATAAATAATACCGGAATTAGTTAAAGTTGTCGGTGTTTTATTATAATTTTTTCTTCACGTGTTTACTTGAATGATCCTTTTAAATAGAGGGCGATATGTATATATATATATATATATATATATATATATATATATATATATATATATATATATATATATATATTGAATTTTTTTATATTGCATATGAGGTTATATACATCTCCGTCACTGTATCAATTAGCTTCCGTACTTCTAATAAAGCAAGAAATCTGAATATCTTTAGATTCATGTGTTTTTTGTTTTGCAAGTATTTCCCGTTGAGATTATTTTCAGAAGACTTCTTTTTGTTGATATGATTTTTTATGAAACTATTTTCCAATATGCCAACATAAAATATTTTTCTGTGAGTTTCATTTATGATTTCATTTTGGATAATTGAATTTCTTACCTGGATTCCTGCATGCCATTGTGCATTTCAAGTGATGCATATTTTGCCATTCTAAATTCACGTCCTGGATATGTTGTCTCATTGCATTAACAAATATTTCTTTATTCTGAACCATTCTTTCAAGTATTTTCTAGGGACATCAATTGTTTAAAACTTTGGGAGGCATACGACAAATTTTCTACCTTGAAAATGATGGTTAATTCAATTATCTCTATGAAATTTTCCGTCAGTCCAATTTCTTGACTTCTAGGAATACAGTAATATTAATTTTCACATATCCATGGCACTTTTCTCTGTATTCGTTATTAATATTTGATTGACAAATTGTTAAGCTTCTTCTCGGTATCAAGTGACACATTTCCTTCAATTCATTTTCTCTGTTGTCCTTTCTTCAGCAGAATTAAATAAATATTTATATCGAGTTCCATTCCCTATGTATCAGATTTTTCTAAATACTGTAACATTCTAATTTTCTCATAACTATAATTGTATATGGGAATATGTAGGAGTTGCTTTAAAATAGCCCATAATTTCCAAGCATACATCTTTTTCAAATTTTTACGACGTTCCAATACTATAATTAAAATGAATAATGGTTATTGATTATATAACTGTTACACAATTAATTTTATCATCATCATCATTATTATTATTATTATTATTATTATTATTATTATTATTATTTCCTTTGATATCTGGCGTTTACACATTTCTTTCCGGGTCCTGCCCAGGGACCTAAGGTTAGAAATGGCATCATGACACTTTCCATTGCAAAAAAAAATAATTACATAGATAAAGCCTTTCGTAAAGTGTGGGCTGCACTTGTCAGAACATTTATTTGTATCTCTTTGAGGCATTATTATTATTATTATTATTATTATTATTATTATTATTATTATTATTTATGTAAGTTATGTTTCCTGCCTTGTATCCTGTTGAGCCGGTTTCAAACTATGTTCCTTATGCCCTATAGGAAGATTGTAATTTATTTCATAGCACATTTCTTAGTATATGTCATGCTCCCAGGCGGGTGGTTTTACTGGGCAACATGTATGTTGATGTTCCTTGGGATACTGTTAGTAAAATTGACCATTCATTTTCTCTCAAATCCCAGAGATCCTATTTCTATTGGTACGATCTCATTCTTCATTCCGCACACCGGATTAATTTCGATCTCCAGGTCCTTGTATTAGGATAATTTCTCGATACTCTGTCATGCAGGTTTATACTAATTAACATAGCAATACCATCTGAGAGAAAAATGGTATTGCTATGTTAATTAGTATACATTTCCTGAATTCCATGTATTTTATGATAATATGTATGTATGTTTTTATATTCCTGTCAGTTTATTATTATTATTATTGTCATTAGTATTATTACTACAACTACTAGTAGTACTAATAGTACTGCTATTACTAATATTATTATTTTTGCGTTTTAAGTTTGCCTATTTGTTTTACAAGAAGTCTCCATGTTTCGATATGAAACCTCAAGTGGCTGTAAGCAACAGATCATAGTTATAGTACAATTGGCTGAACTTTCATTAACTCATTCTTCTTAGTCACATGTTGCGATATGATTTTTCATGTATACATAAAATATTTATGAAACTGATATTCTGTTAAATTGTGGTATCTGATTCAATGTTGAGTCAGGAAAACAGGATATCTTTGTTATTGGTTAAAGTTTGTATGTCCATACCAGCAACTTCAAATGCAGGTGGGAACAGAACAGACAAAATGGAAGATCAGAAGATTACCATAGATAAATCTATGTCAAGGGCCTATATAGGAAAATATTAATAAAAGCTACAGTCCTTACAAAATCATGACAGTAGTCAAAATCAGCTCATATCTTCGGAAAAACTACGAATAAAGCGTAACATGAGGGTGAAAATGCTCAAGAACTATGTGTACTCCATTCCTTGCAATGTTGGCAAAAATATAAAAAATGAAATAAGCCGCTCCATAAATCCATAGCCGGAGGAACATCGAAAATCAATAGCGATGGGTGAGGCAATGAAATCGGTCATTGCTGATCATATATAGATGAAAAACCATAGATATCAGCTTCGGTGGAATGGAATGAAATTAAAGTACAAAGCAGGACACGGACGAGTTACAAGTCTGAAAGATTCAGCGCACATGTTATACTATGGTAGGCGTAGCATATGAATAATTAAAATACGGGAGACGACAAGAAAGAAAGAAAGAAAGAAAGAAAGAAAGAAATGACAGCAATTTTACAGCATCACTACCAGCTGTTACACATGATAGTCGTCTACAACAGTCAAACTTCATAATCAGAAGCACTTATCAGCTGCCAGGTGAGGTTTAAAGTTCCAATTTTATCACAGAGAATTGTCCTGTGGGAAAATAGCCTAGTAGATTAAAAGTCGGTTTGTAAATTTGTTGTAGTAGTAATTGTGAGTTCAATCCCTTAGACCCAGTAAAAATGGGAGAGCAATAATAATACCATTATTACTATAAGCTTCTTGCTCGTGAAAATGTGGCCACTATTCCACACTATTCTCTAGATATTTTTGATATGTATGTATAAATGCTTGACATTGCCAAGGATATCCATTACGTTTGAACTTCATCAATTCATTTGCGGATTTTAAAGTCTTCAATCATATCAAATTACTCAGATATTCATGGCGACAGTACACATTTTCACTTGTATCATTTTTCTAACAAACTCGAAGTATCGTCCTGTTCACTATTAATATTTGATTTTCAAATTGAGATACTGTTAGTGAAGTTGAAAAAATTTATCAACTGTTCAAAACCAGTCGAATGAGGTAATACATTTTAATCATTGTTCAGGAACACTTCTCTTCTTGCCGATGTGCAGTCTTCTGAAACTGTCCACTCCTGGCACCAAAACCTTCTCCATCTACCTCGACTTTCTACAGATTGTAAAGCCAAGAGCGGCAATTAAAATTTAGATTATTTCCGCCCTTTGTCTGCAATGTGTTCCATTCAAATTTCATCTTCGTTGACTACTCTTTAAAGACTCCAGTTATGCCATCCCTCCATTCTTATGGACCAACAGCATGCCTTTTTTTGTGAAATACTTTATGGTTAGAATTTATCATGACATCCGACAACATGTTGAACTTATTTTCAATAACAAATTCTGGAGGTTTTCTGTACCTCCTTCTTCTCCTCACCAATCATTAGTTGACGCAGAAACCTAAATGTGCCATAATTGAAACCTATCATATATCTTTGTATAGTTGTTGCGCCAATATGGTGTATTCACAGACACATGCCAGAGACATTCTACGTTAACAGCACATCTTGTCTGCATTCTTCTTCTTCTTCTCATTATTATTATTATTATTATTATTATTATTATTATTATTATTATTATTATTATTATACCCTTTGATGACTAATGTATACACATTTCTTTCTGTGTCGCAACAAGAGACCTAAAGTTAGAAATGGCATCATGATATTTTAAATAGATACATCCCTTCGAAAGGTGTGAGCTGTACTTGTAAGTACAATATTTTATATTTATTTTAGGCATGAGTCCCAATGGATCACTTCAGTATATCTATTGTCACCTTTTCCAATCAACCTTAGGGCTCCAACTATAACTGGAATTGTTGATGTCCTCCTGAGCTAACATTTCCGAGATTTCGATTTCAACCACTGATTTGTACGAAGTTTGTCTACATCAGGTTTCTTGGTACGGGCAGAATATTGACCATGAATAGACTAATCTTACGATCGTTTCTGCAATTGGTACATTGGATTTTGTTTGTTTTTAGTATTTTTGCTGCTGCAGTACACTTATTTACTCACTTGAAATTACCTTTTGAATTTGTTGGCTACATTTATTATTTTTATTTCCTTTGATTTCTGGCGTCCCGCCGAGAGACCTAAGGTTAGAAATGGCATCATGCCACTTTCCACTGCCAATATATATATATATATATATATATATATATATATATATATATATATATATATATATATATATATATATGTATGTATGTATGTATGCATGTATGTATTTTATATAGATAATGTCCTCCGTGTAGGCTGTACTTGTGAGAACGATTTTTTTTATTTCCATGTGGCAAGGGCTTCCAGGAATCCCTTCAACTAGTCTGCTGGAATCTTTTCCAACCAATCCTAGGGCTGCAACTAACACAGGGATTGTTCATGTTTCCATATGCCACTTTTGTGAGATTTCGATATAAAAGTCCTTGTATTTTGACATATATTCAAAGATACATTGCAGTCTGCAGGGACTGCCATAGCAATAAGGAGGCAGTTTTTTTGGTTGTAGTCGTTGGGAGGTTGGCTTTGATTATGTCAGTGTGTATTGTGCAGTCCCATAGAATTGTAACAGGTCCTATCTCCGTAAACGTGTCTGGTTAGTGTTTATACCAGTTCCTTTCAATTTCCTTCCCGTAGTAGTTGCAATTTTCCAGTGCAGATATTGGCCCACTCACTCATGAAGGGACTTATACTCAGTGGGTGCAAACATCGGGCAGCCTGATACAAGAGGATCAATTGTTTCTGGATATTTATTACAGAATCTGCATTTCGGGCTAATACAATAATTTAGTATATGTGCTTGATAATTTCTAGTTAACAAGCATTGGTCCTGTGCAGCAAGTATAAAACCTTCAGTTTCAGCTTTCAACCCTGCTCTACGTAGCCACTAATGGGTACGGGTTTTGACTACGTCAATTTGTTTGGTACGGGCAGAGTATTGGCCATGAAGCGGATTATCTTGACATTGTTTCTGTATCTGGTCGATTGCATTTGTCTTTGCTTTCTTTTTTAAGTATTTTTTCAGCTTCAGCCGGTGTATTGTGCTTTACTTGCATTTCTACGCCCATTTGAAACTTCATTTTCTATTTGTTGGCTTCCTTTATTAAAGAGTAAAGACGCTTACAACTTTCATGTTATTTGACAGATACCATCGTCCAGTCTTCTGTAGTTTCCAAGTATCTTTGGGGGCCAATTGTTGTAGTTTAGTAGGACAGTTATATTTGAACTAATCCTCTGCCTCCTTCGGATCTGGACACATACAGACGATCAACATCAGAGTTAGGATGATGTATGCGGTAACAAGTGAGAAGCTTTCTCGTCTTAGCGTCCATTCGCTTAACTTCAGCTATGGTCCAGTTAAAGACATTAAAGCTGTATTGCACCACAGGAACAGCTAAGGTGTTTGTGGATGATATTCTGTATTTTTAGTTTAGCTCGGTATTTATTACCAGACGTACACGCATGTAGTACTCCTTTCTTACCTTCTCCTTTATTTGTGGATTTTTTATGCCAAATTCTTCACTAACTCCTAGGTACTTATAGGAATAATCATGTTCCAGTTCCCTACAATTTGTGACAAAATCAAAATCTATTAAGGGTGTTTCTGTAATTCTACCTTTTTTGAATGCTACTTTTTGCACATTTATCTAATCCGAAGTCCATACCTATATCGTCACTGAAGCATTTTACAATATTGTCCCTTCAACTCATTGTCGTCTTTGGCAAAGAGTTTGAGATCATCCATGTAGAGTAGGTGATTGAATATTTTCTTATTTATTTTGTAACCATAGCTACTGTTGTTCAGTTCATGCGTAAAGGGGATTGAGGACAAACGAAAAAGAAGGGATGACAAGGAGTCTTCTTGAAAGATTAAACCTCGGATATTTAGACGGTTGGATATGGCAGTGCCCCTGGTGTGACTAAGGTATAGTTTGGTGTTGCAAATTCCCATGCTGTGCTAAGGGAAATTTAATACCACAGGGGAGACTTTGTACATTTCCAAAGTCTTAAGGATCCAAGAAAGTGGTACACTAACAAAGGCTTTACGATAAACAATCCACGCTGCGCTAGGATTCCTACGTCGTCTCCTGCAATTTTCAAGGGTCATTTTATTTATCAGTAGTTGATGTTTGCAGCCATATGAACCTCTCTCTGTTCCAAGGGAAGAATGTTGTTTGTATCGAAAAAGGAATAGTTACGGTTCGTCAGGAGAGACGTGATCAACTTATACGTGTTGGAGAAATATGTTATCGGCCTATAATTTTTCGGGCCGTCTGTTTCATCTTTATTGGCATGAGGCATGTAATACATTCAGTAATCCATTCCGGGATTTTATTTGGATTATTTACAATTGTTGATTGAGTTTTCGCAAGGGTTTCATGGATTGAAGACAGATGATAGAGCCAGAATTTAGGCACCTTGTCATCTCCCGGGCATTTCCATTTTCGGGGAGACCTTGCCTAACATCATCTGTGGATATATTTTCCCATTCTTGCAGAGGTGTATCCAGCATTCGTTCTTCTTCACGACGGATACATTCTGCATTTGGGTTATATTCCTTTGGGCTGCTCCAAATATTTTCCCAAAATGTCTGTACATTATCAATCGATGGTGGGATTCGACAAGCATAGGTGCTTTTCCAATTTCCCTGTAAAATTTCTTAAGTTCCGTTTGGAATATTTTATTTTGGCGAATCCCACCATCGATTGATAATGTACAGACATTTTATTTTGGCGATAGAACCTACAACGTTTTACGTATCGTCTTGTTCTCTGTGCATTTAGCTGAAGTTTCTTTTTCAGCATATCCTTGATTGATGGAATGTCAATTAATGTCAATTATTATTATTATTATTATTATTATTATTATTATTATTATTATTATTATTATTAATAATAATAATAATAATAATAATAATTATAATGATAATTTTTCCTTTGATTTCTGTTTTATAGTCATTTCCATCCGGAACCTAACAATTGACCTAACTTCGGAAGTGACTTCACGTCATTTTCCACTGATCATTTTTGTAAGAACATGAAATCAAGATCTCACAGAATTTACATAGATAAAGCACTTCATAATATTTTAGCTGTACTTATGGATACAATATTTTGTATTCTTTTAAGACATGGATTACAAAACCCTTCCACGCGTCTATTGGAACTTTTCTATTAATGATATTTCGCATAAATTAAATGGAGCTAAAATATTTTATTGTGTGTTAAGAGCTGATCTACCGAATTCCGTTAAGTAAAGAAATCTCTCTCCACACGACTTGCATTACTCCTTTTGGGAAATATTGTTTCAAGATTTTACATTTTCGTATAAAATTAATTTTATGGATTTTGAAAATGTGTGCTAACTGAAATTTCTTATTTACCTTTTTACAGCTGTGTATAAAAATTGCGCCCAGGTTCTAACAAAATATCAGTTTTTTATAGCAGATCTTCTCTCATCACATTGTTGGATACATAATACTAGAAATGATGGCAATATAATCATAGAGCAACTTTTATTCAGTGTTACCTCTCGACGTATCATTATAACAGACCCTTGCATCGTTATATCTACCTTCCGCATCTTTTTACTTATATAATTCCATCAAAGATTTTCCAGTTGAATCTGATTCAATGTCAGATTTTTCAGTTATTTTCGCAGTATGCTGCGTTTTTCATCAGGTGTCAGAAAACGTAGCACCTGCCGAGAACAAACATTCGTTATGTCAAGTTAATTATGTAGAATATTCTCAACTCACACAGGATAAGATAATAGCATTGGCGAATTGATTATAGAGTCAAATGCCTATTATCCGTCACTATGTGTTGAAAAAGGTCAATGTTCTCCACGGCGATGAGAGATGCAGCAATTCCAGACATTGGGTAATCTTCAAGACACTCTCTTCCACTCGAGAATTCAGCTGCACACATTTGGACTGTTAATCTTCATGTTTAACATAATAGCTAAAAAAACGAAGCACTTGCGGACATTTCTATACAGATGTTGCCCTTGTAGTCTTGAGAGGAACTCGCCCCCAATATTTGTAAATAGATTCTTGATACAGAATACATATATATATATATATATATATATATATATATATATATATATATATATATATATATATATATATATATATATATATATATATATATATATATATCACAATAAAATCAACATCACGAGAACACGAAATTCATAACGGTTGATGTGAAGATTGCCTATCGTCATGAAACTCTGATGATATATGCATCCATTTATATATGCTTAATATCTCTATTATATATCAGTGGGCACTTTTTTATGACGACTTTTATAGAAAAAATATGTTTATCGGCACGTATATATACGTATATTTTTATTATGCTGATATCCAAATTTACCTCCTTTCTAGTTAAGCATTATTATAGCTGGATTTTAAATTTTATACCTAATATCCTAATCACCATTGTAACATGGAGATAATTAACCTGTATTATTCCACTATGAACATCATTATCCCCGATATTAGACAATACGAACTGACCCTGTTAAACAAAATCGAGCGCCTCATATAAACATGAGATGGAAGCTATTCTTCTTTAAACCAAACCCTAAAACTTTTCAAGACTATGAAAAAGTAAATGATTCAAGTCCCAAGGAACCCAACTAAATGACAGTAAATTTAATAAGGACCCTATTGACCTACAACATACAATGCAAAAATACATCAATAAGATCAAACAATCTTATAGTGACCACTATTTCATCCAGGTAGAATTATACAACAAAAACCATCAATACAGAAGTGAATAAATTTTATAAAAACGCAGCTAACAACTGGGAAAGGATTATCAACCGTGAGGCCAATGAAATAGCGCCCGAGCTGAAATTAGACGATAGAATACAACAAATACACAAACAAGTGGCATTCGTCGCGATTAAATCCAGAAGTACAATTTTATACATAACCCCCAATACTTACTGCTCAATCCATCCCAAAATAACATCGGTATTATCAACAAAACTCTCATGGACAGATCATGCTTGTATTCAAAATGCATTAGGTTTCAAACATTAGCTGAATACAGCCAAAGTTATTGAAGTTTTCAATAATATAAAAAAGAAAGTGGAATGCACATACTTGCAGTTCGATATCTGTCACTTCTAATCATCCCTCACGGAATATCTATTGATGGCCGCTATAAATTTAGCAACGATCTGCTGTCATTATTATTGATGTAAATATAATAAGACAGACACAAAAAATGATACTATGTCACGGCGGAAGTCTATGGACTAAGAGAAATAACCCGGATTTGTATATCCATAGAAGCACATGATTCTGCGGAAACAGGCGTAATTGTAGCAGTACTGTTGCTATGTAAACTCACATATATCTCTGTCAGCAAAAAAAAAAACGGATTTTACAGAGACGACGAAATAATTCTCTTTCATAAATTGATACCAAGACAAACGAAACACACGAGAAAGGACCTAAATTCTTTAAGGAACATAAGTTGAATATTACCACCATTACTAAACTTATTAAGTGATCAATTTCGTAGACATTACAATTAACCTATGCAAGGGCCTATATAACTCATGCACTAAGGATTCATAGAACTACAGCCACATCGACAGATAATCTAACCAGCATAAACGGATACTTGATACCGAACATAAATCACTACAGTTTATGTTAACGACGAACTCCAGTAACAAGAAATATTTGACGATAATAAAACTACATATAATAAAGGGCTAGACAAAAACAACTACAAAATGAAATTAGGGTATATAGAATGAAACAACAATAAAGATAAAAGTAAGCTAAAACAATGCAAACGTAACATCATATGGTTCAAACCACCTTATAATTTTAATGTTCATACTAGTTAGAATTTTTCTACATTTAATTCATAAACACTTTAGCCATAACTCCAACGAAAAAGAAAGATTTAAAAATAATATTAAGGTAAGCTATAGTTGTACACTGCGTGCCAAATTATTATCGAGATAACTTTTTTCTAATATTTCAAAAACCGTTCGATCAATTCACACTAAATTATCACACAATGTTGGCAACACTAACCTGCGCATTCACTGAAACTTTTGTACTGTTCTGCGCAATTTAAACAAACTGGCACCATATTTTTTATCAGCACGGTGATTTGAGCGTACCAAATTATTAGTAAGGTTTAGTAAATGTCCCAGAATTGAGCAAACAAAACGTTTATTAATGTTGCACGTGAATGTTTATGATAAAAAAGCCAATAAAAAATCATACAAATAAACAAATTAATAGGTAATGTGCTTTTCCTGTTTTGAAATGACTTGAAGAAGTCGACGATGCATAGAAGTTGTTAATTGTAGGATGTAATCTGCTGTAATGTGGCGAGATATGTCAAGAATTGCTTCCCACAACTCAGCGTTGCACCTGAATTGTCGTCCGTTGGCGTATAGTCTTCGGTTCATGATGACCGAAATGATTTCGATTGGTTTCAAATCCGGAGAATGTTCACTTCATTTTTCGAGGACCATCAAAGCCTAACTGTTTCAAATATTCAGTAGTCTTGTGAGCAGCATGTGAGGGACCATTATCTTGCATAAAAACAATTGACCTTCTGAAGGCAACTCTTTGCCTTTTCATCAACGGTTCAAGATGCTCCTTCATAAACGCTATGTATGCATCAGCAGTCATTTTGACGCCATCTGGTACTCTCGATGGGCCCACTAATCTTTTTCCCAATAATACCACCCCAGATCATTATGCCTCCACCGCCTTGTTGGCGTCTCAATCGCTGATGGCGATTCTGTCCGTTCATTACCCAGCCTTTTCATCATCTATCTGGCGTATCAAGTTTTGCTCGAATTTCGTCTGTGAACAAAAACTTTACAGAAGTCAATCTTCATATTGTCCTCGGCCTATTTCAATCGATTTTGAATGTGATTTCTCGTCAACGGAGGCTTCGATACAGGTTTGACTGTTATTGCTATTTCCCTCAGATACCGACATCAAGTACATTTAGACACAATGCAACTAAATGCTCCTAACTGGTAAATCCAGGTTTCTTCGTGGCCCTTCGTTTAAGTCGTGACATGAGACGACGTGAAATATCCCTCGGCTTGCCTTTATCTACCCTTTTGCGTACTTGTGTAGGGTTGGCGGTGAACTTTGCACTGTTTGATGACACCTCACTATCATTTTAGAAATTTCTAGGATAGATTTACCTCTTGAGAGTTCTGAGGTGATAGTTTTCTTTTCAGCATCACTTAAACTACTTTTACGGCCCATCTATTCACTAAATTCTTACACTTTTCTAATAATTTGGCACACTCAAATCACCGTGCTGATAACAAATATGGCGCCAGTTTGTTTGCATTGCGCAGATCAGTACGAACGTTTTAGTGATTGCACAGATCAGTGTTGCCAATATTGTGTGAATTGATTGGACGGTTTTTGAAATATTAGAAAAAAGTTATCTCGATAATAATTTGGCACGCAGTGTCCTAAAGTATCGATAATTATAAATCAGAAATTGAAAATAATATATTAAACAACCGACAAATAAAATACTGAATAATAATCCTACTTAAAGTAAATGCAACTGCCGTAAAAACGTAACCTACTCTCTGAATGTCCAGTGCATGGCCAAATGGCATAATATACAAGGCTTGTATCAGTTCAGTCGACGATGTTAAATGCTACTTTAGTTCCACCGAGAACAAGTGGAAATTATGTTTTAGCATCATCAAATGACACTAAACATTATTAAATATAAAAACTGCACAACACTGTCAAATTATTTTTGGCAATTAAAAAATAATTATATGAACCCATCAGTTAGCTGGCAGATAATCACGAAAGATAAAACCCTACTATTGAATGGTAGACAGGTGCGATTAGTCTTTTAGAAAAAAATTAAAACACTTAAATAAATCTAACTTTATGAAGAAAAGAAGCCAATTAAGCCTATACCCAAACACCTGCTGAGATACGTTGAAAAAGATTAAAATTAATTTTAATATAAGCCTTATTAATATAATATGTAGCACTCGTCATTATTCATAGCACCGTCATTAATATCACATATATATTTATATACACATATGTCATTCCAGATTTATCATAGATTGTACTTGAATATTTGATACATTCAAAATATTACGTGTATATATATGTAATTTCACTTTTGTAAGTATACGCCTAGGTTTAAAATGAGTTATACATATCGTCTTAATATATTAATTTAAATTCGTGAGATATATGATTACCCCATACTACATTTCTTTAATAATATGATTTAATAAGCACCAATCATTTCTGTTATCACTATTGACGGTTTCTTTGGGGGAAAAGCGAAATATCTCCCTTGATACATATCGTGTTTACATAATTCGTTTTTTTTATTTTTAGGGAATTTTAAATTTTGTTCTTACGTCTACATTTGAAAACCAGTTCGTTCCTTTGATTTAACAACTTGTTAGAAGTTCTGTATTTGATTATTGCACTTCTTTCATGTATACACAGATCGCATCTCTCCCATAAGTTGTTGGCGGTTTAATCTTATACTAATTATAGATAGAGCAGTTTGGTGTTTCACGAGAGCATTGGAGAAGGAATGTCGCTGACTGTATAGTCTCTGTTTCCACTTTCAAGCGTATATACCTATGTATGTTTCTGTCGTTGATGCTCTCTTTCGAAAAATAGTAGCTTAGTATACCGTATTTTTCAAATTATAGATACCGCCGAATGGGCAATTGGTCCCGGTTTACAATTACAAGAGGGCTTGTTTTTACTTGTGTGTGCTAATAATGTTCTGCATGTTTTCGGTGCAGTAATACCTAATGTTGAGAGATCTTATTGAAAATTATCTGTAGGGGTTTATTTTGATTAAAATATTTGTCTACTAAGTTTGATAAGTACTTGCCAGTATCTACGTTGGATAGGATACAGAAATTGGCGATGAAGCATATTATCTTTTTTTTATCTGCTTGTGGTTCTACTCGTTTTATTATTTTCCAAAGATTCCAGGTAAACTAATTCTTATTTGAAATGACTTTTACTGCGGGATTCGGTATAAATTATTTTGTTCTCCTTAAATATTTTTCGTTAGACAATAATTTATATATTTATCAATGCATTGTTAAAGAATTTGACAAACCTTATGGATGTGCTTTTTACAAGGAATATTCCTCCTCATCTGCAGAAGCTATTCTTTGTCTATTATAGATATGTCATTATTCTGCAGTCCGGTGCAATATTATCTCTACCTATATGTCATATTATATTCAATGTTGTCATCATTTTTAATATGTTTTAGTCATTAATTCATTATCTTATGTTAGGTAGATGATTTTACTTTGGAAAATCGGAATGGGTATAGTTGTTTTTTTATATTTTCTTAATCTGGTTTCAATATTGTAGCAACTGCAAAAACAAAAATATATACAAGACGTTTCTTTAACATAGCCATTATTTACTGCTTATTACTGCTATGAAACAAACACCGGTAATCAAACCAAAATTGAAATTATTATTTGTCAATGCATTTAATTAGTTATTTCTATACAGAGAAATTATATATTGTAGTCGTTTTACAATCGATCAAAATATTGACGACAATTGTTTTTATCTTTTCATGCCTAGTATTATTTTAATTTTAGTAATTACACTCTTTGGTTTATGTGTAATCTGCAGTCAGGTATTCGGCTAATATTTAGTTACTCCTCGGATATATTACTTTTTATATTGATGAGTGAATCCGGATCTTAATTCTTGTTAATCTTTCTAGAAATCTTTATTACTTTGCTGAGCTGTGTATGATTAAAATGATTCTCTAAATAACAGGCTTAGGATTCATTTGATATTGATCTTTTCCAGTTGGTTTTATACAAGTCTGTCTATAGCCTTGAAACTGATGTCTGTCTGTGTATCTCTCTGTCTCTGTGCCTGTATGCTATTTATACACATCCATATTTCTCGACAGATTTCGATGAAATTGTAAGCACATGTTGCAAATTTATGATCGTAGGTCAAGACCAACAATTCAATCTTCAACAACCTCCACGTTTGGCAGAAAGATCGATAAAACTGAAGTTGGGAGCAAGTTTTGGCAAAAACCTAAGCAAATTTACACGCGAAAATAATTTTACTGGATGAACTGCAGTTCTTTGCGTTTAATGCAAACCATAGCTCATGTTACAAGGTTTATGTAGAGTACTTTCATTATTCGGACTATTGTCCTAATTCAAGTCGCCATATTTATCACAACCTTTCAGCCGTTGTACGCTCCGGCTTTCTTCAGATGGTTGGAATGTCGAACTGAAACCTTTATTTAGCTCGATAGGGTAGACTGTTATAATTCCACGTGCCACGTCTAATTGATGTCAGTTATCAGTAATCCCCTGTTAATACACCTCGCCAAGTTCTCCACTGCCATAACCAAGTATTGAACTCACAAATTTTTGTATCATGTCATTGGATCTAACCAACGCCTTTATCCACTGTACCTTAACGGCATCTGTGTATGAATTTCTGGGTAAACATCAGCCCCAATAGACTGGGATAGGCTGGTACAAGGAGGACAACAGCACTCAGTAAACAGTCTGCTTGTCATATGTTTAGGGGTTATCGGAAAAAATACAAAGGAGTGGTTGTCCATATAACATCAGAACAACTTTCAAATACTGGACGACACGTCGCAGATACCACTTCCGAGTAAGTCACCCCTCATAGAGGAGAACATAATTAAAACCGTGTGTACTAGAGGAGTATACGCCAGCGAGCAATATAAAGGGTTCAGTTCGACATTCCAACCACCTGAAGAAGATCGGAGCGTACAACAGTCGAAACGGTGGATAAATATGTCAACAAGGATGACAATAGTTTTCCAGCAACATTGGCTTCACAGAAAATAAAATTGCCAAAAATGTGAAATCATCGGGCTTTTCGTACTACAAAAATAAAACTTGAATAATTTCCACATTCTTTCTTCAAATATGTCGCAAATATGTCATGCAAGAAAAAATATAGTGTGGCATCAGCCGTACTCTCTTATGACGAAAAACAACGGAAAATGTTCAAAAAGCCCGTTTTTGCATACAAACGACCTTGTTTTTGCATCTCATACTTTCCAGTTTTGCCAAGTAAATTACATATGACACACAAATTGTCTTGTGTGAATATTTGGCTTGGATTATTTCTGTTAAGTGGACGAAATCTGCAATAAATTGGGACCAAATCGTCTTTTGCCATTTAGCCAATAATTTCTTCAGGTGATTCCATCTTAAAATGGCATTCGAACAACCTTTGATGCACATATTGAGAAGGATTATTGAAGCGTTGGAAGTAAAATTTCCCGAAGAACATCTTATTAACTCTGGATATAAATAAACGTTCGAAGATGGAGGGAGGGGCTTTCATACGTTTGCACTTGCTATTGAATGAATCTCTGACTCTTCATTCCTCTTTTTATTTAATTATTAGATTTGTGAAGTATGCCATGTTAATTGAACGTTATTACGACCATAGGAAAATTACTGAATATCTAAATTATTGAAATAATTTAACCCCGTGCAAAGACCACCCAAGAAGTTTTTAACGATGGAATTAATTTAGTAAGAACAATCAAACACCTGAGAAAGACATAACGTAAAAAAGGAGCGGGGTGTAACTTAGTATACCAATGGATGATGCAGGGACGTAGTTAGACATTACTAAACAGGGGGTGCGGGTATAAAATGGGGTGCGGTTATATAATTGCTGCTATGTACACCAGGGCAACATCTGGAAACGTGGGTATTTTTAAATATATAATGGAATTTTAGAAGTTGTCCTATAATTTGCATATCAAAGTGTTCACCGTTTCAGCAACCGTTTGATGATTATACTGCAATCTTCGTTCAAGATGAGCTTTTGATTATAGGATGTTTATTTTCTGACCTTCATATGATTATAGGATGTTTATTTCCTGACCTTCATATGATTATAGGATGTTTATTTCCTGACCTTCATATGATTATAGGATGTTTATTTTCTGACCTTCATATGATTATAGGATGTTTATTTCCTGACCTTCATATAATTATATTTGTCTTTGCGAATGCTGTTTTGTCCGTACCATTTTGTTCACAAACTGCTTGATTCGATTTTATTTAACTTGCAGTCGCTCTCTCACAGACGTGCCGTTGCCTTGCTCTCTCTTTTTTTACAAATACTTTCACGGTAATTGCTCCGATGAGCTGCTTTCGCTGGTTCCCAGGCCTCATGAATTTAAGCGTCCTACGAGGCTGGCATCCCGTTCCGACCCCTTCACAGTTGAAAATGTTAGATGTAAACGTCTCTTCTACTCCAATAGCTTCATGTATCGCACCTCTCGTCTGTGGAACTCCCTTCCTTATTCCTGTTTCCATGACAAATATAATCTCCAACTATTTAAGTGTAACGTCAATCGACATCTCCAGTTGCCGTGATCTATCCACTTCCCTTCTCCACATCCTTTCCCCTTTCATTCCAATCTGCGCCCGCTCCAAATCTTTTGTAACCCCCTTGCCTTGATCGATCCACTATCCTTCTCCACATCCTTTCCTCTACCAATCCTATCTGCTCTTCCTCTAAATCTTCTGTAACCCCTTGTTTGCTAGTGGCTTCCAGCCTTTGTTGGGGTGAAAAGCATTAAAAAAAACAAAACAATCTTTCATTTGTTGTTTGTTAGTCCATTTCCTTGAGCATTGCCTTGGTGCTTATTTGCAGCTTCCCTACATTCTACTCTATTCCACGTATCTACCAAATCGCCATTTGACCTACCAATATATTTCTGCATGCTGTACTGTCATTGATATTGTTTTGTGCACGCATAATTTTTATATTTGTTTTTAGTACATCAAGTTTGATAAGGTCATCTAATTCCCACCATGTTCAATGCGATATTTTTTAGAATGTTATGATCGTCTTCATTTCCAGATTTCAGTTTTATACGGTTAATACAAATGAGGAGAATAATGGTGTTTTGCATTTCTCTATCGAATATTTGTGGATACCTTAAGATTTATCATCTAGGAATTTGTTATCGATAGTTCAGTTTCCCGACTATTCTGTTGCGATCCCTTTCGAAATTATACATTATTGAAAGGCATGGATGCATAATTTTGTCACGTATGCACTGTTCATATTACAGCCGATTTGCCTATTGAGGAATATATGGCAGCCAGATTTTTATTAAAAAGTAATTTTTCTGAATGCCAAAATCGTAGCAAACTGGACATAAATGTACTCAATTCTCATTTGCAAGAGGTCATGACTCTTCAAAGAAAATAAATGTATGTATGGAAAGACATGAACGACTATTTGCTAAAAGGACATTTTTAAAAATATATATCGATTTCTGTAGAAATCCTGGGTAGTTTTAGGCTGAGAGTTAATGTCAGTTCAGCATGTTGTCGAACATGGATCTCCACTCTTTGCTTTTTGATTACATGAGAATTGCAATGATGTCTTGCGAAACATTTTGTTGTAGTTTACTATTAAATTCCCTACAGTTTTTAATATACTATTCCTTCTCTGAATGTGAATTTCCGGCAGGGGTAGAGTTTGCAGTTGACACTGCTAGTTAATACACAACTACGGTTCAGAAGAGATGAATTTCTGCTTTTCAAAGATGCATTTGTGCGAAAAATAAAAATAAAACAGACATTGTATTTTAGTTCCCGATCGCAGGTTCACCTTTTATAGTTGATAACGTCTAATCTGTCAGCACCTCATCATGGATATACGTACGAGTTCATTTTCTAGTTATATTTTACTTTTGTTTCATTGAAATTCAGCGAATGCATTTCTATATCTTGTTTGCTCATTTTTTTAGGGTTTTGGGGTATACACAGTTTCCATTTCAATTTAAATTCAATTTAATGCGCTTTTGTATAAAGATTTCTGAAGCGTTTTTTCACGGTTGTAAAAGTTCAGTCGCATGTCGAAGAAGTTATATAACATAAGTTACATTTACTAACACGAGAGCCGTATTACATTATATCTAGTCTGAATGGTAATGTCTTCCTTATGGTGTTCTAGACACTTCTTGAACGTGTATTCTGTATTTATTGGTGTGTAATATGTCGGCATACAACCTCACGTGTTACCTAGCAAAAGTTTTTCTATGCATTCTAAAGATTTTCTTCACCGCAGCTCTGAATCCGAATCTTTCTGAAATTACTTATTAACATGTACACGCACACACACACACACACACACACACACACACACACACACACACACACACACACACACACAAATACACACACACACATATATATATATACATATATATTTAAATATGTGTGTGTTTGAGAGAGAATGAGGGTGTGTGGGCGTGCATAAAATAGGAGATAGAAACCGTCATAATTTTGAGAAATTTGACAAATGGAAAACTACTTCATTGAAACTAGATTTGATTAAGCGTTTCGACTTTTAAGACATCATCAGTTCCAAAAAGCGATGAAAGAAATGCGCGATTGCGCATTTTCTGGCGTGGAAAGCGTAAATAATATATGATTAATACATTTTCAGCTAAGCTTGCGTTTATTTTGCTGAAAGAAAAGAATTATAATGAATTACTTAAAAAAAACGGTTCATTATATTCTGCAACATTTGTTTGAACATGAATTTAGAGTTATAAAGAAAAGATACAGAATAAATACTAACGGATCTTTCTCATTCTGTTTTTACCTCTTAATCACCAACTTAGCTGACATAATACTAATAAATTATCCTTAAGCATTCACACAAATACACACACATATATATTTCTCCCTTTCGTTTTTGGGATCTGATGAATATTAGGAAGGTGTAACACGTAATCAGATCTAATTTCAATGAAACGATTTAACTTTAACTATATATATATACATATATATATATATATATATATATATATATATATATAGATATATATATATATATATATATATATATATATATATATATATATATATATATATATATATATATATATATATATATATATACAGTATTTAAATTATTCGGACTATTGTCCTCATCTTTGTCGCCATATTTATTACAACGTTTCAGCGGCTGTACACTCTGGCCTTCTTCAGGTGGTTGGAATGTGGAATAGAACTATTTATTCTTTCATGGACACATGACACATCGGATAAAAGTGTTAGTTAAATCCAGTGAAAGGACCCAAAGCGTGTGAGTTCAATACCCGGTTAAGGCAGTGGAGAACTTGGAGAGGGGAATTAACAAGAGATAACAGATAAGTGACATCCATTAAAACATGGCACGTGAAAATAGAACAGTCTATATAAGTGAGCGAAATAAAGGGTTCAGTTCGACATCCCAACCACCTGAAGGAGGCCGGAGCGTACAACGGCCGAAAAGTTGTAATAAATATGGCGAGAAAGTTGAGGACAATAGTCCGAATAATGTAAATAGATTAAATAATACCTTATTTCGGAAATATATATATATATATATATATATATATATATATATATATATATATATATATATATATATATATATATATATATATATATATGTATATTTTTCTTGGGCTTGCTATTAATATTAATTCTGCTGAAAATAATATATAAGATAATATATTTTCAGCAGAATTAATATTAATAGCAAGTCCAAGAAAAGGGAACTAAAGAAGTCAAAAATCTAAAGATTACTGGAGAGTTCTAACACATTAGATTGCTTCTGTATACTTTCAGATGCATAAATTTACAATTTCTATCGTATTTTGCGCTACTACCATAGACTTAGATTCCTGCATATCTCTTTTATCTACACACAAGTACGAGGGTTTCTCGTCGTCTACACATATATGCATTTGCATATATATCGACTGTAGAGTCACTGTCTCGGAGATTGTTCTTAATTACTTTTCACATGTCTCCCATTGAGAAACGGGCAGACGTGTCCACCCTCTTTGCATGCTTTTGAATTGCTTCCTATTCTTTTTTTTATTCCTTTCCACGTCCTTCCCTCCCTCCACTTACTTACTTCCCAGCATTCGCTAGCATCATTGTCTCTGCAATTAAAACACAGAGAAAACACACCCGTCATATAACCGCGGGCTTTTTTCACATGTGACCCAATTGACGAATCCGAATCTCATGTTGATTTCCGATTTCTGCCGCCATTGTGTCCGCTTTTGTCTAGCATTTTTCTTTCTCCTAGTTTCTCTAATTATCTCTGAGTTAATAATATACAAAAGGGGAAAACAAGAAATAAATATTCTTGACGTAGATGATTTTGTATATATTTGAACCGAGTAAATTTTCCTGATATGAAGGACCATCACTATTCAATAATTGGACAAATGTCAATGTTTAAAGAGTTTGAGTTACTAGATTAGAATTTGTTTTAGAACGAGAAGAATTAATTCTTTATATTCAGATTATTTTCCTTAATGTTGCTGTTTTCTCAACGTGTTTGCCGTTGTGCCCTCCCGTATTTCGCAAGTGTATATTTATCTGATTAAGCCGCAGGAAATTATGACATTAACCCTTTATTTAATCAAATGGATAGGCTGTTCACGTTACAGTTCTCATATCTAGGAATATCGTTTATTTTTTATTTTTAGTTCTGCTCAGTTATTACATACATTATTGTCATTGAGTCTAACTATACAATGCGCGACCTACGGATTGAAATCACAACGATTATGACATAAAGGAAATTGCCTAGTGAATTAATGCATCATTTAACAACAGATTAGAAATTATTTACGAACGAAACTGGCAGTTTTACTAGGTCAAACCTGTTGCACTTATTGTTAAGCCGGGGATAACTAGATATGGTCATCAGGAGAAATGACGTGTTGAAACTGCATGCGCTACGTCATTTAATTAAAACAGGGAGATAAAGAATGCAAGATTTAGGGAGAAGCGCTTTTTCACGAGTTAAATGTTTGAAATCTGTATTTAAAAGCATTAATACGTATGTAATTCCTGTTTGATATAGTAATTCTACTATTAGGCGTCGACCAATCGTGGTGAGGACGTATCTAGCTTGTTTTAAAATTATCAAATTTTCGTAAATTCATTCTGTAAACTTTACCCCTAGGAAAAAAAGATACTTTTCACAAATGCATATTCAAATAATAATTTAGATTTCTCCACTCTTCTTGGTTTGCAGTGTAAATATTTCAGGTGCGGTAAATGGAATTAGTGAAACGAGGTCCAGTTTTCTTCCTCGTCTGCTGACTGTTCTCTTTCAAATACTGACCTCAGAAAATGCGGGATATAAAATCTTTTCACCATGCACCAATATTGCAGAGGGGGATCTCTAGCCTTGGATGAGAGCAATACTAAAGATCGGGCTACTTTAAATTTGCAAAGGTTGACAACGGAGCTAGAAACCACACAATAGAATATTTTCCTAGAATACATTTATAATGTCTCTTAAGAGAGCATTGATACACTCTGTCCTTCTAGATATATGGCTTGAAGATAAATTCTTTCTTTGTGGCGAATGCGTTATCCTTGTTTATTTGTTGGCTACGTCATGCTTACAAAATCCAAATCAATAATTACTGTTATTTGATATTAATTCGTCTTAGAAACTATTGATTTGTTTTCTTTTATATTTCATTTACAATTCTTGCTTCAATATTTCTCAAGCAAAAGAACAATATTACGAGAGAATATCAAAGCAATGTAAAATAATGAATCTCGATCTTAGAAAAAGTAAGATAAATAAAAGTAAAGCATGATGTTATTCTGTATTGCATTATTGTTGCACTTTTGTTAATATTTGATCTTTTTGCGGTGGTGGGGAATTGAATATCCCAAAAATATGAAACAATTCTAGAAAGCGACATTACAACCATAATTCTAAAAAGATTGTTAGCTTAATAAATATATTGTCTTCTAATGGATTTCTCATGTGAATAATCCGAAATATCACGACAATGAATGCGAATAATACAAATACTTCTGAATCTCTATCTATAAAAGGAAAGATGTGTGTGTGTGTGTGTGCGCGCACGCGTGCGAGTGTGCGTGTGTGTGTGTGTGTGACGAATGCACGGCCGCAATTTTCGACGGATTTGCACCGAAATTTACATGCACATGCTCCAAGTTAGAGAAAGGCAAAGGCCGACTTTGCATTTCCCAACTCCCATCGATAGTCGAATTAATCGATTTTTTCATGCTTCTACGGTAGTTTTCATGTAGTCTACAGTCATTTCCTACTGGCCAGAGAGAGAACTCTATAGCTGGCTGCCACGAATAAGCCGGAAGATTCTATTGGCCAGCGTGAGCCAACAGAGCCAACAGCTGACTGACACGAATGTTAACTAGCATGTTAGCACGCAAAAAAAATCGATAGCTGCATTCGTCACAAGTGGGAAAAATTAAAATCTTCATGGCACTTTACTCACAATTGGCCCATTCGCTTGCTTAAACTCAACGTTGATTCTGATCCTGCAGAACTGGGTTGGCTGTGAAAAAGTATTTGTTAGCATTCTTTTTTCATTCGGTTTTTCCAGTTACAAGTTCTTTTTAAAGCTGATCGTTTTTTGTTCATTTTGTTTAGTTCTTTTTTCGTAACAGATGTAATGTTTAGTATAGAGCTTAGAAAAAATTCACAGTGTGAGATAGGCAAGGTATAAGGCATGTAGCAACATCAGCACGGCAAAGGGCATTCCTTTAAAGGCAAGGAAGAGCAAAAATATTTTAAGTCAAGTGATAGCGATTGCTGTATGAGTCTTACCATTTTTGAATCAAGCCCGGGTAACGCCGGGCCATGCTGCTAGTGCTTAATAACTCTTTTACTAGGATCTTAATCTGAAGAGATGTGGAAAATATCCGTCTGCTTCGATCCCTGCCTGTTGAAAAATGGCGTCAAGAATCTACGTTATGTTCCCCTATTTTTATTCCCCGTTATTCTCCGGGTGCGTTCAGTGAGATCATGTGCAGTAAAATGAAACGGAGGAAAACATTTTTCAAGGCAAGATATATCGCTGCATTATGGACGCTAATTCATATCATCAAGAAAATTAAATCATACAAATGATTTGTTAGGGGCAACAAGATATATATTTGATTGGATGAAAAATTACTTTGTATATTGAGTAGAAATTAGATTTAATAAACCGAACGAAATTTTCGGCGAAACAAACACACACACACGCATGCGCGAGCACGCGCACGCACACATGCACACAAAACCTAAAATAATCACAGCACTCCTTAAAATGCTGTCCATTATGCTTTCCCAAAGCAAAATTCGTGTATTATTTCTATCTCTTGTTCTTACCTTACTTGAGATAAACGTTAATGTAACACATTTATACCGTGTACACTCTGGTTATGATCAGGTGTACACTGATTTGATGATATGGGATATCTATCGGTTATTGCGATATTTCCTCCCTGTGATATTAGTTATTGTTCGTTCTTACCCACTAGTTACTTCCCAATCACATCCAAAGATTGAACACATGCCCAGTAGATGAGAGCAACACATGTGTAACCATCAGCGATATCCACTACGCCTACCGATTAAGTAATTCCACTTTACCAACCAACGAGAAATCAGTACAAGACAACCTAATCATTATCACAGTAAACATTTAGATATCAAATATGCAACTTCTCTTTAATAAGGGGGTCTGCAAAGTCTTAATATATAATGAAGTTGTGATAAGTATTACTTTTACTAAGTATGATTATGTTAGTTGTCATGTCATGGTATTATAAAAAGGAAATATATTTTCTGATAAAATTTAGGTCTTTATTTAATATTCCGCTTTTAAAACCGAATATTTAAATACATTTAACACAATAGATCACTTGCAGCACGATCGATCGCGAATCCCGTGATTTAGTGTCGTAGAGGCACCACATATACTGCACCCGCAGTAGAAGTGGTGTTTCTTGACGGAGCCCAACACTCTTCAGCCTGGTTTGAATTCAGATTTTCCATTTCCTTGGACCGGTTTGCACACAAGGTTATAGGAGTCAGTCTGTTCAGCTATTGCCCATAGATGGAAGGTGGAGATGAAGACGATTCATAACTTACACAAAGTTGTTAGCACGTAAATGAATATCATGGATCTGACTGGAATTCGAACTTGGCTCTCCGATTGATCAAAACGAGTCATTATTCTCCTACTCTCAATCTATCCTGCACATTCTCGAAAAAATGCCCTTTTCCTGCCTGGCGAGATACGGTGTAGAAGTAATTTTCTTTCAAAATATTACGGCGCTTTATTTTACTATGTGTGTTCGTCTGAGGATTTCTTAATATAAATATTGTGTTCGAAAGAGTGAAGTCATCGTCAGCAATGGATTGTTCGGTTCAGTAGAGATGAAGTGACAGCAAAATGCCTCAGTATTCAGTAATTTCAAAATGGTAGACGATTTAAAATGTCATCAATTATCCAATCATATTAAGATGTTCAGATCTGTGGTAAGGTTCTCTATAAATATTCTATAAAAGGTAAAATTGAAAGGCCTAAAGGACATTAACATTACATGCAAGATTTCTCTAGTCTCTGTAACACGTTAAATTGAAATAGAGATCAAACGATAATAAAATGTCAGGTTTCATCTCATTATCTTTGCTGGCATTACAAATACTTCCGTTTCGCTTAAATCTATTATTCGATCTATTTACTGTTGTTTCTCTGCCTTTGCAAAAAAAAAATCAGGAGAGATCAAGGAAGCCCAAACACAAGAAGGCAAGTATCAAGATTTTGTTTCTAAATTTTGAATGTGTTTTCAATACAAGGGAAACTTAGAAAAAATTCAATTCTACTTTTACTTCGACGAGAACAGATATATATACTACATGGTAAAATCACTTTCCAGAGGCAAATAGCAGATATGGCAGTTTAAGTCTCTAAATGTGTTGAGATTTTTGAAAATTAGACTACATTGAAGTAAACACACACACACACACACACACACACACACACACACACACACACACACATTTATATATCAATATATCTGTATCTATATATCTATATCTATATCTATCTATATATATATATGTATATATATATATATATATCTATATATATATACAAGTTGCGATGGGTAAATTGTCGCCATATTATGTTTTTAATTTCGCGCAAGCGCCTTGTTTGTTTTTGATTTTGTTGACAGCACGATGTAGTAGTGTCACTTGGATATCGTCTGTGAGAAAATGAAAAATTTGACACAAAGAACGCAGTCAGAAATTTGAAAAAGGCATATAGTACTGCTTGGAAATCACGCCGTAAGCTGAAATACGAACATTTCAGAGTATTTGAGAGTTAGTCTGTGCAGTGTGCAGATGAACTCTAAAAGATCGGTTATGTATCCAGTCAACATTATGGTGTTTGGAGTGATCACCAATGAGTACGACGTTATGACTCCATTCATCATCCAACAGGGCCTCAGTCTCAACACGTTGATCTCCATAAAGTGCCTCAAGCGGCAAGAGGGTCGTTACTGGAAGAACCTATGTCTATCAACAGGACTCTCCCTTTACATCTGGTTGCCTAATTCTCCAGAGGGCAACCAAGTTGATAAATTTTGTTCAGTGCAGTTGAGCGAGAAGTCAACAAAAGACATTGTAAGACGAAATATGAACTGTAGGCAAAGATTATGGCAGCATTCACCGACTTGAACAAGGCGATCATCCAGAAGTATATATATATATATATATATATATATATATATATATATATATATATATATATATATATATATATAGACAGTCGCATCTAAATGTTGTTATTTGCATACGCTCTATCCTTGATATTGATCACTTTATTCCATAAATATACCACACCTTGGAACCTAATTTCGTCATATATATATATATATATATATATATATATATATATATATATATATATATTGTGTGTGAGGATCCCTGCAAGAAAAAAATACCACCTGTCAAACGGCGGATGAAACTCTGTCAGTACTCAAAGGCCATTTGCTCAGGTACATAGAAATATTTTGGCTGGGATCCAGACGCGCGGTTATCCCACTGGGGGGACTCCCCAAGTCTTCTGGCAGTCTCTTAGGAGAAGGTAACTGATAGAAAATCTGTCTCAAGGCCACACTAGATATTTTGTCTTTGTGGTGAGGATCGATGCAGTCATGTACAAGCTGTATCCGACCTTAAACCCTGCACGAGCATGACTGATAATTTGTCAGCTTATTGTTTTTCAAATCCACATTAGATGGCGATGGTGATGCAGCAACACGTACAGATCTGACGGCCTAACTGTGTGTAGCTGCTGACCTTCAGATTTGGAGGTTTCTGCATAGATGTAAATTCGCTAGCTCAACTTCATTGAGACAGTGCTGGTTTCCAGTGGTCTCTGAGCTGCTATTTAAGGAGAGCAATGCTCACTAGAAAATTGTTGGGAGGGTGTAGATAAGACAATTGTCTGTCTCACTCATCTGGCCTGTATAGCGCGGCTGCCGTAAGTCTATTTGCGCTAGAACAAATGTAAAATGAAATAAAACTAATTACGAAACTGAAACTATCTTGTTGGAACGTACGGACTCCCGCAGATAATCGCCTGAGATCTGATCCTCAAAGCAGAACAGTTCTAGGGAGCTAGAAAGATATTCTATAGACGTAGCTGCTTTCTCTGAAACACATTCAGCCGGTTATGGTCTACTTCAAGAAGTTGGAGATTGCTATATGTTCTTCTTGAAGCAAAAGTTCACTGACGAGGATAGAGCAGCTTGTGTGGATTTTGCTGTACCTCGCACATTTATGCCAAAACTTGCGGAACTTCCTAAAACAATCAGTGACCGTTTAATGAGAGGATTGCACTCCTTAGTGATTTCAACGCCCGAGTTGGTGCAGATTGGAATACATACATACACACACACACACACACACACACACATATATATATATATATATATATATATATATATATATATATATATATATATATATATATATATATATATCGGTCCTTCCTCAAAATCAAATGAGATACTTTGTTTGTGTGTTTGTTTACAGCGTTTGTCGTGAGGCGTGGACGTCACGTGACGTGGAATGCGACTGTGTTTGAATTTTTGGGGGAAGACTGATGATAGTATTTTAAATGTCGTTTGGCCTCTGATCATGCTATATATATATATATATATATATATATATATATATATATATATATATATATATATATATATATATATATATCAGGGTAATTACCATATATATATATATATATATATATATATATATATATATATATATATATATATATATATATATATATATATATATATATCAGGGTAATGGTGACCGGCAATTATCTGGTAATTATAGAGGTTTTGTTCTCCTATCTTCGACAAGCTAGATCTTAGACTCTGTTCTCGTATTAAGATTAAACCAGAGAATAGTTGACAATATACTGCCTGATTCCCAGTTTTGTTTTCGCCAAAACAGAAAAATCGCAGGTATGATTTTCACTGCATGACAAATGCAGGAAAAGTGTTTTGTAGTTCAGAGGAAGGCCTTCGACACTGTTAGTAGTGCTCCTACTTTGAAAATCCCCTCAAAACCGGGCTGTCCCATCAACACTTTCTCAAGTTTCTAAGGTCCGTCTATGCAGGTATGGAAGTCTGTGTCGGTTTGGGCGGTATTCTTACGGGACCCATCAAGGGGCAAAATGGAGTCCAGCAGGGAGGTCTTTGGTTCCTACACTGTTTTGTACCTACTTTGCAATCTTACTGCTTAATTCTTTCGAGGACTGACATGATAGTATTATGAAAAGGCACAGGTCAACTGGAAAGCTTTTCAATATACGTAGGTGTACAGCAAAAACAAAAGGATTTTTTTACTTTATTGCGCAACCTTATCTATGTCGAAGAGAGCGACCTGGATGCACACACGTTTCAGCACGCACAGGAGTGCATCAATCGACCGTCAGCGTCATCTAATGCATTTGGAATGTCCAACAAACTTGACAAGACAGTGGAGATGGCCGATGAATTTAGTATATAGAGCCATCTATTTATATTGATGGGAATCAACTTGGAGTAGTAGACAAATATGAAAACCTTGATAGCACACTAAAATGCCACTGCTCTGGTAATGATGAGAGAGAGTTAAGATTCCGATGAATTTGCAGCACTCAAGTTCCTTGTTTGTAATCAGAAGGACATAAAAAGTTCAGACACACTCTTAAAATCTATAACGCCTGTGTTATGTCATCTCTGATATATTCATGTGAGACCTGTGTAGCTTATCATAAATATTTGAAGACACTGGAACGTTTCACCAACGCTGCTAACGATGATATTGTTGTACTACAAAAGGCCAATTCACTCTCTGCGGAAGCAATTATACACAAATACAGATTGCAATGGACAGGCTAGGTTATTTGTATGGCATATGACATAATTCTAAAACAATTAATGTATGCAGAAATCCAAATGGGAAAGAAACCGCAGTACAAGCCAAAATTTTGTTAACAAAGATTGCCTTAAAGAATCACTATATGAGTGCAATATTGATTCGGATAACTGGGAGACTCTAGCTGAAGTCCGGGTTACTTATAGAGCTGGTATTGCTGATGGCGTCAAGGTCTTGCATGAGGCATCAGAAAAATAAGGAGAACTGAAGAGAGGGGTACGGGAATTGACATGACGTGACAACCTGGCCATGTGTCCAATGCAATCAGCTGTGTCTATCTAAGGCCTATCAGCTCAGTCATCAGAAATCAAATCAACACCACTAATATATTCCATGTGACGATTTCGTAATAACATGTTTTGCCTGCCCAAACTGCACTAGTGAGTTCTAGTCCTGGTCTGGAAATTGGAAGAGACGATGATCAAAATCAACTTCCACCACCCGGAGATGATTTGATATGCCACATATGTTACACGTAATGAAGATAGATGGCTTGTTTAATGAGCCACTGTCGATTAACTGATGGACGGGACATGTCATTGTACATACATATGTAATTGTGTGTGCATATATATATATATATATATATATATATATATATATATATATATATATATATATATATATATATATATATATATATATATATATATAATTATTTATTTAAATATTATAACATAAATATGTTATAACATCACTACAAAAAGAGCCATTTAGTTTCAACACCTCCGGTGTCTTATCAAGTGATGATGTTGAATATAAAATAAATAGTTTTAAAAGTTTCAAATTAAATAACGATTCTTCGCTAAGAGTAAACGCTATTACATAAGCTAGAATGACCAATCAAAATACAAGCATATGAGAATTCAAAGAATTTGACAACAAAGCAAGGTTATGATAGATATTAAAAGCTTTAAAGTTGGGCTTCTCTTAAAATAGAATATGTCCTAACTAATAAGTATTAAATTATATGATAAAATTTGAAATTAAAATGAAAAGTAAAAATTGCCCATTTAGAAATCTAAATCTAATCTCTATTAAGTTTAACTGAGGAGAAAATAAAAATACATATGTTATTTAATTTATTTTTTCATTGAAATTACGTTAAAAAGGATGTTTATATCTCTAGACATAAATTTATACATTTTAAAATTTTAATTCAACGAGTGTAACTATGCTGATCACCTCTCACGTAAAGCAATCCAAACACACTCAGGTTATAATACATAAGCGCCCAGACATATTTAGATATATATACACACAAAAAAACGGTGACGAGACACGACCCTTGATAAAAAAAAGAACACACACACATACAACACACACACACACACACACACACAAACACACAAACACACAACCAAAAGTGCATGCACTTTCCTTACACATAGACATCGATAAACATATGCACATACATCCGCATGCACATTGACCTAGACAATCAGACACAATAGCCAAAACATATTTGGGGCTTAATATGTTATTAAACGAATTCTAACTATTTATTGAAATATAATTAATACATAGATAAAATTAGTAAAAAATAAATAAATAAACAAATATATATATATATATATATATATATATATATATATATATATTTACCATAAAGTTTTCCACACACTACATGAAAAAATAAAATACTACATGCATATATAACCGTACATTGACACTTATATACCTACTGACCTACACACACACACACACACACACATATATATATATATATATATATATATATATATATATATATATATATATATATATATATACAGATACAAGGCTACACGTACCTACACATATATATACGCATACAGATACGCATATACCCACATACGCACATACACATACAAATACGCATATCAACACATCCAGATATACATATATATATACAAGTACACCCACATCCGAGCGCATACATATATATACCCACACACATTTATATACATATATACAAACACATATACATACATATATACATATTTAAACGAATACATTTACACATACATACATATACACAGACACACACACACACACACACATATATATATATATATATATATATATATATATATATATATATATATATATATATATATATATATATATATATATACATACATACACTCACACATACATATAGATATATACACACATTTACACACACAAGTACACATACATATCTATATACACATACATATACTTACACACGTAGTAGTAGACACCTACCAAAGTTTACATCCCTACTCGTAAACATAAACAGGTTAACATATGATAGGTGTCAATATACACACATATATACCCTCATATTATAAAAAAATACTAACATATATATACACCCCTATATACACACATACACATCCAACAGTACAAACACACATACATAACATACAAATATATACATACAAATACAGACACGTATAACACTTTACACAATACACATACATATCGACAAGATGACCATCATGTTATAAAGGTAATAGTCTATTAAATTTAACTTATCATTATCATTGAAAGTATATGATCT
>OZ038495.1:9783630-9881130 GCA_964036315.1 Acanthosepion esculentum
TGGTGATGGCATATTTTTGCTAGGCACAGTAAAAAAGAACTTTCAATTTACTAGATGAATCTGACAAAGAAACTATTATATACTTACGTTATATACTGTCACACCAATGACTACAATCTTTTGTTATTATCACGACAGTAATAATGCAATTAATGATGAATCCGCATCCAAATTAGTTAGAGAGAATGAAGCCTTACAAAAGTAATCTGATATTAAATCATCAAATCATTTAGTATATAGGGCGAGTGGAGAACAAGCGGATTCAGGAAATGCAAATCGCAGTAGTTTTAACTCTATTAAACAAGGAAAAATAATTCAGTTGATAAAAGCATTGGGTCACAAATTTGGTGATATAATAATTCAATGCATATGCTGGCAATTGTGTACTTGGATTCAGTAGAAATTATAAACTATCGGTACTAAATTTAAGCTTCTGGAGGTTGGCATAAACCTTTCTGGTGACAGGCAAAACACGTCCTCTGCGGCTGTTAACTAAAAGTAGTTTGTTTTGAAAAAATAAAATTTGCAATCAAATTCTTGCCAAGTTATCCAGGGATACGATGTGTTGTTCGATAGCAGTTGCCAGTTTTACTTTCTCGGATATGTCGGACTTGGCACTGAGGGAAGAGTAAATACACGTGTCGTCTACATTGATACCTAGATGTGAAATGATGGCGTTGAGAGTGTTGATGTTAAAGATAAGAAATAGCGTAGATCTGAGTATAGATATATGGGTGTAACACGAATTAATACGAAATGAACGAAACGTATATCGTTTCAACTAGACCTTAATTGCACGTTTTCATAGTAAAGCTAGATATTCGTCCAAATTCACCATAGCAGTCTGCGATTGTGACACAAGAAAAGTCTACCACCTCTGATTAGAAAATAGGCATTGTAAGATATGCATCTCAAGAAGGCCGGGAAACACAGCAGCCCAAACCGTGTGATAACAATAAAAAAGACGAGAACACTATTCTGCTAAATAGCCAAGTATATTGACACTGAAAATTAGTGATAATTCTTCTCAGATATAAAATGACACATGTTGAAGAAATCATTTTCTAACAATTAAGATTATATCGAACTTTCTCAAAACATACATAAACTGTATTCATTACTTCGGGTTTTTATATATGTAAATTGTATATAATCGTCTGAATATTATTAGATTTCAAATACTATTAAAGCTCTTTACATTTCAATATAAATCAACTGACTTCCAATACTTTCTATCTGGATGCTGATCTGACGAATTACCGTATTTATATTCGGTATAATGTTCTTATCTTTGTTGATATTAAAACAAGGTTTCGCTCGTTCGTCACTCCAGAATTCTTCCGGAGTCTATCGTTTTCGGAAATTTATAGATACACAGTTATATTTTCTCATTTCGGTGTCAATAACGTGGGCATCTGGAATTATTCTTATTTTGAACAACACATTTATTGTTCGCTTCGTTTCGACCGTGACTATATCTGCAACTACACCAGAGTAGGATTGAACTCACGATAAATATGACACTACATTAACGAACTAACATCTTAATACACTCTGTTATTTTACCGAGTGTGTAAAACGTTGGTTCATGTATCTGCTGAGTTCAAATGTTAGTTAAATCAAAGTAGTGATTAGTACACACTAATACGGATTGGAAACATGGCAACGAATATCTTAACACTACTAAATAAGAACAAAATACAAATTCTTGTCATGGTCAACGGAATCAGAATAATCTATAACTGTAGATTAAATACATTATGAGGGTTAACCGGGTCGCCATAGACCTGATGAAAGCCGTACGTCACAATGGCCGAAACGCTATGACAAACAAGATGAAGACACTGGACAGAAGGCAAATAATGACTACTAGTAACTTTGTGAAATGTTGTGGGATTTGAAATTGAACCTCCTGCCCGGAAACACATTTTTCATCTTAAAAAATATTCGTTTTTGAAATTGACTTCGAAAGTTTAGATATTTATTTTGGTTAATAAGGCGAATTTTTCTTTCTATCCCTGATAATTTTCATTACGCCGATCAGCTGGCGACGCCACACTGTATCGCACAATGAGGCTTAATTTATTCAGTGAAACATAATAAAATTAATTCATAACATTTAATATTGTACCATTATTTAGTAGCCTATATTTACAGAAATGTAAATAAGTTTAGAGGCTCTTAGTTAAGATTTAGAACTTAAATAAGACAATTTATCACAGATTTTTAGAAATTATCTAACATAGAACCAGGACAGTATGAAAGAATTTCTGCAAACCCTAGCTGGTGAAACAAAACCTCACTAGAGGATATGCAGTTGTATCTCAAATAGTCTCTTATTTTGTACAGTCACGGGTGAATTCAAATGTTCATATACGATTGGAAATGCTTTCCCTTTTACTGAAAATATTCTACATGATTTACATTATTCGGACTATTGTCCTCATCTTTCTTGCCATATTTATTACAACGTTTCGACCTTTGTACGCCCCGGCATTCATCAGGTGGTTGGAATGTTGAACTGAACCCTTTATTTCGCTCGCTGGGGTAGACTGTTCTATTTCCACTTGCCATGTTTACTTGATGTCAGTTATCAGTTATCTCCTGTTAATTTCCTTTTCAAAGTTCTCCACTGCCTTAACCGGGTATTGAACTCACACTCTTTTGTGTCCTGTCATTGGATCTAACTAACGCCTTTATCCACTGTGCCATGTATCGTCAACGGCCAAAACGTTGTAATAATTATGACGGAAAAGATAAGGACAATAGTTCGAATAACGTAAATAATGTACGTAATACTTCATCTCAGAAGTATAGATAGATACTGAAAATATTCCGATTGGTTTTATTGTTATTAATCGGTGAGAGAACAGCAGTACAATATGTAACACTTTGTTAAAAATATCAAATAGAAATATACACCTCATTTCACCCTTTATAAGAGTATAAACAGGCAAATCAATCAAAACCACATGTACAGGTTATGGTAACCGGTTTTAATAATACCGATGCTTACCATTTCATGTGGATCCCCTGTCTGTTAATCTGGTCTACGTAGATGGATGTCGACTGATGGTGTTTCCATCCCGATCGTCTTGATAGGACACCTTGGATAACTCAACCTACAAACTTAAAAAAAACTCTCTCGATATCTGGACAAGTGTGTCCCCAAATAATAATGTGCATAAAATAGAAGAATAGCGTTTCATATTCTAGGATCAAATGCCCATATTTTGAGGAAATTGAAAATAAAATAAATGATAATGTAAGTATAGTCTTGAAAAGCCAGGACTAAAATATGTACGTTAAAACCTTCAATCAAATTTGATCTCTAGCAATGTGAACAATTTATTATTATTGGTATTTCCTTTGATTTCTGTTATATACATATTTCCTTCCGCTCACAACCACAGACCTAATGGATTCATGAGTAGTAAAAAAAAAACTAATATCACACAAATTGTACATAGATATAGCCCCTCGTCATATGTGAGCTGTATTTGTGGTTAAAAGCGTTTGTATTTTTTAAGGCATGATCTAAGAGATATCTCTTCAATGAGTCTATCGGAATATTTTCCAATCAGTCCAAGGGTTTTAACTACAAGTGGAATTTTTGATGTCTGCATATGCTTCATTATTGAGATTTCAACTTCAATACCCTTCCAAGTGTTTACAGGGACTGTCAGGTCGATAAAAAAGACATACTTTTCTTGTGTGTTTTTTTATCACAATGTCTAAGCGATTAGCTTTGATTTTGCTGTGTGTGTGCATTGTATAATCCAAGAAAATAGTTACAGACCATATCTCTGTATCCAGGTTTGGCAGATTGTTCATACCAGTAATCTTTTGCATATTTTCCGCTGCAGATATTGGACCATTCTATGTGGTGCCACCCGAAAGTAGATGGTTAATATTTTGTGGATATTCATGACACAATCTGCATTTTGGGTTAACAGATCTTTTCGGAAGTTGTGCTTGTTATTTCAAGTTAGCAAAAATTGGTCCTATGCAGCCAAATATCATCTTTTAACTCTGGACAATATAAACACTGATTACGAGGTTTTTCTACATTAGCTTCTTTGTTACGGGAAGAATAGTGACCATGAATAAACTTACCCCCTTTCGTTATTTTTAGATTTGGTACATGGCATTTTGCTTTCTTTTCACATTGGGCAACTTTCCCTATGGTAACAGGTAAATTTCAGGAATATTATTACCCTGTTCATAGAATCAAAGCTTAACAGAAATGTTTGCCGTCTTTTATACTTTCTAGGGTTAAGTAAATAGGAAATATCAGTTGCTATCCAAAGACAAAATTTGTATAGCAGTGTTATGATTGAAATGACTTAATATCATTGATATAACTCAAGTAATATAGTCCAACGAATATAGTCTAAACAATATAGTCCAAAGAATAGTCTAAAAAAATATTAACCGTAGTGGAATTTTGGATCTATTTCTCTCAATTCTAATGTTTTGACAGAATCCAAGTGGGGCATATATGACAGCTACTATCCTAAACTTTATGTGTTGCAATTAGTCAAGATGTCCCGATGAAAGTCTTTAAATTTACACAATAATCATGCTTTCCGGAATACTTATTCTGTAGCAGTGACACACTTATGATTTGGCAGGTTCCCTATTCCATTTTCAGTAATTATGTATTCAGATATTCTGGCTTGGATTTAGTGATCGATCTTGGTCACATTTCCTAAAATATGTTTCTATGTTGTTTTACGTTTTTTATTAATTAAATTGCTTGTATAGTCGAACAAAGATTCCCAGTACATTATCCAGTTATTTAGGCGCAATAATCTAGTTTTTTTTCTTTTAAACTCTTTTCTATGCATTTTATTGTAATTGTGTGTAATATATCTTCTTATATTTCGTTTAAAATTGGATTAATTTAACTACTTTTCTGTTTTATATATTTTCACTTAACTTCATATGTTAAAATAGTTTCAGACTATTATTTTTTAGTGGCAGTGTATTTTTTCTTAGACCTGAGGCTGACCTTTAAGGTTAGATTATAGACTAAATAAGGATGTTGATTTTGATTGGCTGAGCCGAATGTGGGTATGTTAGAGAGATAGAAAGTGTTTTCAAGGAGTTAAATTTTACGTGTCGAAGAATGCAGACGGTTTAATTTCGTGTGCAGAAAATTTCCTAGTAGTGGGTATAGAGATCACACTGCTTATTTTAAAATGTACACGTCGGCGTGTTTAATAAAATAGATGAGTTAAAATTCCTTTTATTGAAGTTCTCATTTTACCTCCGAACAAACCAACCAGCGATCATCCGGCCGGGAGAAGACGGCCAAGAAATAAGAAAGCATCTTCTTTATGGAATCGACCCCGTCAATCAAAAGACCTCCCTACAAAAAAGAGGGGTATACAAAAAATGTGACTTCAGAATTTATTCTATGCATAAACACTAGGGAGTTTCATTTCTATACGTATGTGTCTTCCGCGTATCCAAGTCAAGCTTTTTGCGGTGTGGATATGTGCACTTTATAATTCCCCATGCAGTGTTGTCTCACTGATTCTTTTATTCGTTTTAACATATTTGCATCTATTGCGATATGTAAAAATGTTTCCCAGGGTATTCTCACCAAAATTCTGGGTGCATTTAACAGATTCCCTTTTGGATCCTGCCCCCAAATTTAATATGTAAATTTTTTTAAACATCATGTGCCATAATAATTCAGTGAAATTGTTGTAAAATATTTTAACTTAAATGCAACTCTGCGTGAATTAACATTGCAAGTCGTTGCTTGGCCACAGGGGGAAAATAAACAAAGTAATATGATATCAATCACTCAGCGATCATGGAAATTTTACAGCAAAGAATGTTTCTCCATAACAAGAATAAATATAACTGAAAATGTCCCTCCTGCTGTCCGAAATATTTGTCGCCACAGTAGCACGAAGGGTGTGAAGTCCCGCAGTAATTTCATTGAAATTCATTTTTTACATAAAAAACTTTATCCAACTATTAATCTACGCCCAGGCTTTTTCACACTTTCAGATTTGTTAACAGAATTACTACTCTCCCAAGCAAACGTACACAGCACTATCAAAAAATCAAAAGAAAATTGTTGAATCCGTCAACACAAAAATAAAACAATATTTCCACACATCACATTACTTGACGTAGTTTTCAGTTGACAATATGAATATAATAACATTTTTCTAATTTCTTCCAGTTGCTAAGGACATTTTGTTTTGGTATTGATTGCTTCGTTTTAATAAATTCATTTCGCTTTTTGCCTTGAAGTAGTACACATTGGGCGAAACGCGTCGGCTAATATTACTGTTTTCTGTTGTCTTTTACATGAATAAACAACTTTAACATAGATTATTACAGATTATTATTTTCGGTAAAAAGACATACCAGTAAGAAAATAACTGGAACCTGCTGCGGTTTTATATATGTAAATGCAATGATCTTACGATATTTTTTCTTTGACGGTGGATATGTCAGCTATATTCCAAATCCACACACACACACACTCACTCACACACACACATATATATATATATATATATATATATATATATTTATATATATATATATATATATATATATATATATATATAAAGATGTGGGATATGTATATTGTTGATATATATATATATATATATATATATATATATATATATATATATATATATATATATATATATATATATTAATAAATATGCATATTCCACACCTTTTGCACGACTTGGAGTTTCACGTCACACCTAATCCTCAGGTGCTGAGTGTATGATGACCGATGTTTATCTATTTACATATTAACTTCTTTATTTACAGATTTAATATCTATTACGCATTATGTGATATGGGGATAGGCAATGATCAATTTTCACAAATTAAGCCAGCCTTATCAAGCCACGACGAATAAATGGAAATATTAAGTTCTGTTTTTAAGCACTGAAACATGTCTTTCATAATTTAAAATTGGAATATGAACTCAGACGCCGAATATTAAGAGATATCCATTTCAGTAACGTTTTTATTTTCTTCGATACCATTATTAAAATAACACAGACATGATAGGTAAGTGACTTGTTCGCAAACTGCAGTCAGTGGCCAATGGCATAAAACCTTTTTGCAAGGAAAAGTATTTCATACTTTCTCAAATCCAGGAAACATTTATTTCAGAAGATTGTTCCCTTCACTTAGATTATACTGTTCTACTAAATTTGAATCAGATTTAATTGAAAAATAACTTACAATCAGTGTATAATTTGATTTCAATAAAGATATAATTAGAGTAATTTCTCCAATGCAACGATTTCTGAAGTCTGATAACAGCAAATATATTTGCTCTAAACTATCATTCAGCCTTCGTCTCACCTATCTCCTGAACCTTAAATTGTGGGCATTACACCTCTATATTCCAGACTAGTTGTCATACTTCAAAGCAGTAGCATTATATACCTGAATGTTATCATTTCTCATGTATTTTCTCAATTAAGCCTCAGTTTTCCTACTTTGCTATTATGGAAGATGCAAACGTTTCAATTAATTTAATGTTGTCTAATCGTATGTCTAATATTTTATATACGGCTTAATGTTCACTAAATTATATAAAATACCCTAACATGATTTGTTGTCAATTTTCACTTATCCCCGATTTGATAAACTTATTGTTCTTTGTTTATTTTCATCACAGTGAAAGTTACATCGATTATCTCATAAACTCTTTCTTCTTTAATCCTTCCTGCTAACGTTTTGTGATTGGACTTGTTCTTAAAATCTCAGCCTGCATGTTATGAAAAGATTTCTTCTATAGTGAACTCAGTTTTCTCAAAGCTTACTAAAATATAATTATTTTCTAATTTGTATCGAAAGATGTTAAAAATATAAACGATCCATTCTACATGTCTTTCTCTATTTTTACAAGAATCAAATCCGATCAACAACTGAATATGACATGCCGTGTCTTGACTGTGCTTGGAAGTGCTTTCCCATAATCAGCCTGTATTCAGATGGAAATAATGTCCGTAATTATACAAAAACAGAAAGTTGTGCGAAGATGTGCCTTCTCACCTATTAATTCAACCATTACTGCGGGTAAGGAAATATTTTCCGAACTACGACCCGTTTTCGACAGACAAAACATTACTAGCCGCTCTATCGTTCAGACAAGTTGTAATACGTAGTTCCATTATTTCAGACGTCCTCGTCCAGTATGTCGAATAAACACGTTCGGCTCATATTTATTCTATACGTCTTCCGTTTTAAGAAGAAATAATTTTCATACAGTTTTTAATCATTTATCCCAAGCAAGGCCATAACGCCTCTAAGACACAAAGGATTACTAAGTATTGAAGAATAATTAAAAGAAATTCGTTATTAAGAGCAAGATAAATAAAACAAAATAAATCAAGAATACAGTAAATATTGATTGCCATTGTATATACATTTTTGTAGATCAAAGTTGATTAGAATGCACAAATCTGGAAGATATTTCTACATGCGAGGAGGGCGAGAAAATTAACTATTATCAAAGAACTAACTTTTGAAACTTCTAGAACTAAAATGTGTGCTGCAGAATCAAAACCGAAAATAAGACCAGAACTGCGGTTTCGTTAGAAACAATGAATTCGATATTTATACGCAGAATGATATAAGAAATGGTAATATAAATGCAGAAGGTTATGTAGCTATGTTTCATAGATTATGGAACACCGTTTGAGGAAATACGCAGGAAAGACCAGTTGGAATATAATTTGGAAGAATATTACAATAATCCTGAAACTATACTTGCAGCAAACCGCCTGTATTCTGATAGAAATAATTTCCGTAATTATACAAAATTAGAAAATGGCGTAAGACAGAGATGTGCCTTCTCATAGGATTTATTCGACCTACACGTCGAAGCGATTCTTTGAGAATTAGTATTCTTGCTAGGATTCATTATTGGCCGCCACAATCATAAAACAACATAAAAGTGTTGGTATCATGTACAGAAAGGAAACTCCAGGAAGATAGTGAAGAAAAGCGAGAGGAAAGTATTAAACATCAACTCCAAGAAAACAGATTTCAGGGTTGTTAGCAAGATGTGCAGTTCATCATGTAAATTAAAAATTGACGGTAACAAAAACAAATAGGTAAAACAATTTATATACCTGGGAAGTGTTTTAACAAAATATTTCGGTTTGAGAAAAATAATATGAGTTTTATTATGTAAGCGAGTTATTTGGCAAAACTCTAGCATTTTGATCTGTGTTATCCCTTTAAAGAATTGACTAAACAAACTTTAAGTTCTGTGTGGCATGAGTTAGAAGAAGCCCATTATCTGTTTATCAGTCTACCTATATCTATATACTAGTAGCATGGCCAGGAGTTGCCCGTGCTTGATTAAAAATTCGTACGTTTAGATAGTTTCAACGAATATGTGTAAACTGATTTGCAGTACAAACGGTAGTTACGCTCACCAAGCGTTTCATGTGACAAAACATACTGCCTCCATTGAGATTGACTGGAAAGCCTCAAATAGGCGTCTACCTCGGTTTCCTCCCCCCGCTTTCTCTTTGCCGCAGAGGCTCTTTTAGAACGCCTGCTAAGGTTGCCTCGCCATGGTATTTTGGCACGCTTAGCAACGCTGCCGTGTCGGTCATCGCCACGGCACTCAGAAGAGTGCAAAGCAGACGTTGAAGTAGACGCCAGCCGCTTCTCCCTCAAGGAGGCGCACTCAATGGAATCCTGCTGCCGTTTCCCCTCAGCCGGTGAGGCATTTTTAGAACGCCTTCTAAGGTTGCCTCGCCTGTGTTTTTGCAGCCTTTGCAGAGCTGCTGTGTTGGTCATCCCCAAGGCACGCAGAAGAGTGCAAAACAGAGGTTGAATTAGACGCTATATGATCATCTGTAACCGGAGTTATTATGTGCTCCTCCGCAGTCGCCTGTTCTTCATGTGTAACGTTAACGGTGTTAGGGTTCTTCAGTTGCTGACGTGCGGATGTTCGTCGTGTACGAGTCATTTGAAGGGTTGTAGATATGCTGTGTAAGAATGTGAATAGAAGTTTATGCCGAAGCTGAAGCGGTGCAACATCGTTGTATACGAAAACTAAAAATGCAGTGGAGCGGTATGGAAAAAGATTCTCCTAGCTATGGGCCGTGCTTTCTGGCAGCACGAAATCGTCGCTGTAGGAAGAGGTTACGCAACCAAAACGTTAAAGCGTTGATGGTTAAAAAGTAGTGAAACACTGAGGTGTACTGGACCGCGTAGTAAAGGCAGAAGAGAAGTAACTTGCGACAGCAGTTAACTGTCTAATATCAAAACTGAACTACGAAAAGGTAGAAATAGGTATGGAACGCGAAGATGGACTGGGCTGCGCAGTAAAGGCGGCACGCGGAGATAAAATGGGTAATGCAAACGTTTAAGCAAATAGGCAGTGAAGTACTGACGTGTACTGGGCCGCGTAGTAAAGGCAGTACACTTCAACTTACAGTGAAAACTGTCACGTGGAGGTAAAATAGGTTTGGTAAACTATTGAGTAAATAAGTAACTTGCGACAGCAGTTAACTGTCTAATAGCAAAACTGAACTACGAAAAGTTAGAAATAGGTATGGAACGCGAAAATGGACTGGGCTGCGCGGTAGTGGCAATAGGCGGAGCTAAAATGGGTAATGCAAACGTTTAAGTAAATAGGTAACTTGCGGTAGCAGGAAGCTGTCAATTAATCCACAGACAGATGCGTTAATGGCGATCAAATCAAGACGTGAGTGTGGATGCAGCCGCGCTGAAGGTATTTAAAGGGAGCATGATTTGTCATTGATTGGTGTAGCCTGGACAATGGCCATGACTTAGACCAATGAATGAGCTCACGCAAAATGGAATATGCTAGCACGCATTCACTCACACGCGCATGATTTGACAAGTGGAAGGCTTGGGTGTAAACGGGTCAAGCTGCCTTCTGCATATGCAGCTTGGCTCTAACGTACGTGATGCCGGCGATGAGAATGCAAGGTGCTGCAATGAAGCGTTTGCTCGTTTGATTTGTGCGACAACGAAAAACCGCTAACCGTTTGCCGGCATTAGCTTTGAAATGGATTGGGAGGAAGCCCTGCTGTTTTAGCGCAAACACTCCTCGTAATTTCTGGACTAAACTGAGAGGACGCAAACCTGAGATGTAATATTGAGTTTGACTAATATGGTCAGGGCGGGTTGATTTGGGGAATTCCAGCACCAGTAGATTTAATTAATAGATTCCATGTTTATAACCTGAGGCGTTATTTGCGACCAGGATGTACACAGGCCAGTAAGATAGAAAATAGACGACGGGTAAATTACAAGACCATATGTCAAATTTCTGACACTCAAGAAAACATATAAAAATATGTTTAATTACACCTCCAGCTACAGTCTCATAGACAAATAAATGTATCCTCATATTAAGAAAGCAGTCATCTGATCCCTCTTGTCTAATGCTCCTTTTACATATTTAGAAATCCATGATAAAATCCAAAGTAGAATCTGCCATTTTATTGGTTATCTTTGATACAGTCTCTATCCCACTACCGTAACGTAACCTCTCTGTTTCTTTCCTACAAATACTCTCATCGTAATTGTTTTTATGATCCTTTCTCTGCTACCTAGTCGATACGAATTCAAGCACAGTGCTAGATTGGCGGTAAGGACTCATCATTTTACTGTTGGAATTGATATATATAACCATTCATTTTAAATAAATACTTTCCTCTGCTATATTTCTCGCTTTGTGAAATCTGTTTTAGAGGAGGTCTCAGCGTAATTTATGTGCTTCACTATTACTCAAGTAGCGACATCAGAGTAGAATGGGAGTATTATTCGGTTAGACTCAAGTGTTTCCGTTCTATGTATGAGTATGTAATAAACACTAGTCTTCTCTTCCTTCGATATTCTAACTACCGCCTTCATATGTTGTCTTCAGGTTCTGTCTTCTTGTTCATGGATTGTTCTCTCTCCGAAATTCTGATTTTCTTCTCATAACCTCTAACACTCCATCACCCCTTGCGTCTTTTGGACTTCTTTGACTTGCTTGGGGTGAAATGATTACAACAATTAACCGAATGAACATCGACATTTACCATGTTTGTCTAATATGAAAACATGTTATCTCAAGTCAGCCTGCTATTAAAAAAAATTAATATTTTATTCTAACACATATCAAATTTATTTCTGGCCTCAATAAAACCATGAACTTTTCATGAATAGGAGATATGTGTCATTTAAACAGAACTACGATCTTAGCAGCATCGATATGCGTTTGAATCTCCCAGCCGGTTGTAAGAATACAATGGTATGGCGGAGCAGCTAGACAAAAGCCTGCCTTTGTGAAAAAGCGCGAGCACACGCACTTACACACAAACATATATATTGTTATATGTTATTTTATATAGATATAAATATTTAAGTGAATGCTCTGTTTATAATAAAAAGTAATAACAATATTTACTCGTCTAAAAGTCCGAGAAATTTTCATAGAAAATTTGTCCTCCTACAGAAATCGAACCTGTCTTCTACAAAGAAACGACATAAGCATCTGGTTAGCAAAGTCGATGTTATCCATGATTTCCATCAAACGTACATATCTACTCGAAGTTTATCTAAACGTAAACAAATAACATCAGATATACGGAATGGACAAAGTACGACAATTATTGTAATACTAGGAGCATGGCCCGGCGTTGCCCGTGCTTGATTCAAAAATCGTACGACTCATACAGCTATCGCTATCACTTCACTTAAAATATTTTTGCCCTTCCTTGCCTTTAAAGTAGTGCACTTTGCCGTGCTGATGTTGCTACATATCTTACTTCTTGCCTATCTCACACTGCGAATTTTTTCTAAGCTTTATACTAAACATTAAATCTGTTACGAAAAAAGAACTAAACAAAATGAACACAAAACCATCAGCTTTAAAAAAAGACTCGTAACTGGAAAAACCGAATGAAAAAATAATCTTAACAACAAATAATTTTTCACACCCAACCCAGTTCTGCGGAATCAGAATCAACGTTTTGTTTAAGCAAGCAAATGAGCCAAATGGAGTAAAGTGACATGAAGATTTAAATTTTTCCCACTTGTGACAAATGCAGCTATCGATTTTTTTTGCGTGCTAGCATGCTAGTTAACTTTCGTGTTAATTTATAAAATTTATATATATAATTCATGTAAATTTTGGTGCAAATCTGTCGAGAATTGCGGCCGTGCCATCGTTACACACACACACACACACACACACACACACACACACACACACACACACACACACACACACACACACACACACACAGACACACACACACACACACACACATATCCTGCCTTTTATAGATAGAGATATTTTATTATTATAAATTATTTATATAGATAAAATATACTAAAAGTGAATAACCGCTATAATCAAATATTTCCCACACTCAAATAGCCATCACATACTGTTGCAAGGTTTACTTTGATTTCGGAGGAAATTTATTTTTCTGGCATATGGAACATCTCTTTTGCATGTTCCCAATGCCAACGCTTATATGATTCCAACGAAATTGTCAATATTGACACTGTTTCAATAAGTTTATTTGTTTTGTCTTGAGGTTGAAATCAGGATTCTGTATCCCTTCATGATGATGCTGTCATTCACAAGGAGTTCATCTCAGTAGGACCAATAGTTATGTAGGCGGTGTTGAAGTTCTTTGATTGAATATTGTCACCAAGTTACTATAACTTCGGGTAACATTGTTTTTCCTAGTTGTCAATTGTAAGTCTATCACTCTATAATGGCTGAATCTCAGAAACCAATTCTATTGTTCACCTCGATTGTGTCAATATTCCTGTTATTGGGTTGTCGATGGTGTTTCTTGTATTGTAATCCATTTTCTACGTATATCTTCTCCATGCTTTTTGCATATCTGTAGTTTATGTACAATGCATTATAGTTATGTGGAGTGCACTGGTCAGCCATTTCGGTAATATTATGATCAGTGACCTGTGATCGATTAGCAGTTTGAACTGACGGCCATAAATGTATGTCCGGGATTGTTGGAACCACAAACACAATTTCCAGGATTTCTCTTTCTTTGCAAGCATAGAGTTCTGAATGACATTCCGATGCATAGACAATCGATTTTTCATCATGTGTCAGAGGAGCTCTAAGTCCTTTGAGGCTTGCATTGCTTGGCATCTTGCTAGGGAAAAAGAGAGATCCTCAAAGCGTTGATTTTGATGTTCTTCCCAGGTAAATTTCTTCATATTTGGCATAGACACCAGAAGAATCGGTAAACCCCATCCGACAATTGACTTGTTCCAAAATTTTATTGCTTATGGCTATATTAAGATGAAACACTGATTCCTGTTCGATTACCTAAGTAAAGCAATGTCGACAATGATTAGTAACTAGATATAAGAACACTTGGGAATACTATGTCTTGTAAACTTGGAATTGGGGTTGGTTTAATTAATAACCTCTTTATTTGCTGGTATTAAATAAGCTACAAAATGTTGATAAGCCGGAAAAACAAATCCGCTCATTCAGAATTAGATCAAGCTTCATTTGGAATATATTCTGAGACACTTTCACTCCAAATGCTAATGTTTGTACCCGGTATCTTCCAAGTGCTGATTGAAATGAGGTCAGATGTTAGGATTGATTGCCCAATTGAAGACAAAGAAGCAGCCTAAACAAATAGCACGAAATCACCTGTTAGGTTATGCTTCGGCATTAATTATTTCTTGGAACAACCTACGAACCGTTGTCACTCGTAGTGTGTTACTTTTTGCTGTTATGTCAATTATGAGCCGGATATACTGCTTGCATGGTTCATTTGGTAATTTCAATTCTATAAGCATATTGGCCACGTCTCTATGCTGAGAGAGAAAATAGTTAATTATCATCAAGCTCGAAGTAGACACATTTTATTTTGTTTTGTGTGCTGAATATATCGTCAGTGTTTACAGGCTGTTACTATTCACGAAAGCAAGACGGACTTCTGAAAGCATGATTTGAGTTAGCTGTGATCTTGTTTTCAAGATTTTAAGCTAGAATTCTATTGGGTTTTTTATAAGACGGATGTAGCCCAGTGGTTTACTTTATCTAATAAATTGCTGATGAAATTAATTGTGCAGTAGGCTCTACTACAGGATTAATTTCATGAAAAATGGCATGATTAGCCTTGGTGTATTACACAGTGACATGGTCGACACCAGGGTTTTGTAAGGTTTTATTTTGTCTTATATCTGATTCTGCAGCTTCGTATGCTCGGCTAATGTATGTAAGGTTTAAATTTGCGCCTTTTATCACAAACTCTTACTAAAAGTTCAGAATAAGAGTATTGAAAACTATGAGTTTTATTATTCTGTCATATACGTCTTTCTATGTCAATGAGCATTTTCGAGACTGCAGGTTGCATTTCTTTGCAAATTTCTCTAATGAAACTTCTATTGGGCGCCAGGACGTGAATACTGACCCTCTGATTTTCTCATTGTTCTACATGTTCCAGAGACTTGTTTAAAAATGTCTTCGATGATCGTTTCTCTTTATCTTTTAGTGTATAGCATTGTACTGATTCAATCTCTCATCGAAACCTGGTGCAATATGTGGCTTAATTCTTATATCTCTTCAATGTTTCTTACAATGGAATATAATTCCATCAGTTATCTGAAAAGTATAAAGGTCTCCGACTAGTTTGGTTCTAACCAATTTTTAAAAGGTATAAAAACCTCATTGAGCATATCTGTATATTCTCACACATTCTCTCTTTGTGTCATCAGAATTAATTGTTTGTGAGGATTTCATTAATGGGACAATAATAGTATTAGTGGTTCAAATAATCAATAGGCATATTTCGGGGAACACAAAGAAGACAGATAAGAGAAGAAGAGATCACGTAACATTAAAACAATGTTTGGAAATAGTTTATGGACAAAGCAACGAAAATTAACTCAGACATTTTTTTCCGTCTGTGAGATGTATTCTTGTCAGAGAAAACTATTAATTTACGTGGCGAATATTTCAGCTTTTGAGATATGTGGTATTTAAATCAAAATATTATTGAGAAAAATATTATTGTCGATTAGTTTTGCTTCTGTTTTTCTTGCAAAATCGTGATGTTTACATTTCCAGAAGACAGGTAATTTATCTTTTTGTCAACATGTCGGGATTGATTGATAACAAAGTTATACGTTTTATGACATTATTCATTGATAATTCTATAGTGGACATGATGCGTGTTAACCTGGCTGCTTTGGGTCGAGTGATATAATTACATATGCATGCCTACGCAAGGCCGGATGCTTCAAACACGAATCCCTGCAAATAATCAATACATCCTTGTTAAATACTATCGTTAATTTATGAAATATCAATAACAAATGTTACTTTTCATTCTACCAATAAATAACAAAGTATACGGTATAGTTATTTGGTCAAATATATGTAAATCGTTGTCTGAAAATTTACAAAGAGACATATATTTTTTCTGTTCTATGCAGTTAAAATACGAAATGTATTCATGAAATATTTATTATAAATGATATGTTCACGTTGCAAAGTCTATAAATTTATAAAACAAATAGATTCCTTGGCAAAAAAATAGTTCCTGAGGAAAAAATATTCTTAATATTAGATATATACCTAAGCATGTAATTATCAGTTTTCTTATTTATCCTGTCTTGGCATGTCGTATAAGTCAAGCAAATTTGAATTTACATGTTTTCTATAACATTAATTCCCCTAACAATAATCGCCGGAAATGATGATATATATATATATATATATATATATATATATATATATATATATATATATATATACAGTTACGGCCAGAATGTTCAGAACGGTATTGTTTTCGTCAGAAAAGTAGGTATAATTTTTTATCAAAATTGTTTTATATTCTATAATTTTCACAGAAAATAAATACGATATTTATTTCTTATTGTCGGAGATTTTGGAGTGATTTGAGCGGAGAATTCAAAATTTATGGATGATTTAGTGATTTACTGGCGGCCAAAATGATCAGATAGGTTGTTTCTACTGCGTGTTTTAGAATATTTAACCGGCGAACTCTAATTGTTTTAATTTGTTTACGTGACGGTTCGTTTACGAAGCATTGGTAAGAATATCTGCAGTGTACTTTGTAAATATAATGCCACTTACTTCGTTACTATTTCGTCAGCAGACTATTAAGCTTCGAAAGAAGGATAATTTAAATATTGAGTCTATTGCAAAGATTGTTAAAAAGTCAAAAAGTGTTGTTCCCGGTATTCTTAATGTATCCGATGATTGTGGTTAGTGTGAAGCAAGAACGTCTACAGGTAGGCCAAGAATAAACGACCAAGAAAGAAGATCGTGCTATGGTAAAGTTGGTAAAAAAGGAGAGATTTAAAACTGTTGCTGGTGTTTCTCGGGAAATGAGCATTGTACTGAAGAAAATGTTATCTCGAAAAACTGTCTCGTCGTTTAGTTGAACATCACCTACAAGCAAGAGCACCTGCAGTGAAGCCACTGATCAGCTTCAAGAATAAAAATTGTCGTCTTACCTTTGCAATCGAACATGTGTTGTGGTCTCAGGAAAAATGGCAAAGGTGCATTTTAGTGATGACTCTAAGTTTATGTTATTTGTCTCAGATGGGAAAAGGGACGTTCGTCGAAAAGTAGGTGAAAAATTGTCGACTAAATTACTTAAGACTAGTGTTAAATTCAGTAGAGGAAGTGACATAGTTTTGGGGATGATAACTGGAGATTGTGTGGCCCTTTGGTGAGATTACATGGAAAGGTAAATGCAGGAGTTTTTAAACAACTTGTAAAAGATCATGTATTGCCTGTACTGAGAAATGCAACTAAGCAACCACCCATATTCGTGCAGGACAATTCACAATGTCACAAGGCTAAGGTTGTCATGAACTTCCCCAAGGTTGAAAAGGTTATGGTTATGGATTGGCCTGCTCAAAGCCCAGATCTCAATCCTATTGAAAATGTGTGGAATATTCTAGGAGAACGTTCGAAAGCCAGAAATCCTAAAACAAGAGATCAATTATGGAAAGCCCTTCAGGAAGAATGGAATAAGACCAACCAGAAAGAATTTGAAAATTTAATTTCCTAATGCAGTCGAAAATGTCAAATTGTGATTGATGCTAAAGGGCCTCACACTAAATATTAAATAATTTCAGTACTCTTTGTCATTTTTGATTATTTTGTTATTTTTTCAACCGTTCTGATCATTTTGGCCGCCATGGATTTTGCACTAAATCATAAATAACTTTTGTATTATCCTATCAAATTACACCATAATCTAAATCAATAACAATTAATATCGTATTTATAGTCGGTGAAAATTATAGAATATAAAATAATATTGATAAAAGTTTGTACCTAACTTTTCTGACGAAAACCATGCCGTTCTGAACATTTTGGCCGCAACTGTATACAGGCAGCAAAAATATATTCATATAAAAATGTGTTCATATGATTATATATATACATGATACATATATATATGTATGTATGTATATATATATATATATATATATATATATATATATATATATATATGTATACTTATATTTGCATGATACATATATATATGTATGTATGTATGTATATATATATACATGATTAATATATATATATGTATGCATGTATATATATACATTTATATACATGATACATATATATATATATATGTATATGTATACATATACATATATATACATACATATATATACATATATATACATATATGTACATATACATATATATATATACATTTATATATGCATACATATATACAATATATATACATATATACATATATATTTATACATATATATATACATATATATACATATATATACATGTACATACATATGTATACATATATATATATATACACATATATACATATACATATACATATATATACATATACATGTATATACATACATATATATATGTACATATATATACATATATATATACACATATATATATACATACATATACATATATATATACATATATATATACATATATATATGCATATATTTATACATATATATACAGATATAAAGGCATATATATACATATATAAATACATATATATATACACATATATACACATATATATATACATATGTATATATACATATATAAATACATATATATATACATATAAAAATACATATATATATACATATATATACATATATAAATACATATATATACACATATATATATACATTATATATATACTTATATACATATACATATACATACATATATATATACATATATATATATATATATATATATATATATATATATTAATAATAATAATATTTGTTTCATGTTCTCGGTGTAGTTGTAGTACAGATAATACAGTCAAACAAAAAATAACCAACAAACCAGCCGTACAAATTAAAACCACCTATACTTGCAGAGCTAATAAGACATGTCTTTTAAATAGCAATTGCTTGCAAAATATAATGAAATAAAGCCTTTGGTAATATTAGCAGGTGCTGATGAAAAATACACATAGCTATAACTGGAGTAGAACAAACCACGATAATAAAAATGATTTACAAATATTAAACTCTCAAAGTAGAAAATTCTTACTAGAGACATATGTGAAATTAAAATAATTGCTAAGATAATGTAAGAATATCATGGAAAAAATGGAAAACATCATCAATCTACTATAATAATTTCAAAAACAGCAACTCTGTCTGGAAGCCAAAAATATATATATTTATCTTCCTCGAACAAAAAAAAAAAACATTATTAAATACATGATCAAATGTTATCTCAAAATATATACAGAAATACAATTTTTACGACGTTACTTAAAAATCATAAACTAAACGAGAGCACCGTATAAAGTATTTCCATGAAAATTACTCATTTATGCACCATATAAATAGCAGATAATATAACACACTTTCGGTAATGTTAATACTTTAAAATAAATAAATATGATAACCGCCAAAATTATCAAAATGACAAATCTAAATAATTAAATATTTAAGATAACTAATAAACAAATTACGAAAGCTTACATAAAACTATTTAATCTAATAATAATAATAATAATAATAATAATAATAATAATAATAATAATAATAATAATAATGGAAATATGGGAAGGAAACTGGAAGAAATTGGTACGAACACCACCCTGACCCGGTTATGGTGATAGGACCTGTTACAATTCTATGGGACTACACAATACACACTGACAGAACAATCAAAGCCAACCGCCCAGACATTGTTATTTAAGACCACAAACAAAATAAGTGCCTCCTTATTGATATGGCAGTCCCTGCAGACTGCAATGTGTCTTTGAAGATATTCGAAAAACTGTCAAAATACAAGGACCTTGAAATAGAAATCTCAAAAATGTGGCACATGGGAACATCAACAATTCCTGTTGTAGTTGGAGCCCTTGGACTGGTTGGAAAAGATTCCAGTAGGCTGATTGAAGGGATCCCTGGAAGTCCATGCCTCAAAGAGATACTAAAAATTGTTCTGACAAGTACAGCCCACACTTTACGAAGGGCTTTATCTATGTAATTATTTTTTTTTTTTGCAGTGGAAAGTGTCATGATGCCATTTCTAACCTTAGGTCCCTGTGCGGGACCCGGAAAGAAATGTGTAAACGCCAGATATCAAAGGAAATAATAATAATAATAATAATAATAATAATAATAATAATAATAATAATAATAATAAAATCCGCAATCAATAATTATGTAATCAATAATACATAATGATTACAATGCATACAATTTCATATGAGTTAACAAACGACATTGCTCCACTTAATCGCATTCGGATTGACAATTACTTCTTCTCAATAGACTACTCAATAACCCCTAGGCTAATACCATGGATATTCCTACATATAATGCACCACATATATAAATTGTCTAGTCCAAATAAAACACGCATGAAAACATAAAACTGATTGTCGATCGCTCGGTATCGACCTCGGCGTCGACTCTATTCATTAAAGGTTTTGATAAGAAATTAGAGTTTAAAAATTAGATTTCTACAAAGCATAAAATAATCACATTTTCTTGGGATGTACCTGATAATGACGCTATCTATTCCTTTCTATGCTCTCTCATGAATTCTAGGGAATATAGTTTTCTGGTGGCTTTTTCCTGCGTTGAAAATCTGAAATAGTTTGTTTTCCTGGAGATTTGCTCCCGTGCAATTTAACCTATAATTAATGGTGGGAGACGTTTTTTTTCCTTTTCTAATCGGATTTGTCCAAAAATGAACCCAATAGAATTTGAAGTCATCTAGACGATTTCAATTTCTGCCCTAATAAATTTTATGCAAACCACATGTTTTATTTTTGTTGTGGATTCCGGGAATGGAATCCTGCACAAATAAATAAACAACGCCAGTAATTGAGATGAAAAAATAAGTGTATTAAACGTAATAAATACAGACTAGAAGTGAAGATTATCAGTCCAGGAATGTGGGTTAGTAGAAAGGATATGTACTAGTCTCTGTAAGTAAAGCCGTAATTATCTCTCTCGCTGGACTCTCGTATAACTCTCTGTGAACACCATGTGTACTGTCACCGTATCTCTCACCCTGACTCAACGTATCTCAAACTGCAGGTATTCTCTCTGTCAGTATAAGTATACTTTGGACGAGTCCATCTTGTGTAAAAGAAGTCTGCCCCACAAAAGTTTTCAAGCAACCGGGCATGTTTTAACATAATTAAGTTAAATAATTTTTTATAAACGGTACAAATTACATAGTAGGGCTTTGGGTACAAGGAGGAATAATTATGTTATTGGATTCATCTTCCAAAATCGTAAAAACTTCCATAATCTGTAGTTAAGGAATCCGTAGCGTTTGAGCATTAACAAATGCACTTGTCTCCATATATGTAACCAGGTAAATTGAAGGATGTAATTTTAATGACAGGTTCATCTAAACTATCCAAAAATGGTGTCACTTTAGGAGACAAAAATATTCCGATTTAATCTGAGATGCAAGTGTTATGCGAATTTTATCGTCCTAAGAGACAAAATGACAATATACAGAATAGCATGCTGTCTGCCATTATATAGATTCCTATCATTCATTTCTCTGTAAATGGTCTATGAAATATCCCAGTAGACTCGTTACATGAGAATAAATATCACTCTATACGTAGCAGCTGAAAATGTTTCACCTCAGGGGATGCTCGGAATTGTCACCTTTATATTTTCTCCCTCGTTTTGGATGGATGCACTTGAGGGGGTGCTGATATACTCTTACGCGTTTAGGAAGCATAAAACCATATCTAATGCTTGGTCATTTCTTCGCATAATTGAACGTGACGGAGTCAGACAATTTCCACAATCGCTCTCTCTCTCTCTCTTTCTCTATCTATCTATCTATCTATATATATATATATATATATATATATATATATATATACATATATATATATATATATATATATATATATATATATATATATATATATATATATATATATATATATAGTATGTATGTGTACGCAGACACACAAAATGAATGAAAATAAAGGTAGTAAAACATACTTAAATCTAATTTCAGAGGTAATGTATTTAAAGTAAAAACAAAGCGACTAAAAGTTGAATTTAAATGACCTTTTATCGCGCTAATGTCAAATGTTTTATTAAATATTTTTCTCGTGATAACAGTTTATTTTCTAACCATTTTAAAATATGTTTATGTTACGCCACGAAATTAAAACATTAGAATTGTTCATAATGAATATTTGATGACCTCATATATAGGTTTAATAACAATTAAATAAAATTTACAAAAAAATGTTTTAGAATCTGCTAAAATGGCAACCATTTAGGACGATTTCTAAAACCTATATTTTAAGATAATTCCTGTTTGAAATAATATCATATATATATATATATATATATATATATATATATATATATATGGCAAATAGTGCCTGCTGATATTTTTTTCTGGAAAGAAAAGCATAGGATGAAAGGCTTCATGTCAACGTTGGTTTTGCTAAAACTGCGACCTTGTTATTTACCTAGCGATAGAATACAGCAACTAACTATTCCTCTTGAAAATAAACGTTACATGACAGTTATTTCAATGTATGTTACTACTCTTACAACAACCAAAATTGTATATATATATATATATATATATATATATATATATATATATATATATATATATATATATATATACTATTTGGTAGTATGTGTGTGTGTGCTTGGCCCGACTATTGTGTCCTGCCAATATGTGTTTATGCTGTCTGCTTATGAGCATGGCTTATGAGTTTTTTAGTGCTGGTTTAACTTTTTTAATTAACAATCTCCCTGGCATATATATATATATATATATATATATATATATATATATATATATATATATATATATATATATATATATATATATAATACAATATAATGTAAACCGAAAAAAGCCAGGTAAACCTAACTACATTTCACCTAAACGTTTTGTCAGGTTAAAAGAGGTCAGTTTTACCCAGACGAAACGGTTATGTGAAACCTAGGTAGGTTTACATGGCTCTTTAGGTTTATATTATGTTTGCTCTACTTCGTGTATGGAGCACTTTACTTAGTTGCTTTTACTCATTTGGATGTTTATTTTCTTTGGACTCTGAGCTTATGTTCATAGTTCTTTCTTTTTTTATTCGTCATTTTTCCTTGGGTACCGGTTTGTTCTACTACAAGCCGAAATACCTAATATATATATATATATATACAGGCTATTATTATTTTTTTCTTTTATTTCTGTTGTATACATATTTAGTTCCGGGTCTCGCACAGAGAACTAAGCATCATGACATTTACCACTAACGAAAATAAAAATAAAATTAAAGAAAAACATAGTTTACATAGATAACGGCCTTTGTAAGTTGTGCGCTGTACCCGTGAGAACAGCTCTTTATATTTCTTTGAGGCATGGGCCTCCAGGAATCCCTTCAATTAATCTACAGGAATCTTTTCTAAACAATTCGATGACTCCAACTACAACAGTTTTAATTGATGTTTCCATATGCCATATTTTTGAGATTTCGATTTCAATTATTATTATTATTATTATTATTATAATTATTATTATTATTATTATTATTATTATTATTGGTTACACTTGTAAACTTATATACTTCCTGGTCCCAACCAAAGACCTAAGATTAGAAATGGCATCATGGTACATTCGATTTTTTAAAAGAAAAACGACCAAAATTTTAGAAAGGTAAAAGAATTCGTACGGTGTGAGCTATACATGTGAGTACGTATTTTGTATTTCCATACGATATGGAGAAACAAGGAACACTTCAGTTAGTCTATGAGAAGAATTTTCCAACCATGCAGAGGTTTCCAACTACAAATAGAATTATTGATGTCATTATATGAAATATTGTTGAGATTACCACTTCAATATATGTATCTTTCATTCTGCATCAATTGCTATATCGATAATAATAAATAACATTCCACTGAACAGTTTTTGAATTAAAATATGGCACGAATTTTATATAGATAAAGCCATTCGTTAGGTGTGGACTGTACTTGTGAAAACATTTTTTGTATTTATTTAAGGCATGGGCTAACAGGAATCCCTTCAATGATTCTATCGTAATCTTTGCACATCAATCTGAGAGTTCAAACTACAACTGTAATTTTTAATGTCCTAATGTGCCACATTTTTGTGATTTAGATTCCAAGGTGATTTAGATTCCAAGGTGATTTAGATTCTTCATAGTTTTTTTAAAGTTCTTCAAAGAATCATTGTCACTGCAGGGTCTCCCATACAATAAAAAGACAATTTTGTCTGCTGTATCTAATCTCTCTCACTCTCTCTCTCACTATATATATATATATATATATATATATATATATATATATATATATATATATATACATATATATATATATAGATACATATATCAAACAAATGATATTTTCCTAGAAAACTGGAAATGCATTAATACTCTTCCCTATATACATATATATATATATATATATATATATATATATATATATATATATATATATATATATATATATATATATATATATATAAAAGTGAACATAGAAGTCAACACTTAGAGGCCTGGCGATTGCACTAGCATGAAACAGACTGTCGCCTCTAAGTGTTGACTTTTATGTTCACTTTTATATTCACACGCTCTATCTCTGATATTGTGAACTTTATCCCATAAATAGAGCACAATTTAAGACTATATTTCTTCATATATATATATATATATATATATATATATATAAGCATTTCTATCTAAGTATATATATATATATATATATATATATATATATATATATATATATATATATATATATATATAAGCATTTGTATCTATGTATATATATTGTATAGACATATATATATATATATAAAAGTGGACATGGAAGTCAGCACTTAGAGGCGACAGTCTGTTTCATGCTCGTGCAATCGTCAGGCGATTGCACTAGCCTGACGATTGCACTAGCATGAAACAGACTGTCGCCTCTAAGTGTTGACTTCTATGTCCACTTTTATATTTACACACGCTCAATCTCTGATATTGAGCACTTTATCCCATAAATATAGTACACTTTAAGACTATATTTCTTCACACACACACATATATATATATATATATATATATATATATATATATATATATATATATATGTTTCACCAACCAGTACTGTGCCCTTTTGAGGCCATCACAGTCTAATTACGTGGTTTGAGTAGAAACGAGAGACAACTTTTTGTGCAGTACATTGAGCTCCAAAATTGTCTGCCTGTGTGGTCTGTAACTCAGTCAACGTTCCTGTAGCTGGGAATTACTAGAAGATGAATAAATGGACCACAGCTATGCTGATCACGGAAGTGTTAGGCTGGGTGATAAAAAACAAATCAAAGTTTTCCAGATCAGAAGAAAACGCAGGAGGCAAGGGGAGTAACGCTGGACGTTAATCCCAAATACCACACACCTTTCTAACAGCTGCAGAAGAAACTGACATATAAAGATCCTACTGGCTAACGACTCTAGAGGCTGGTAAGAGAATGCTTGGATTTGGAACGAAAAGCGTGCTAAGATTATCTCGTGCGATAAACGCGTGGATACTATTATTTTATTACAAAATATTTTACTTGTTATGTTTTAAAAACTTTCAATGCAAATGCATGTTTACAGAAAATTTGAGCTATTGCGTTATAAATTAATTTTATTTCCATCTGAAGTGAAATTAAACGCAAGAGTAATTTTCTAATCTATGGATAAATATATTTCCGATCAATTATTTTATTCATTGTATTCCTATATACGAAGGCAGACTAGGATAGCTGCTCTGATTGAGGAATCGGAGAGACGAATTCGATTTCAATTCGAATCCATTACATTCACTTACTTTCTAATACCAATGGGAAAGGTATGAAAACTTTTCTTCTCCTCCCAGCTGTGGGTAAATAGCAGGACAGACCGGGATGTATAGGCTCGGATGGCAAATGCAGACTTGGATGGCAACTTGTCCACCGCAGAAAGAAATCGGAACCTGCAGGAAAAAAAATATCTGCCTCGTCAGTTATAACTGATACATGACAGCATAAGTATGTACCACACATGGCTCATAACTGACTACCTAACTATATACAGGCTGCGATGTGTAAGTTGTCGTCTAAATTACCGAGTAATAAGATAAGAGTAGCATCACATTTTAACAAGTATATTTACAAAAATTACACAAAATAATCTTGAAATTCTAAGGTGTAATAAAATCACCATTGACATTCGCTCATCACACATCCTCTAGACGAATTTGGTATCTCCTGTATCTCTTCTGGACGGTCTCCTTGTTTAAGTTGGTGAATGCTACCATAATCTTTGCATTTAGTTCATCTTTGGCATTACAAGGAATTTTTTTATTGTTTTGTCTCTCACTCAACTGCACGTAACAACCAAGGAGGTTGCAGTCTGGAGGGTTAAGTGGCCAGATATAAGTGCGGACCCTAGTGGGCTTTCCGATATGTCAGTTCCCTAATCGAGATTCGATTCAGGCAACTCTTTCTGAATCCTCTAAGAGTCGGAATTGTTCGTTTTGGAGGTTCCGTCGAGAAGTTCAAACAATACAGCATGCCGTTTCCAACTTTTCATTGGTGTGAATTGTTTCATAGTGCACTTTTTCTCACTGACCCTACCATACAATGCTGTCGACGAAATCGAAAACACACAAAGCGCATGTGCGAAATTCAAAATATAGCATGAAAAAATGTATCCAATGCACCCTGTAAATGCTGAAAATTTGGAAACTTTTATATTACGTATTTTGAAAAATAATGGGATATCACTATTAACATTTATTTTAATTAATATTCAGTGCTCCTTATAGGCGACCGTAAGACATGTGTAGTAGCATTTTCTCCATCAAAATGTCATATTGGCATAATATACACCATCTGTGATATTCCATTGATGCATTAATTATTGACATTAATAATTCGTACATTAATTATGGACACTTTACATTACGTTCTACTCTTAGCTGCAAATATGCATACAGATATATAGAACGATTAGAGAGAGAGGAAGGGCTTTCATATGTAAAATATTATACTCAAACTTCATCATGGTAATTGTCACATATTATAAGATATTGTGTCATATCAAACTTTCTCGTAAAGGAACACGTGGCGGGAAACATAATTACTGATTGCCGTTAATACCTGGTCACTTCAACTAATCGGGTAGGAACACTATAATACTATAAAACACAGATTATGCTATTTTCGCTTCACCTGATTTAAAATAAGAAGACCATACTAATAAAATAGGGGATCTAGATGACAGAGAAGGTGTGTGTGTGTGTATGTTTATGTGAGCGTGTGTGTGCTAGAGAGAATAAACATACGGTACATAGCAAAAGAGAACAATTGTGAAAGGATTGCAATAAAATAGGCATAATTAGCGACTGTAAAATATATTGATATTATATAACAGATATACTTACAAGAAATAAAAATATTACAGTTGTTTTAGAAATCTGACATATGTACACATATATATATATATATAAATATATATATATACATACATATACATATACATACATACATATATATATATATATATATATATATATATATATATACATACAAATATATATATATACATATATAAATATATACATATATATATATATATATATATATATATATATTTATATATATATATATATAAAATAATATTTTTCATTAAAAATATTTTACATTGGAAGAAGGAAATTTCATATTTAGGAACTTTAAATTTGATCCATTATCAACACATGATGTAGAGCAATTTAAAAAAAAAATAAATGTTAAAAAATTGTGCATTATCAACCTGACTGTTCTTCCTATTTATTTGTTTGTGTGCATATATATATATATATATATATATATATATATATATATATATATATATATATATATATATATATATATATATATATATATATATTCACTGTTTATATATGTATGTATATAAATAAGTTAACACAAAATATTTCGTTCCTTTTATTGATTAGTTATTTGAAGTAAGGTTAAATATATTCGAAATCCCTGTAGCAATTGTTTTCAAATTCGGACACACGGAAGTAGGAACATCAGACGTTATAAAAAAACATGCGCAGCGTGCGCGGCCATCAGTTATAAGCCGCAGAGCTGTGAGAAGGATGGAAGTGTCTAGAGATCTCGTTCGGGGCTGTTTGCTTTAAGAATTCAAAGTGGCCTATCAGCAGCTGCATCATGTCGTTTGTCAAGCGTTTGGGGATAGTATTGTAGATAAACGTACTGCAAGGCGTTGGTTTCGAAAATTCAAGTCGGGAGATATGTCTCTCCATTATGATCCTCGCAGTGGACGACCACAGGTCTTGAATGACGGAGTCCTGAAGGCGGCCATTGCAGAGGACAGTAGTCTAACGTGTGCTGAACTTGCAAGACAGTTCAACGTTGCAGATTTCACCTGCACCGCGTAAGTATGACGTACAAACTGATCAAGTGGGTTCCTTAAACGCTGTTGGAGGTCCACAAAGGACAACGAGTGGCAGCCTGCGTATCGCTGCATTCTCTCCACCGTACCGCATCCTTATTCAATCGAGTGCTTACCAGTGATGGAAAGTGGGTTCTGTAAGAAACTACCAAGCGTTCCAGACATTGGCTGTCTCCTCAGGATGCTTACCCTCACACCGCAACACCACCTATGCACCCACACAAGATTATGGATTTTGTCTGGTGTACAGGTCGTCAAGTCGTTCATTATGAACTGCTAACAACGGGCCAAACTGTCACTGGAGACCTATACTCGCAGCAATTGAAACGTGTGCAACAGGCATTGCGCTAGAAGGAGCCAGCACTGGTGAATCGCAAAGGTGTGCTTTTCCTCCATGACAACGCCAGGCCGCATGTCGCGCGTGTAGTCAGAGATACCATACAGCAACTTGGATGGGAGACTTTGTGCCATCCACCTTATTCACCTGACCTTGCGCCATCCGATTACCACCTCTTCCACTCCCTGGATAATCACCTTCGTGTGACATCCTTCACCAATGAAGCAGACTTGCGCAAAGCCCTCACGGATTTCTTTGCGTTAGCCCGCCACCCCGAGATCTCCCTCAAGGCATTGAACAGCTGGAGAGACGTTGGCAGAAGGTGCTGGATGCTGATGGTGATTACTTCGAAGACTAAATATAAGTTACACATACTGTGAAGCGTTTTCCTTTTTCCTTTAAAAAATGACAGACATTTTTTGGTTAACTTGTATATATATATATATATATATATATATATATATATATATATATATATATATATATATATATATGTATCTTTGCACACACATATATATATTTGTATGTATATTTATTATATATATAGGGAGAGACATAAATATATATATATATATATATATATATATATATATATATAGAGAGAGAGAGAGAGAGATAGATAGATAGATAGATAGATAGATAGATAGATAAATAGATAGATAGATAGATAGATAGATAGATAGTAAGAACAAATATAAATGGCGCTGTCACTAGTATCCGAGTCTACTAAGGCGGGTAGTTAATCACAAGGTGTCTGCAATGATTTGTGTTTGCCCCCCACTCACAGAGCACACCTCTGGTTTATATCGAGCCAAACTTAGTCACAGTGTCTGGGAAAGAGTGCGCTTTATCTGGTGTCATCCACAATCTGAACAAGGGTAGCATGCTCAAGTCCTAGATGACTTATGACTTCTTCATACCGCAACCACCGACGGCTTCCAATATAATAACAAGTGTTTGAGTCAAAGGCCTCCAAATGTGCTACTCCCTGGGATCTCCTCCTGAGAAGAAATCGACCCCGGTGAGATTCGAACCCGGTTCTCATTGTCAAACAGCGAACGTGCCCACTATATATATATATATATATATATATATATATATATATATATATATATATATATATATATATATATATAGAGAGAGAGAGAGAGAGAGAGAGAGAGAGAGAGAGAGAAATAGAGAGATACAGAGAGATAGATAGATAGATATCATATTAATTTACTTACATATTTAAATTTCAATGCAAATGACTGCTGTGCCTATTCCCTATCCGCGGTGCTGCTGATACTCTACATGAATTCATTCACTTTTTTCTAAGATGCATCTTGCAGCAAGCGTTAAAAATAAACAAAATCATCAAGGAATGCAATTTTTTCATTTGCTTCTAACCATATGCGTGTCTTAGATGCTCTTCACTTCGCGCGTTAAAAATCACCTCCCCGGGAACGACTTTCTCGGCGACTTCACCCTTCAAATTGAATTCACTACCAAGAAATAGCATAATCAGAAAGAGAGACAGAAACTACAAATAACCAGTTTTACCCTTTAGCTTTCGATAATGTAACACAGTCACATAACTACAAAATAAAAAAATAAATGATTTCTTAATCAATTGGGAGAATGCGTCGTGACTATTAACGAAAGAAAAAAGTTAAGGTTCAGTTACTTGAGGTTAAGTTTTATTTCGCATAGTAAATCTGATTTTTGGTGTTTTAGACACATATAATGGTTTTATGCTTCCACAGTGTTTTACTATACTAAACATAGATCATTACTTCTATCATTTTATTCGGTGTTAGTTTTTTTTTTTGCGTGAAGGAAGCAAACCAATTAAACAAGCAAAACGTATTCACCGTGTGAAGAGGATATTTTATTTTTTAAATAATTGGCTTATTATCAAAGATGGCAGATTACATCTTATTTCTCTGTGACAATTTAAATTTCCCCTTAGCACCAAACCTATTAGAAAATGAAACGGGCAAGTAGTCACACACGCTATTGCTGATAAAATGTTTCTTAGAAATTTGCAATTTAATCGGAACAACAGAGTTGTATTTTTTCCTCGGAAATGCAAAAAATTTACAAAAGTAATATCCTGATTTCAAGTTCAAGCAAGGGACTTTGAGATCTTACCTAATTCCACACGTTATTCACATATATGCTAAAATCAGACAAGCATAATTCTGTGTGGATTATGGTCACATCAGATTGAAATGCCAGTTTCCGTAAGATCACCGAAGTTAAGCAACGTCGAAACAGGTCGGTCTATATATGGGTGACCTCTTGCGAATAATAAGTGATGTAAGCTTGGATGTGCGAATTGTGTAATGTTAATCGCTGTTAATCGGGAATCTGTTTTCCAGTTCCAGTTGGACTCGTTGTATTCACCACTCGCAAACAACCTTGTCAAAGGCAAGATTCAATCTCTCCTTTCTTGCAATGGATTAATTAGTGAGACAGTTATCTACAAAGAATTATTATATGAAATAATTTTTACAATCTAAAAATTATTCTGGATTTAAAGTGTTGAGAAATCGTAGAGAAGAAATAAATCAAGCAATCTACCATTTCTTTGTGATGGAAAGATGTCAATTATTTGACTATGACGAATGTTTGGTTTTTGCTGTATTTTTCTTCGGGACAAAAGTAATGTTAAATATTTCAAGTACATTTAGTGATCAATAGTCTAAGTTCATTTGAAATTCAACCTAAAAATAGAATTCATCACGTTTTCGAGAACTCATTACGGAATTGTTCACTTAATATCGTTATTCTTTCTCTCTGAAGCTACAACTGACCTTTTGAGTCGAATCACTTTTACGATGTGTACAACTCTTTTATGTCAAAATAGGTTATCTCTGAAAAAATAATTTATTTAGTTCATCAGCTATTATACAGGGTGTCCATAAAGTTGGTGTGCACATTAAAAAAATTATAACTTTGTTTGTATTTGCGTTAGATATAATTTGTAAATAAGATTAGAAAGAAGTAAATCTATATTTTCTTAAGGTTTTACTGAAATTTTATTTAAGTTTCCACATGTCCTCCATCATTAGCAATACAAAGGGTAGTACAATTTTGCAGTTCACGGAAAACATTTGCCAACTGATTTACAGTAATGCCTGAAATCAAATTTTAGCTATACTTAAAACAAGGTACAATAAACTTTATAACATTTTCTACAGATTATTTCTATCGCAAATACAAATGAAGTTATAAATTTTTTAAAGTGCACACCGACTTTATGGACGCCCTGTTTTTTACGCTTAGTTATAATTGCCTAATAAATATTAATTTTTGTGAACCATTAATTTCTTTTCAGAAATGGTAAAAACAAGACTCAAGTTGCGAAAGGATACGGTGTCTTTTTAGAATTGTAAATAATTAATTTGTAAAGCGCTTGCAATCTCTTAGGACAGTTAATTCTATGAACGACGAAGGGCAGATAGGTTACTCTAGTTTTGTTTTATTCATCATTGTAGTTTCTTTATGGCCAGTTGTGTAGAATTCTTCCAACATTGTTATTAAACTGGCGTTAGACAGACAAATCCCAAATATAATAACATATTTTGCGTACAAAGCAATACATAATGGACATTCAATCAAAAACATACTACCGTGAATATTCTAACAGTAATTCAACACTTCAAATTACTTACACGGATAAAAGATATAAATGTATCTCAATTTCATGATTTCTATTTAATCTCTGCTTCTGCTCTTTTGTAGTTGTATAATGTCAATAATTTGATTGTAAAAGGACAATAATTTAAATATATTTCCAGTTATTAATTTAAATATTTTTATTATATACTGTTAAATAATTTTATGTTGTTGATAATGGGGACGAAATAGGCCGTTATTAATTAAATTGTATTGTGTCTTCATGTTGATTTCTTTCTTTATTGTGAATTGAAATTAAAAGTGAATGCTTTGTCTCTGCATTAATGTGTTCTGTTAGCGTATTATTATTGTATGCTTGCGATTTATATCACAACTCTGTTCACAGACTTCCTTTTTCGAATCATTCAAGCAGCCGCAAATTGTAAGTGTAGATTTCAGATATATATATATATATATATATATATATATATATATATATATATATATATATATATATATATATATATATATATGACCGTAGTACGTATCTTCTGAAGGCCCAGACATTTAGTCAAATATTTAAAATAAAGAAATAAAGACACCTAGGGAAATGTCCGAAGAACGCAAGTGAAGGTATGTTTTCAGAAAAAAGTAGAAAATGTTTTACGTGCCTTCTCCCCAGTGCTGGAAAGGGAATCTAGCAGATTAATTTTATCATATAGACAAAACCATTTTTTTTTTCACTACAACGATGCAACTTCGTTTCATTGCATTTCAACTGCATTTCGACGGGTGAGAATCGAAAAAAATAATTATCGCTCTACTATCGGTATCGAGCCCTCTTTTGGATTAATGCTGTTAACGTTGGAATTTATATATTACATTCGTTCTCATCGCAATGAATATATATATATATATATATATATATATATATATATATATATATATATATATATATATATATATATATATATATATATATATATATATATATAGCCGTAGTACGTACCTTCTGAAGGCCCAGACATTTAGTCAAATATTTAAAGTAAAGAAATAAAGAGGCCAAGGGAAATGTCCGAATAACGCAAGTGAAGGTATGTTTTTAGAAGAAAGTAGAAAAATGTTTTACGTGCCTTCTCCGCAATGCTGAATCGTTTCTAGGAGAAAACGAGTGGTAGGGGGATTGCCAAATCCTATCGACACAAGCCGGCTTGCCTCAATAAGATGCTAGATGCGGGATTTCAAATATAAACATATTTTCCTAAATTGCGTCTCGTGTTGTCGCTGTGTTCTTTTCTTCTTTTTCTGTGCCATGTCATTTCAGAACGTAGGCGATCATGGCTCTCCACCGCCCTCTATCCCTTGCAGCTCTCAACAAGATCCTTCACTGATTCAGAACCAATAGTGCCTAAGGGGACGACATTTGACATTGATATATTTATATAATGAGAATCGTTTCTAGGAGAAAACGAGTGGTAGGGGGATTGCCAAATCCTATCGACACAAGCCCGCTTGCCTCAGTAAAATGCTAGATGCGGGAGAATTCTTGATCCTCTTAATTCTTGTAGCCGCATCGTTATTCACGCCTTTTTGGTCATATATTGGTAATCGCGTTCCCAAAACGAAAGATATTAAAGTCACTGAGAAAGAAAGGGTTACTGGGTGTGGAAGAATTAAAAAAGTAGAAACAACACAAAGTAGTGACTGCAGAAAAAGAGTAACCATGAGGAGAGTAGATAGCGATTGACATTTCATTTACATTTTTGGAGATTAAATTTGGCTTGGAAGCATGGAAACTGGATGGAGTCCAACAAGTGACAACTGTGAGAAAAGAAACTCTTAGAATATAACTTACTGTGAGTTGTTGACAATTCAACAGGATATCGATGAGAACACGTTGCCAGTCTACTTCTGCGCTTGTGCTCATAGTCTACGTACTTTAACGAAGAGCTCATCCGAGCAATTACCATGAATGAACTTGTATATCAATATTTAAAGAAAGACGATTCATCATTAGCAGAACACCACGCACACGAAGTCTTCAGATACCTAGTTGGCTATTCTGGACATGTCTACAACTGTGAAAAAACAACTTCTTGATTCAAACAAGAACGTATAAGATCCCCGTATATGAAATTATATCTAATCGTTTCAATAAAAAAGGAGAAAGACTGTGCATGTCCAGTGTTAGGTGTTGGGTAATTATATTCAGATTTTTGTGACAATTATGCACATTCAGCATCGATCACTAAACAATAAATTAGATTCTCTTGAAAATGCATATTCACATAGAAAATAGTAATGACAATATTAGCCGTTCGCTTATGCGAAAGTTTCAGACTTCACTAGCGGAATAAACTGTGCTACCGTCTGATGAAATTTATAATTTATAAAAGAATTTTCAAGAATATACGTTTCTAAAATCGAGTATCTCCTTAAATCATATTAATATTATAGCAGATTTCTTCATATGCTTTTGTTCGAAGCAGTGTTTAACACCAAAATCACGATTCTGTTCTTAGTTTCATGTGCTTTCCGTTTTAGTTTTTGCTCTTGTTGAAATCACTCAAGTATTGTGCATTCTGTTATTTAGTACGGATTCTTATTTGTGAATCTCCAGCACGAGTGAACGAAATTCGATTGTTCGCATTAAATCCTACAGATTTAATTCTCTAGAATCTATTCTTAATCATTGACCTGTGAAAGTGATTTTGTGGAGTTGGGTGTTCAAAAACATGCTCCTTCCAAGCCGTTTTGCTTTTCTTTGTAAATATATAGGTGACGTTTTAGTGTTTATTTTTGTTTTCCTTTATGTAGCGTCCAATATATTAGTTTATATTTATTCGTGTACCATTCAACTAATATATTTTAAATAAATGACTGGATTATACACAAACACACATAGAAATAAACCAAATGATGGTTTGATGTTGTTGGTATGTCTATTGAAAATCGATTACACATCAAAGGCAGATGATCAGTCGTATTTATTCAGGATACATTTTTCTCGTACATTAATTCTAATATTTTCTTTAAAGAAAATGTTCATTGAAATATAAATATCTAACACCTAACGCATGCGCACACACACCTACATGTCCACGAATGCCCTCGGTAGTTTAAAATATGTCTTTGCTTATTTTCATTATTATCGATAAATGGTGTTATTAACTAATGAAAAAAGCTGATCACGTGTATATTTCAATTTAGACTCAAGTTAATATGTTCAGCAAAGTATGAGAGACTAGTGTATGGTAGTATTGGGAAATACTAAATAGTTATATATGTTTACCTTAATGGAGATGTCAAATAAGAATGTATAAGTAGTTCTTAATGGTTGTTGGGAATGATGCAAATAATATAATTTAAAAAAAAATATTTTAAAAATAAAATCATTCAGATAATGAATATGAACCTGAGGCATATACAAAGTTTATAGTTTGTGTCAAATTATTCAAATTTTTTTTTTTTTTTTTTTTACGAAATAACAAAATCAATAATGCCAGACAATATAAAATATATAATCGCCATATCCTTTTTTCTACTTTAAATACTGTTCATATTTAACTAGCTGTAATGGAAATGACGTTTCCGATGAAAAAAAATAGTTTTGCAAATGATTTCCGCATCCAATGTAGGCAACAAGAAAAAATACAAAGAGGAATGAATTTTAAAGATCACTTCTGAAGTAGCATTTTGAGACGTGAGCAGAAAACTGAATACAGGATGTAAAATAGATTCTTTTAAACAATATCTACGTATTTTTTGGTAACAGCAAAGTGTGAAAAAATCGAGGATAATAAAAATCAAAACATTCAACGAATGTTTAGATTTGATTTCACTTTTGAATGCAGTTGGTGAGAGAGAAACCGATTACCACTGGGAAAATTACTAACGTGTCGAATAACAAAGATCTATATTGCAAATGACAGATACATAATGGTTTTCAGAAAATTGACAAAAAACTTGCCTAATTGGAAGTGAACGCTTTAAAAAAGAAACTGTTATCTGTAGAATTCTTCGTTGAATAGGCAATTTCAAAGGTAATTTAAATTCATGCATATATATATATATATATATATATATATATATATATATATATATATATATATATATATATATATATATATATATATATATATATATCTTCGAAAATGTGTATTCATGATGGATGTGTGGTCAGTATCTTATATAGTGATTTGTCAGATGCATAAAATGTGGGCCATAATTCTATAATAATAAATATCTATATTTTCTCTGGCCCAGTGTCTTTTAAATTTATTGCTCTCACACTTATCTATCCCTCTTTCTTACTCTCTCTAACTCTTTCTCACTCTCTCTCTCTCTCTCTCTCTATATATATATATATATATATATATATATATATATATATATATATATATATATATATATATATAGAGAGAGAGAGAGAGAGAGAGAGATAGAGAGAGTAGCATCGTGATTCCCCACAGATATTTTTAACGTTGAAACAAAATGTACAGTTTTGTAGTCGGTATGTGCATGTCCTAATGTAACCCTGCATAATAAATAAATAGTTACGGCTCTATGTTTTTATTGAACCCTGTTTTAAATTAATGTTTTCAACTCATCATTCTGTTACGTTTTGGTATATATATATATATAAATATATATATATATATATATATATATATATATATATATATATATATATATATATATATATATATATATATATATATATATATATTTATTATAATTTTATCATATAGACAAAACCATTTTACTCACAACAAAGATGTAACTTGGTTTCAGTGCATTTTAACTGCACATCTACGGGTTTGGGTCGGAAATGGTTATATATATATATATATATATATATATATATATATATATATATATATATATATATATATATATATATATATATATATATGAGAGAGAAAGAAAGAGAGAGGAGGGAGAAGAGTGGGAGCAATAAAGTAAAATACACTGGGCCAAAGAAAATATAGATTATTATTATCATATAATTATAGCCCACATTTTATATACTAATAAATCTTTATGGCTACCAAGATTTAAACCGAAATTAAGTGTATAGTTTATAATAAGGCGCTGAATGCACGGTTCAGAAAATCGAATACTCAGAACAAAAAAGTGATTAACATAGTAATATTCACCCGCACGACCCGGATTTACAACTTACGCTCTCCTCAATTGGAATGGTAAATAATAAAATTCGCGCTAGAAATTACACACACACATAGGAATTGGTGGATATAATTAAAAACAAAAAAAATATTGCTGGTTACATACTCATCCAGGTTCATACAAATTTAGTGTGTTTTTGTTAGTGCGTCTAAACTTAGCCATAATCTCAGACCTTTCATTTAAAATTTCGTTTTGTTCAGATATGTTGCAATAGCAAGCTTGTCCTCTTGGCAGAGCCTTCAAGCGCCACTTTTATAGTTAGAGTGATTAACGTTTCTCATAATGTTCCAGTTATCTTCAAAATTCCACACATATTTTGACAACCTGGAGCAATGTCTATGTTTCGCCAGATTGTACGAAGATCTCTGATTTTACCACCTTTTCTTAAATTCCCCCTTACGTACCTTCACGTAGATCCCATTCTTCCCGCCGAAGTCCTCCATCACCGTTTTATAAATTACGCAGGAGGCGTTACAAGTTGAATCCAACGGACACCTTCTATCTCTGCAGTTACAGGGCTTAATGTTGGTTTTGTTACTACGATCAATTGTTTTGGAAATCCTTTTATCTAAATTATCAGTGTACCAATAATACATTTCCACCGTGTTTTCACAAACATTTTATGGAGTTTTGAATTTTTGGGGAAATTTGTAACGCGTAATCTAAAATATTTCCCCAATATTTGTTCTTAGATTTAAATTAAACGTTGAAACCGATAATCTCATTTTTTCTATTTTGCTTTTATTCAACTGATGATGATTAAACTGATTGTTGAAATTCAATCTTCTGTTGTGTCACAGCTTTCTCAATAGTGCTTCATATTCTTTTTATTTAGTTAAAAAATCTCAATTGATATGCAATTTCTTGATAATCTATATTCAATCCCAGAACGATGAATCCAAAAACATCCATGTTGTCAAACTATGTGTGGAATTTTGAGATAACAGGAACAGTAGCCCGAACATTATGTGCAGTACCTTGAGAAAAGTTAATCACTGTAGATTTAAAAGTGGCGCTTGTAGGCTTTGTAAAGTGGACAAGCTTTTGCTATTGGAACATATCTGAATAAAGACGGAATTTTAAATGAAAGTTCAGAGATTATGTCCGATTGATGAGAGCGTAAGTTGTAAATCCGGGTCGTGCTGGTGAATATTACTGTTTTTATCACTTTTTTTGTTCTGAGTATTCGATTTTCTGAACCGTGCATTGAGCGCCTTATTATAAACTATACACTTAATTTTGTTTTAACTCTTGGTAGCCATAATTTTTATTAGTATATAAAATGAGGGCTATAATTATATAATAATAACAATCTATATTTTCTTTGGCCCAGTGTATTTTACTTTATTGCTCCCACTCTTCTTTCTCCTGACTCTCTCTCTCTCTCTCTCACTCACACTGTCCTCACAAGGAAGGCTTGCGGGACCCGATGTAAAGTGCCTCCAGCACCTTAAGGTGAAATGAGGAGTGTGACCGGGACAACACGGTGAACCAGTCGACAGTTATATTATCTGCACAAAATCTGCTCTTTAATAGGTGCTTACATATGGCGGAACCGTAGGTGTTTGGGTGTTGGACTTTACACCGGGTCCCGCAAGCCTTCCTTGTGCAAACAGTGTATGTGTTTATTGTGGCTCGCTGTCATTTGCCTCTAGTTACTTTTGCTCATATATATTTTTCTCCTCCACATTTCTTTTTCATTTTTATATTGTCTGTGTTTTTTAAAAAATTAAAATTAAATCTCCCGTTTTTAATATGTCTAGTAATATCAAGCTTCACACTTTTATTGCTGTGATACATACATACATACAAAAATATATATATATATATATATATATATATATATATATATATATATATATATATATATATATATATATATATATATATATAACGAATTGTTGTTGATATATGTTTCTTATAATATCTAGATTTAATAGGCCGGAAATTCAAGGAATAAAAAGACAACATAATGATATAAATATTATCAATAAGGCTGAAACTTTTATGTTAGTAGTCATTCTAAGTAAGCCTAAGCACGAAGAAATATATATTATAGGAAGTATACATCGAATATCTACACACACACATACACACGCATATATATTACATACATATATATATATATATATATATATATATATATATATATATATATATATATATATATATATATATATATATATATATATGTATATATATATATATATATATATATATATACGAATACAATTGATACTTATACAAATACAATTTATATATATACAAATACAATTTAAATGCTGCAAACTTCCCTATAGAGAAGTTCGAAATTACTGTTGATAACCGAGCAAACTGGAGAAATACATGCTACCGAGGTATAAATAACTTTGAAAAGAATCATCTCATCCATCTGAGATAATGAAGAATTGAAACTAAATCCCGTCCTAATAAATCAGGCCATATGACGGCCAACACTTCAGTATGATCTTCATGTGGATTATTTTGCAAATCGTGTGCAAGGTTTATGTCTCATACGAAACATAAATACTGAACTGAAAACGACGGGAAAGTTCATATATATATATATATATATATATATATATATATATATATATATATATATATAGATAGATAGATAGATAGATAGAGAGTGAAAGAGTAGGAGAGAGGCAAACGCAGGATATTAATTTCTACCTACAATTTCGGTGTTTAACATTTTATTTTATTTTTTAATTTTCGAATTTTGTATATCAAGGTCGAAATTGAACCTATGATTCTTATTATCAAGAACAGTGTGCTGTCAATGTCGTATGTGAAATATCATTAGCTACATCCTAATATTCTATATAGAGCTGAATGCGGGAAGCAGTCCAAAGTGACGTCAAACTTTGCATAATTATAGTTGGATCTTTATACTTGTAAACAGCTTAGTGAATATACCGGATACAAATACAGCTAATAATCAGGCGTACGTATCTTGTCAGCTATATACATATATGTCGATATGTAAATATATATGTTAATATATATTTAATAATTTAGTTTTACGAATTAAAATCCGGAAATGAATTTGCATTGTTGGTTAGTTTTCAAAATACTTTTATTTACCTGCGTTACGCAGCTGATACCTGACAACGGGGATATTGAATTGTTCCTTCACGCGCACCAGACAGATATTTGTAAGAAACATTTATTTCAAGATAATTATCTATTTTTTCTTTTTCATTTAATATTCATTTAATCTCATTATCACCAAATTAAGAACAGTTTACTATAATTTAAAATTTAAGTTAGGTGAAATAATTATATTCAGAGAGAGAGAGAGAGAGAAAAAATAAAGATATATTCGACGAAATATTTACCCGGAATATTTTTAAGTCAATTTGATCAAGGACTGGCAAAATCAATGTGCAATATGTACCTGCGATATAAGTAATTTATGTTATTTGATAAGTATTTATACTATATATTTAGGCATACGACAGTAATACATGGATACTTTAATTATTAATTGTAATCATTTCATCCCGTTGATTCACTGAATTCTGTAATTGAAGTATTTCAATTTAATAATTAGAAACATTGTTGACTTGTCTGCATTTCCTTTTCTACCAGCAGAAATATGTCGCTTATTAATCGATGAAAATGATTAGTCATCTAGGGAAAAATATGGAAGCATCGATAAATGAGGTAAGAAAATTAAAGTAAGCCCGTAATCAAGCTATATCTATTGGTAGTGTTATCGTCTAAATTAAAATGCAGTCCAAACTCTGTCTCGAACATCTCATATATGGAACAAATCGGTTTTCGAACAGAAAATTCGGGATGAAAATGTCTCGTTTATCGAACAAAATTTAGGTTCTCAACATTGCCGAACTGAATAATTTCTGAGTCGACCACCGTGTTGTATGCATTCATGTATTTCTCCGTGATTTTCTTTTCCAATTTTATTGTACTGTAATTTTTTTTCTCTACATTGATTACTATCGTGAAATTACATTCTGCTTACAAATATTTGGGGTTATGAACGGCCTTAAGGAACGAATGAAATTCATGAACCGAGTTTACACTGCACTAGGACTTGTTTATGTTCCTTTCATTCTAAGTACACTTAATGTAACACTCTACATCGTATTATATTCTGCTATTTGCATAAGAAAACTGATCGCTTGTCTTATTAAAAGACAGCTATCTCTCATGAGAATTCATTCAAATTTCCTTGGACCTAAAACTGGTTTGTGTCTCCAACATTCAATCTAATGTCTCTCCGCTGTAATCAGCATCGTTTCACGCATATTATCTGCAATCCATATGGAGCCATGTATGTACATCAACTTCGCTGAGGTTGAATCAAATCTTTCCATTGTGCTAGAGCGGTTGGCAATCACGGTTAAAGATCCCTGTCTGTGTTGTTACTTAATCCATAGATTGTGGTAGAAGAGATGAATTTAAACCTATGGCGAAAATAAATGTAATGAACTTAAGTAGCATACAAACCTCCGAGCCGTTTTGTTGTTCCCTATAACTAACAAATCCGTTCTCCAATATAACGTCATTAAATGAAAAAAGAAAAATTCAAACACAATATGACTAAAACAAACTCTCCATTTTATGTTGAAGAAAAAAAGAAATATGAGCCCAACCATTATAAAATTATACCATGATATTCTTCACCAGGAATTCAAAATCGCTTATAATTTTCAATGTGGAGGGAGTTCCAGACAATACAATTTAATGCTGAAATCAAATAAAATAAGGAAACAATGTCTAATATCGTACTCAGAATAACACGTGTCTCTTGTGCTTTCTTTCCTTCAGCCATTTTATATAAAAGAAACATGCTTAACCTATGAGCCTTCTTCAATCTCTCTTCTAGTAAATTGAGCTTAAATAACCAGGCAAATTAGATTTAAGTTGTGATTTTCTACTGCTAATGTGAACACCTAGATAGATTTTTTATCAAGTGGAGAAATGTCAGATAATTTATGCAATAAATAAGTGATTAAATCAAGTTAGTGAAAACGATTTATGTTTGGGCTGGTGGATTATTTAACTCATAATGTTGGTTATAAAAATCATAATCGCTTTGATGTGATATAGAATTATTCATATACAGATGGGTTTATGTGACAAAACTTTAAAAAGTAAGACTTCTGAAACATTTATATATGTTAAGCGTAACTTAAATGTGATACAAAGCCTAAAGTATGGGTCACGCAGTGAGGATCCAAATCACTACTCAGTCGTGCGTGTTTTAGCGAGACAAGCTATCTAACAATTACACCACGTCGATGCTGCCGAGAAACAATTTTTTTTTTGTTTTCTATTCGGAATAGAATAGTGACTTTCGTTTTTATATTCAAATATTTTTGTAGACGTACTCCCCGGCCCTCATAAGATATTTGTTTTGGTACACTTTAGGAATTTCAAGCCGAACAATTTATTCTGTTCACAAAGGAAGATTTTTTAATTTTCCCTTTTATAATCCGGGGCTATTTCGTATCAGCTAAAACTAGCCTGTTAAAAATTGTGAGCATGCTGACCCAAATAGAATATAATAATTTTAATTTCCGCTCTCAATGATTATAAAAACCTTCTCTATGTAACAACCAGGATGAGCTTGCGGGTTAAAATGAAATCCCCTATATGATTATTCCAGTATGAATTGCCATACCACATTTTTGTAAATGTCATGATAATCTCACCGGAAAAAATCGCAATATAAAATTTAATAGGGAAAAAAAGCAATGGCTGTCAAAAGTCGAGATACTATGTTATTTTTTATAAAAATGTTTGTGAATATTTTCACATCGAGGTCTTCAATCATTTCAAAAAGTATCTTTGTTAGATAGTTCGGTGGAAGATTCTTTATGATCGTTGAAACCTTTCTCCAAAGAATATTTTAAACGCTCTAACGACTGACAACAGAAGCTTACTCTCTCGTGTTAATATTGAATTGTATTCGCTCAAAGGGAATCACGCTAACACAAAACTAATCACCTTAACCTTCAATGGTTGGAAATAAATTTGAGTTATGAGTTGTTCTGTTTGTTTCATCAAAGCCTATATCTGCGTCGATTCACATTCGTCTAGAATACTCATTTGTCATAACTTGCCACCGATCTGTGTAAATCTCTCCTCTGTTGCGCAAGTCTGCGGATACAAACTGATACATATTTTTTCTGATATGGATTTAACATGAATTGATGATGTGTTCATTTAGAAAGCTTTTCCGGTTGTTTTAGGTGAAACTACACGGTATCATTTGGAGAAGTCCAGCTAAAGTTTACGGAGAGATTTAGAATGCCTGGCATTTAATTGCGCGAGCTAATGCTTCAACCGAACACTAATATTTTTCTCTAGTTTGGAAAATAAATGCAAAGGCTGACCAATGTATTTTGTAGCTATACAGATTTATCTTGATATTCAGCAATTCATTCCGTTGAAATATTCTATTCCATATGCCCCATCAATATTTTGTCTTCGTCTTCAATGTTATTGCATGTTTAAAGAAAACATTTTCGACATCTAATTATAGATATCATGCATATATTATAACATTTATGTTATAGTTTGAAAAGTTACGTTAGAATCAACTCTTCTTCCTAATATCAATGTCACTCCCGGCGCTTCGGGCTACGATTAGTTTGTAGTAAGGAAGTAAGGTTTATTGGATAACACTGAAATACATTATAGTATAAAAAGAAACGGTAAGTTCAATCTAAGGGAAACAATAATTGAAACAAAGCAAGTTCAGTCGGCCAATGATGACAATTCCAGAACAACGTAACTATAAACATTTTTTTTCTATCCTCTGCCAGCCGCCATGATGGAGAAAGCATTACCTCGAACCGTCGCCAGTGAGACACGCTGCAAGAGCCAATCCGATTCGCGAGGCTCGTTCCTTAATCGAGACGCAATCGCGACAATCCTCCGAAGGAACGCCATCGAACGAGGGCCAATAACCCCTGAAGTCTCCACTGCCACAGGAGTAAAAAAAATCTATCAGCAAGAGAAGAATATTTAGCTTTTTTTTCATCTCTGCGTCTCGGGCGACGAACCCCGGCTCAACCGCGGACCTGATCAAATTACCGGTCGAGAATGTATCAGCACATGTCGCATCCCAAATCAACGACTTACCCATTTTAAAAGCGAAGATGGTAGTAACAGTTTAGTTTGTAGCGAAAAGATAAAAAGAGATATATCGATGCATATTAAGATTTTAAAATTTTAATTGCATTTGTTCATTAACCATATTATAATTAGTATCTGAGATTTTCCACAATTAGTAACTGAAATTCTATCAGGAGAGGAAAAATATTTCTGCAGAAATCTTCTAATTTACGAATTCTAACTGCGTGAAGTCGTGTTTCTGTGGCTACATTCCAATTGTTTCTTGTATAAACAATTCTCCCATATTTTATGTAAGTAATTTCTCTGTTACTTCCAACGCTATATTTAATTTAAGTTTCATATTTGTCTGCATTGAAAAATTTCTTCTTGTGCTTTTTCTTGTTCAATTATTGTCACCTGTTTCCTAATAAATATCTTGTCATTATAACAGTTAATTAATCTTAGGTGAGACACTCCATAAGAATATCTACTTATTAATTATTCAAAAACTACAACAAATACAAATTTGACAATATCTTGCTTAGAAACAGTCGTATTTCGGCTAACAGTTTATATTTTCCCGTAGTTACCAATATTGGCTATGTTTCACCACCAGCAACGCAAATTCTTCTAGTTCTATATCACGTGTTGCTTCAGGATGTGGACTAAGACTTCCATTTTGTTATCTCTCGTTAATTCCTTTTCTGCCACATATTCACACAAATCGTTAGATATGTAATTCGTTGTATTCCTCTGGCCTTGTACCTGAGACACGAATGCCACAGTTCCTAATCCCTCTTTCCTCATTATCTGCCCTAGGAAATTTCAACTGTCTTTCTTTAATGCTAAATAAAAATGTCATTTGTGTTACTGTTTTTCCTAAATAATCGTAGATGCTCACATGTTCAGTTAATAATAGTTCTCAATAACCTTCTCAATAAAATCTGCATGACGTCGCACGACACATGTTATATGCCAAATATCTCTTTCGTCGATGTTTGATTATTTTAGCAAATTATGTTTTTTTTTATCACAGTATTAGTTCAAACATTTTGCATCAAAATACAACGATATATGCCTACCGCTCTTTTGGTTATATTGTTCTCGTTCTGCTGTACATATCTAGTAATTTCCGCCATATTCTCATTTATTACTACTTGGATATTTTGTCAACCATTTTATTTTAATAATTCAAAATTTGGAATTGGACACATCCTATATCATTATCCCAGGGAACAATACAACAGCCTAAGGTTCGTAAATTTTCTGATATTGTAAATTTGAGATCAAAACCTGGGGCGAGTACAGACTTAGTTGTGGAGGTTGCAAAGCAAAACATACCTAAGACGTAGTCAATGAGAACAAAATACAAAATGACGCTAGAAAGGGATACTAGAACAAGGGTAATTTATTATGTAAATTAAATAACGATTTCACTTCGAAATTGCACGAACATTAATATGAGCAACTTACATCTGAATGAGGATCACGGGCACAACGTTATTTTATTAAGAACAATAGCTGGCGATATATAATGGAATCTCTTCATCCTATATATTTAGAGATAATTTTATCTCTCGTCAAGGATAAACAAAAGGTTCGTGTTTTACACAAATTACCTATAGACATTATCGTGAAAGCATCAGCATAATATAATTGACACGTAATGTACGACTCCTAGATAACTATTCTTACCATATATTCAAAATGACGGCACCACTTAGATATTAATATTTTCAGAATATCTTTGGTAAATAACAAAGACGAATTATCTTGTATTGCGTAACAAACATTCTAATACTTTGAAATTGCGAACTGAAACGTGGAAAAATGTTAACCTTAACAGTGAAGACGTATTCTGAAAACTACAATATATTATGCCTTTTTAACGGTGTTTGTATTATTTTTCCGTCTGATGTAACACGAAAACAACTTGGAGTAATGCTAAGATAATTGGTATTACCAAGTGCGTAATGTTACCTACATACGTAACCATATACATATGGTAGCTAACCTGAAGTAAGCTATCTAAATCTCTTCCAGTTTGACTAGCAACATATCTTTTTATCAGATATTTTAAAAAAGTAATCTATTAAGTAAAGAGAGCATTGCCACGAAAGCCTAGGAAAATAATACAGTGAAAAAATAAGAAGGAGAATCATATTAAATTCTCGTTGGAAACTGAAAAGCTACATGAGAACATATTTAAGAATTGTCTTTCCTCTATATTGTAAAAGGCAAATTATATAGCAAGTCAGGATAAATTGCTTTTACAAATTATTACCGTATTCTCCAAAAGTACGTTGTAAAGAAGGAAATATAATTTGAAATGAATGTTGACTGCAATGTCGTTTATATATGGTTTCATTTCTTCTTTTGCCATTTTAACGGTTTAAATATATAAATATAAATAATATGAAATTATTTACATTTGTCTATAAGAATACATTGCGATACTATAAGACTGAAGTAAAATAATCTTTAAATGAAATTACACGAAGAAGAGCGAATGTAAGCAGAAGATTTGCTCATATGAGTGTTTATTTAATTCGACCATTGTTTTGAGTCGAGGTCGTCGAGGGAGAGACTATGAGTGGACGGATCAAGAGTCGATCAGGCAGAATCGTTGAGAGATAGAGGAGATAGAGTTGCCGTAAGAAAGGGTCATTAAGTGGGAGAGCAAGAGAGAGAGAGAGAGAGAGAGTCGATCTAGAGTAGTTGGCTACCGAAAGTGACGGTTGATCCTTCCTTATGCAGACGGACACTTTGTTCGCCACCCTAAGGCCGGATAGCACCGACGCCTCTCCAGATGTTAACTCCGAAATTTCTTCATTTCTCACGTTCGCAACTTCTCACGTTCGCATCTTCTCACGTTCGCAACTTCTGACCTCTACAATTTCTCACCCCCACAACTTCTCACCTCTACATCTTCTCACCTCTTCATCTTCTCACCTCCTCACCTTCTCACCTTCGCATCTTCTCACCTTCGCAACTTCTGACCTCTACAATTTCTCACCTCCACAACTTCTCACCTCTACAACTTCTCACCTCTTCATCTTCTCACCTCCTCACCTTCTCACCTTCGCATCTTCTCACCTTCGCAACTTCTGACCTCTACAATTTCTCACCTCCACAACTTCTCACCTCTACAACTTCTCACCTCTTCATCTTCTCACCTCCTCACCTTCTCACCTTCGCATCTTCTCACCTTCGCAACTTCTCACCTTCGCATCTTCTCACCTTCGCAACTTCTCACCTCTACAACTTCTCACCTGCTCATCTTCTCACCTCCTCACCTTCTCACCTTCGCATCTTCTCACCTTCGCAACTTCTCACCTCTACAACTTCTCACCTCTGCATCTTCTCACCTCTGTTTTGCCAACAATAATGTAGATGAATCTGTTGAATCTACTCTCGGAAAATAATAACTCTTTCCCATCCGAAACCGTTTGAACAATTTTTTGTTTTTATTTAGCAAACTTTCCATGTGTAAATGGTAGTAGAGAAAGAATAAAGTCAAATGAAGTCAACATTATATAATACGTATAATTGCTATTTACGTAGAAATTATATGAATGCTGATTTCTTAACTACTCTTTACTACCAAGTGTTATGGGAAATTACCCATAATAATAATGGACTATTCCGGACATCATAAATACGGCGCCTTAAGAGGGAGCAGCGTCCAGAGTCAGTCAGAGACAGAGTCGAGTCAGACAATTACTGTAAGACATTGGAATAGTGATACTTCTCGAGACAACATAGTTCACGCCAACCAAATCTGATAGTCATTACTAACACTTCTACTTCTTTGTACATATTTCTGTTTGTAATATATCTGTGTTATTCCATACCTGTGTTCGAGTTATTCTTCATTGGCTCTACCATGGATCATCACCGTGGTACAAGGAACTTGGACCATGACAAGTGGCGACGAGAAAACACCAAGAAAATACGAATTCTCTACGCGAAGGCCCATACTTTTTGGCTATACGTCGCACATAACAATAGGCGACCTGGAAAACCCCAAAAGAAAAACAAACTCTCTATGTGAAGATTTCTTAAAAAATAAACAAGTTCTACGCGAACAGATAAAAAAAAAAAGAAATTTCTTTTTCGATATTAATTTCACCTGCAACAAAGGAACTAATTTTTTGCGCACACAGGTTTCAGAATATCAGTTTACACTAAAGTAAAATACGTACACAAAATTTCGTCAACATGGACGATTTTAAGTCAACCATTGTGGAATTTATCAAAATCAAAATTGAACAGCAACAAAAGAACGAACAGAAACATCTTGAATTACGAGAAGTATTGCTAAGTGTATTGTCAAATAAAGAGCAACATTCCGAGAACGAAACAGTTCTCTCACAAGACGCTATTTGGAGTACTATCCAAGATTTCACGTACGCACCCGACGAAGACAAAACTTTTGCAAATTACTTCCGAAGGCACGAAGATCAATAATAATTTGACTGCAAAGATTGGTCGGACGCACGAAAAGTACGTCTATTACTAAGAAAATTAAGCACATGCGAATATACCAACTTCGTAGATTATATCCTTCCAAGAAAAACAAATGAGCTAAGTTTCAAAGAAGCCATAAAACTATTACCAGAACTTTTCAGTCATAATACCTCACTATTCCACAAAAGATGGAAATGTCTGAACCTAACAAAAAAGGACAGCGAAGATTACATAACTTTCGCGTCTATTGTTAATAAATATTATGATGACTTCAAATTATCGGAACTAAGCGAGGACAACTTCAAATGCTTAATTTACGTCAAAGGTTTGGTTTTTATCAAAGACGCGGAAATGAGACGCAGAATCATTACTAAATTGGAGAGTGAACAAGATTTGGCACTTCAAAAACTAACAAAAGACTGCCAGAGATGCATCAGTGTGAAGAAAGACTAAAATGACATAGAAGAAAATGGCATAGCACACATACGTAAATTACGAAGAAAAACCAACTTCCCTCCTCAAAAACAAACCAAACCAATTTACCCCCTCAAGGACAGGTAATACCAAATTTTCTAACTCTAAATGTCAATATCAGAAAATACTAACACCCAGTCCATGCTATCGCTGTGGGACTTGAGATTGGTTTAAAGACTGTACATACCGTTTTAAAACTTGTCTAACATACAAAAATAGGACACAAATGTTGTCATTGTTGGTCTAGAAGAGAAACAAAAGCAGAATAAGAATTACGAGGACTGACCAAGCAGATGAGACTAACATAAGAAAATACGTACAAGTTGAAATGCCAAACAGAAAAGTCAGGCTACAGCTGGATTCTGGCTCAGACTTAACTATTATAAACCTACAAACATGGAGAAAACTGAATAAAACTGCCACGTTAAAAACGGATAAAATTGCTAGCTCAGTTATGGGGAGAAAGATAAAATTTGAGAGTGAAGTAATTACAAATTAACATTTAATGGAATGACGAAAAAACTAAAAATTACGTATTAAGAAATATAGAAAACCTATTCGGAACGGACTGGATGCAAAAATTCGAACTGTGGGATCTACCAATAAGCACGTACTGCCAAAATGTAAAAAGCTTATCAACCGAGGCAAACAAATTAAAAGAGAAACTAAAAACGAGTTTCCCCGAAGTATTTTCAGCAGGTCGCGGAAGATGTAAGACAATGGCAGTAAACATCGAGATAAAAGAAAACGTTTAACCTATCTTCAAGAAAAAAAGGAGCGTACCGTTTGCGTCAATAGAAAAAATTGATCAAGAATTAGCTAGACTCGAAAACACTGGCATATTGACAAAAGTAGAATACATTCAATGGGCCGCACCGACGGTGTACGTTAAAAAGAAATCAGGAGAAATTCGAGTTTGCGCTGATCTTTGTACAGGTTTGAACGCAGCAATAAAGGACTACCACTATCCTCTACCCAGTCCAGAAGAAGTATTCACTAAATTAAATGACGGAAAATTATTTTCAAAAATAGATTTAAGTGAAGCGTATCTGCAAATTCCAGTCGATGAGGAAAGTTCAAACTACTGTGCATAAACAAACACAAAGGATTGTACAAAGATTACCATTTGGGATTAAGGTAGCGCCGGCTATATTACAACAGACAATGGATACGATGCTTGCCGGACTAAAGTACACGATTGCATACATGGATGACGTATTGTTAAACAGCGTAAGCGTTGAACAACACAGGGAATTTGTACATGAAGTATTTAAGAGAATACAAAGCTATGGATTCAAAGTAAAATAGAACTAGTGCGATTTTCCCCTGAAGGAAATTAAATACCTTGGCCATATCATAGATCAAGAAGGTAGACGACCAGACCCTGAAAGGTCAACAGCAATAAAAAAAATGCCAGTTCCTAAGAACCTAACAGAGTTACAAAGTTTTCTAGGCTTAGTGAGTTACTACCAGGAATTTATACCTCACATGCATTAACTTCGCGCACCACTGAACGAACAACTAAAGAAAGAAAATTATTGGCAGTGGACAGATCAATGCCAGGAAATATTTGAAAAAATAATTAAGACGTTATCTTCAGATTTATTTTTGGCACACTACGATCCTAAACTAAAAATTATTGTAGCAAGTGACGCGAGCGCATATGGAGCCGGTGCGTGTATATTGCATAAAATGCCAGATGGGACAATAAAACCAATCGCACATGCTTCTCGAACCCGCTACCAGCGGATAAAATTACACACAAATACAGAAAGAAGCTCTGGGGATTAATTACGCATAGGTATATCTATGGTAGATATTTTACTCTACAGACGGATCACCAACCGTTACTAACAATTTTTGGTTCGAAAAAATGTCTACCGTCTTACACTGCAAATAGGTTACTTAGATGGCGAACAATTCTTCTGAACTAAAATTTCAGATTGGAGTATTTACAAACGAAATAAATCGGGTATGCAGATGGTCTGTCGAGACTTATACCAGCAAAGACAGACCCATTGGAAGATACGGTAATCGCAGCCCTAAGAAATGAAGATATCAGAACAGTACAATGTTGTACAGTTAGAAACCTCCCAGTCACACTACAAGACATAAAAAATGAAGCCTAAAACGACGAATTCATAAGAGAAACAAAAGCAAAATTAGCAGAAAAAAATTAGCAAATATCATACAGCTTTTCTCTATGCGATAATGGCTACGTTACAACGAAAGGGTTGTAATTCCCAAAACACTACAAAAGCGAATCCTAAAGGATTTCCACAGGGGACATCCTGGGAAAAATAGAATGAAGTTGCTAATGCGAAGCTATTTCTATGGGAAAAATATGGACCAGGATATTACTCAGATGGTGGAAATGTGCAAGGGTTGTAATTTAGCAGCCGAAGCACCACCAATAACCCATAAGCCATGGCCAGAGACTGATCGTCCGTGGTCAAGAATACACGCAGATTATGCAGGGCCAATATATGGTTTCTACTATTTAATCATAGTGGATAATTATAGTATATGGCCGGAGGTGTTTCGTTGCAAAAATTCCTACTGCGGAAAGTACCATAAATTGCCTCCCCGAATTATTTGCTCTGTCTGGAGTAGTGGATTACCTTGTCACAGATAATAGAACGCAATTCACATCAGCAGACTTCCAAGTTTTTCGAAATTTATCAAGTCATACATATAAAATCCCCGCCTTACCACCCAAGATCAAATGGGCAAGCGGTGAGATTTGTTGATACACTCAAAAGAGCGTTACGAAAAGCCTATGATGTGCCCTCGGAAAAAAGCATTACAGCAATTTCTTCAGGTATATCGAATAACGCCAAATAATTCTACAACATCGACATTATCACCAGCAGAAGTGATGTTTGCGAGAAAAATCACATCAGCATTTGATAAATTGCTACCAAGTCAAACAAAACAAGTAACACAGTCCTACGCACCAAAAAGAAAATTCCTCCGAGGAAAGTTTTCTTTATAGCATATAAATATAATACATCATACTGGGAGCCAGAGACAATTGAGAAAAGAATCGACAATATGGTTTACATAGTACAGGGACAATAATTCTCACATAGAAGACACGTAAACCAAATAAGGAAGAGACCGTTACAGGATGCTAACGGTCCACCTCAAGAAGAGGTGATGGACACGAGTTTCGATACATTTGATATAACAAGAGCGCAAACAATGCCAGAACCAAGAAAATCTTCCAGAAAAAGAAAGTTCACAGAAAGTTTGGAAATAGACCCAAAGAAAATAAGATAATAAAATCCCTGCTACGCAAAAGCTTCGGAAGGTGGGTGTTATGGGACCTTACCCAAAATAAAAATGGACAATTCCGGACATCATAAATACTGCGCCTCAACAGGGAGCAGCGTTCAGAGTCAGTGAGAGACAGAGTCGAGTCAGACGATTACTCTAAGACATTGGAATAGTGATACTTGTCGAGACAACATAGTTCACTCTACCCAAATCTGATAGTCATTACTAACACTTCTCGTTCTTTGTACCTATTTCTGTTTGTAATATATCTGTGTTATTCCATACCATTATTCTTCATTGGTTCTACCTTGGACCAACACCGTGGTACAAGGAACTTGGACCATAATACCAAGCAATTGTCCAGCTTTGAAAGTTCCTAGTATAGATTCCACAGACAAAGTAATTTTACTTAAATCATTATTTCATTAAGAGTTAAGTTTCTAACGATAGGAATTATTAATATTTTTATGTTTATTCCATGATTTGTTATCTTCGATCAATGGTCCATTCAATCTTTCAACTCAATCAGGATTATACATTTAACAAAACGTCGTCAACGCTTCACCAAAATTTGATTACAGTATTTACATTAGTCGGACTATTGTACTCATCTTTGTCGCCATATTTGTCACAAAGTTTCGGCCGTATTACGCTACGGCCTTCTTCAGGTGGTTGGAATTTCGAACCGAACCCTTTATTTCGATCACTGGGCTGGACTGTTCTAGTTCCACGAGCCATGTTGATATATATATATATATTATAAATTAATAGATTTAAAATATGGTTTTACCGCTACACAGTGATAACCATGTTTCAGAAATGGAAGCTAAAGCACCTGAATTTAATTTTGTTATTAAACCAAAGACATTAGTTCCATTTCCTCATCAAGCGAATTTTGGAGTAACTTACTTTTTAAAATTTACGGTTGTTAACGGCACATGAAAGATTCATAATTTGAGGGTTTCCAAGGTTACTGATAAATCCATTCATCTAGACAAGGGGTGGTAGAGAGTTGAATTTTTAATGTTCGTTGTATCAGTTAATAGTTACATTTGAAAGCGGGGTTATGTTTAGGGATGGGTAGGGATGTATCTTTTAACAAATTCTGACATCCGCTAAATTAATGTCACCAGGGTTTCTAACGGCAAAAATTCTTATGATATTTTTTCTATTTGTATATTTAAAGATTTTGAGGGACTGTTTAGGCTAGAATATGTTTTATCCACCTTTATATATATATATATATATATATATATATATATATATATATATATATATATATATATATATATCATAAAATGCGAATTAAGTTACCAGTATGTAAATGATCATTTTCACCTTGTAAAACTATATTTACTGGATTCCTGGAAAAACATGTAAATTTAATTTCACAAGGTGAAAATGAACATTTCTATAATAGTATCTTAATTCCGATTGTATGAAATATATTGCTCTGTTTATTAGAAAATCATTGAGCTCTATATGTGAATCAGTTTTATATTTAATATTTTATAATCTGTAAATAATTTTCACTTGGATTATATACCAACGGATTACTACCACCTGTGTCCTGACGATTGCGTCTTGCATGAAACAGCCTGTCGCTTCTAAGTGTTGATATCAATGTTCACTTTTGTATTTACACCCGCCTTATATCTGATATTGAGCACGTTATCCCATAAATATATCACACTTTAAGACTATAATTCTTCATTCATATATATATATATATATATATATATATATATATATATACATACATAGTGAACTGCAATTATAGAATAAACTATTTAAATGTATGCCTATGTATGATTAGAATTGTTGCGGAAATATATATTATTCATTCCTAATGTTTCAAATTTCCGCTTTGTTAATTTCATATCAATCTCGTTCAGCGCATAATTTAAACATTATATATCCTTCATATTTATCTAAAACCTGCACATAATACTTGTAAAGCTGCTCCCAACATTACCAAACATAAAGGGAATGATATATTTCGATTTGACAGTGGAGCACTGGCTTCTGAATTTGCGTATTTGGGATATGAGTGTGGAATATCAAGATGATAGATGGCGTCAATATTCAATTCAAAAGCAAAATCTGAAAAACAGTAATCGATCAAAACTCACGTCAAAGATTCAGAGAAATTTCTCAGATAGTGTGATTCAAAACGATCATAGAATTACAAGAAAATTTACAAGGTGGAGAAACACACACGATGAATATGTTTTACAATAACTCAGTGAACATCAGATAGTTTGATGCCATGAAATGTGTTCGATACTGCCTCTGAGAATTATTCATTTCTTAAGTGACTAGCGATGATTCCTGCGATATAGATCGTTTATTACAATTATACATGATCGGCTAAATGACTTGATAATGACGAACGGCACAAACATCTTTCCAAACTGAATGACTGTCTGGTCTGCCATTTGCGGTAACCATTACAGCTTTCTCACATCTAACCAGATTATCACTGCGGATTTTACCTCCAGCAACTGGAGGAAATACACTAACATTTTAGCAAAATGTAAACGACGAGATCACATCATGCTTCATGGTAATGCTCGGCAAATTTTTACCAGAGTGACACTTAGAAAACCTCACGTGTTTGGGATAGGAAATATACACCTGATCTCATGCTCACTGACTATATCCTTTGAAGTATCTTGACAATAAGACAAAAAACATTCCTTTGCGAAGAAGACGTAGAAACAGCATTCAAATATTTAAAATTTTTAGGGATTTATCGGAAAGCATTAGATGAACTTGTAACCCGTTGGCAGAAATATAGAGATGTTCTGATTTTTTACTGATTTACATACTGTCAAAATGCATTAATTCAGACATATTAGTTGATTCTAAAGTCGGACATTATTTTCTAAACAGGTTAACATTTATATCCAGATATAGATGAAAATATTTACTCTGGCCTATTGAAATATATTAATCATAATATTTAACAACACCTGCCTCAGTTACTTTTTGATTAATATTAAAATGCAAAAGAATATTAAAAAATATTCTGTGAAATTCCAAACTGTATATATATATTTACGCAAAACAGAATCAAATATTGAATATTACGTGCAATTTTCTTCCATATATTGAAACTTCATTCTGTTATCGATATCCCTATTAAACCTTTAACAATTTGTGAGTGTCTACTGATAATGTAGCCTGCTTGAAAGAAATTGTACTGTTTCCTCATTCACAAGATATACTCTAAGTAAGCTTATAAATAGCCTGGTGTTTGTAAATACCCATTAATAGAAATCTGTAAGACATAAGATGAATATATTAAACAATGTAAACACACAACCGTAACAAATTAACAAGTCAGACCGCCACTGCCTGCTTCATATATCCACCGTTGATACGTATTTTATAAAATCATATTCTGTAGTAATAATAATAATTTCAAATATGATCAACAAGATAATCGTATTCAAATATTGTCATGGAACCATGTTTCATGTTTTCAAAAATGCAAATTCCACTTCTATTAAGCTATATATATATATATATATATATATATATATATATATATATATAAAGGTGAATATAGAAGTCAACACTTAGAGGCGACAGTCTGTTTTATGCTAGTTGCAATCGTCAGGCCCCAAAAATATTCTTGCCTGTCGATTGCATATAGCATGAAACACACTGTCGCCTCTAAGTGTTGACTTCTATGTTCACTCATATATATATATATATATATATATATATATATATATGTGTGTGTGTGTGTGTGTGTGTGTGTGTGTGTGTGTGTGTGTGTGTGTGTTATGTAATGTGTGCCACATGAGAAATTTCAGAGTAAATTATATCAGTTTATTTTTAAAGATAAAAATCAAAATCAAATCAGAAATAAAGGAAGCTTAGCAATATTAGACAAATGTTTCATCGAGTCGTCAAAAAACAGACGTTATTTTGTGAAAATCGATCCCTCAGTAAGAAATGTCAACACGGCAAGCAGGTACACACCAGGCTTTCACGGGTAAATGGGATCGACAAGTTCTGGTTATGATTTTGCTGGATATCTCGTCCGGTAATTAAATAAATACATATATGAGGAAGGACTCCCGCTACAGGATGGTTCGGGACAAATTTGGTCCTTTCTATAAGACTGATTCTCGAAGGCTCTCACAACGGATCGGGGAGAGTTCACGCACGCAAAATATAAAATAAAGTTCTCTGGTATGAATCGCGGACTTTTTTCGCCGATGCAGTTACACTGGGAGGAGTAAGATTATAAGGGAAGGGTGCGGGCTGACCCATGAGTCAACCGGTTGCTGACAAAATTAAGATGTCCCTCTGTAGAGGGCAGTTTACTATAACTGCCGCTAGGACTCAGCCGTCGATCTTATTTCTATCTCTCAATTGAAGAAATGTAGAAATATTTTTCAATGATTAAGGACAGCGATGATGGAAGAATATCAGGCGATTCTACTCACGGTAGATAGGGAAAGAGTTAGCTTTATTCAGGGAGTTTTGAGGTAAAAATAAAATATATCTTGGGTAGATTAAAGTACTTGGTCCGGGGATGTTACGGGATAGAATCTAACCCTTAAGATTTTTTTGCAGTTAGTAAGCATTAAGCAGGGCAGTCATGAAGGCTTACAGGAATTCGTGCAAAGAATCATTCAAATAGCGGTTAAAGTATATAGTGGCGCAGATTAAAGTTATATAAAAGAATGAATAGAAAAAACTGAAAATGAAAGAATAAATAAAAAAACTGAAAATGAAAGAATGAATAAAAAAACGAAAATGAAAGAATGAATAAAAAAACTGAAAATCAAAGAATGAATAAAAAAACTGAAAATCAAAGAATGAATAAAAAAACTGAAAATCAAAGAATGAATAAAAAAACGAAAATCAAAGAATGAATAAAAAAAAACGAAAATGAAAGAATGAATAAAAAAACTGAAAATCAAAGAATGAATAAAAAAACTGAAAATCAAAGAATGAATAAAAAAACGAAAATCAAAGAATGAATAAAAAAAAACGAAAATGAAAGAATGAATAAAAAAAGACTGAAAATGAAAGAATGAATAAAAAAAGACTGAAAATGAAAGAATGAATAAAAAACTGAAAAGGAAACAATGAATAAAACACAATGAGGGTGACTTTTTTATAGATCGTCTAGGGTACCCGAAATCAATTTAGCCATGTTTAGGGACCAACCGCCAACAATTAAAGCTGGTTATCAAAAAGCACTCGCAGAAAATAAATAGAGAATTAAAATCACTGCCCCTCCTATATCCAATGTGAACCGATGGATATCTGTCAGGCTACGAGGCGAGGGACGCATATTAGTGCACCAGTGACAGAAAACAGAGAATCCAGCAGACACTGGGGTAAAGGGAACCTCGTAAAAGGAAAAGCGCTCAGCTAGTGGGAGGCATCTATGATAGGATCATAAAATGATTGGAACTGTAAGAGAAAATGACATCTGTCGGCAGTGCTGGTTGCGGTCTTGGAATTCGGGAAACTGAACAGTTCCTCTCGCTGCGGACGAGAGGACGGAAATGCGTATTACTGACGTATGTCATTAGTAATATGGGCTGAGCGAATTCAATTACAATTGGGTTAGGGTCTAAAAGTTATAGGACCTTAATAGACACCGGAACAGAATCATCCGTTATTAATGGCAGGGCGCTAAACCCGAGACTCGAATTAACGACCTGACTAATCCACAAGTTAAAACAGGTAATCACCTCAACTCCGCAAAAATTGTCTGTAGTAAAATATTTAAAGCGGACCATATATTAGGGCGTGGTTGGTTAAAGCAGAATAGGGTCCATATGTACTTAGATTTTATAATTAATAATGAGTACATGGTACTAGAAGAATATAACAACATCCTATATATAGTTAGATGAGACAGATCAGTAGTAATGAAACCCCAATATATACACACATATTTAGTGAAGACACGAACTAGAAAGGGCAAAGCAGACACCTATCAAACAGAACTGCTAACCTCAAGATATTTAAGTAACCTTTATAGCATAACTGTAGGTAACGCAGTAGTCATGCTGGATAATTTACAAAAAATCGAGATATTAATAATGAATACTAGGATTCAACTATATCAGTAAACGGGGCTGCCTCGTAGCTATATATGTAATAGGACTGCTGATATAAGCGAAATTTTCGGGGCTGTCAAGGTATCACACCAGATTACGGATGAGGAATTAAAGAAATTCGAAATACCTTTGAAATTTAGGGACGAATTAATGGCATCACTAAGAAAAATATAGATTTATATGCTAGTGCCGATAAGGATTTAGGGAGGACGGACACAGTAAGTATGAAAATTAATACGCGGGACTAAAAACCCATAAAGGCGCAACCATATCGCAATCCTCTACGTCATATTAAGTTAGTGGACGAAGCTATTAATGAAATGCTCAACGCCGGGATTGTATAACGCTCAAGAAGTACATGAGTGGGTTTGTGTTAGTCTAGAAACAAGAGATTCTACGTAGATTTTAGAGCCTTGAAAAAGATTACTAAAAATAATGCCCACCGTCTCCTGGTCATTGATGATATCCTGGCATCTTTGGTGTCAGCAAGTTATTTCTCGAAAATAGATTTAAAATCCGGTGATTGACATATAGAGTTGCATGAAGATGATAAGGAAAAAGCAGCAGTTACATGTCATTGGGGGATCTTTCAGTTCAACGTTATGCTTTTGGGGGCTTGTTAATGCACCCGGAGTATTGCAGGAGTTAATGTCTGTAGTATTAGAACCTAAGACGTGCAGACGACTATGGAAGTTGACCAAAATATTTGCGAGATAAATTCTCTGGTTGTCAAGTAATCATGAGTTCAGGAATGTGTAAACGGACGAAATATACATTTTTTGTTTTAGATAATACGTCTCCTCTTGAGCAAATCGTATGCTGGCCTGTTTCCTTAATATGTCTTACTTAAAAGTTGAGTTCCGATTGGAAAACGTAGTTATTTTCACGGAATTAAGGTAATAAAAGTCAGGTGCAGAGCTACAGGAAGTAGGGAAGTGGAGAGAGTGTCAACTTTAATAATCTTAATCTTGTACATTATTTACATTATTGGGACTATTATCCTCATATTTGTCGCCATGTTTATCGCAACGTTTCGGCTGTTGTAAGCTCCGGCCTTCTTCAGGTGGTTGGAATGTCGAATAATCTTTATGAATCTCCTATTTTCATGCAGGACAATGCACCTTGCCCCAAGGCTCGGAATGTTATTGCTTTATTTGAAGAAGAAGACATCTCCCTAATGAAATGGCCAGCCCAGAGCCCCGACCTGAATCCAACAGAAAATGTTTGGAAGATAATTGGAGAAAGGGCTCAGAAAAGAAACCCGAAAAACCAGGATCACCTATGGGAGTTATTGAAAGATGAATGGGAGGGAATTACTGCTGATTTTTGCAAGAAATTCATTAGATCATGTGGTCGACGATGCAGAGAAGTCATTGAAAATAAGGGGAGTTTACCAAATATTAAATTTTGTAGATATTTTGTTCACAATCAAGTATTAAGAAGACCGTTCCTTAACTTTTGTCTATTAGATTATTTCCTTTGTTCCATTTAATCTTTATTAAAAAAAAAACTATTATTTAAATTTTTGTAAGTCTGTATAATATTTGTGCATTACACCCTAATCTTTATTCGGTAAAAATTTCATTGCTAACCATGCATTACGTTTTAACTAATACACATATTTATGTCTTTGTTGTTTCCATTCCTTATATTATGGCCGCTACTTTATGACCATAAATTAAAATATATGTCCATAATTTCTTTTTGTATCTACTGTCTCAATATAAAAACAGAAAAAAGATATTAAGAAACTAAAATCAAAATATATTTAATTATGTTTTATCCAATATTATGACGTAACCTTGAAAATATGCCGCTGGTAAAGAGTTATTTGCTCTACCTTTTATGATGCCAATATTTCGAGGGAATCTTGCGTTTGCTATGGATAAAGTAACGTGTCTGTTCGACAAAATCAGCGCACCACTGGGAAACTGATTAATCACATCTCACGTACCGAAGCGGTGTACAGAGGCCAAGTCACGAACCCGTCTGTGAAATACGAGGAAAAACGTGACCCGTCTAGCTTCATGATATTTCCTTCCACTCTTGCTTCATGCGGTCAAACATTTTAATAGGCGAGCAATCAACGAATTACCAAACATATATAAAAAAGCATTACCATCGCCGAAAGACAGACAACGGAAAATCTAGAGTAAATAATCGAATAGATTTATATATCCTATTGTTTATTTGCCTAAACTAATACCCGTAAAAATCCCATTTCAAATCAGGGAAGTCATTTGGAATCATTATTTGTTCGACGTAACTGATATATTGTTTTGTTTTGCTTTCTTGCCAGTGAGTGAACAGAAAACAATATATGGCTAATATCATATATATATCACGTTCAAGTTATACTGTGAAGCATAACACATTTGGTGGCAAATATAAAAAGGACACGCGTTGTTAATTTATCATCAACATTGTGCATTATTTTGTTTATATCAAAACGTAAGAAATTTCACTTATGTGAGGCACTATTCAGGCCAGTATTAACATATTTGAAATTCTGTAATAATATCAAATAGTCCTATCAACATAATATAATGTCGAGTTAGCTATCCGAATTATTTATATATACAACACATAATAATTTCTATCTATTATATAATTTAGAGATTCACTAAAATGGCCCAGCAAAATCCGTCAGGTCATATAATTATTACCTGATGTAAAAGAGAATTAGCCTAAATTATATAATGGATAGAAATTATTATGTGTCGTATATAAATATTTCGGATAGCTAACCCGATATTATATTATGTTGATAGGACTATTCGATATTATTACAGAATTTTAAACATGATAATACTGGCCTGAATAGTGCCTCACATAAGTGAAATTTCTTACGTTTTGATATAAACAAAATAATTCACAATTTTGATGGTAAGTGATTAAATAAGAAATATATTCAATTAAATAATACGTGCATATGAAATTTGTCTCCTATAATCTCACAATTACTTCCACGAAAAGAATCAATTTAATGCTGTCTGCTTCACTAAGCTAGAAAAATAAATGATGTTTCTAATAGTTAGTGTATTTATGTAATCTACAATGCATTTAAAAAAATAAATAAAATACGTAACCTCTGTATTCATATATATATATATATGTGTGTGTGTGTGCGTGTATGTATGCATACTGAAGTGTGGTTTACTAAAGAAATCATATTTTGCCACAGCGTCACGCTCAACCGGTTTTGAAACACTACTATATTAGTTTACTAACAATTCCAATGATATCCTAATGCACCCTGGCGTACGTTTCATAGCTATGAGAAATATATATAGATTAATACCTTTTCAAATACAATTTGTGAGAAAGTGTCAACAAGAATTCGAACTCAACATGCCGATCCTATTTTGTTCGCCTATAATCTCTTCCCTGTGCACCACATATCACACACACACACACACACACACACACACACACACACACCTTGCCGACGCGTTTCCTTTTCAATTTTTCAATGCAAATTATGATAAATAAAATCGGTCTGTTGTTCAGTTTCATCAATTTAATTTTTTTAAGACGCCCCTGTGTAAGCCTAATTCTGGATATTCGTAACTTATATATAAATATATATATTATTATTATTATTATTATTATTATTTAAGAATATCAAATAGTTAAATTCTCATGGGTAATGATTTATATTCAATAAGAGGTCTAGAAGAGCAGCTCTCAATCGTCGGGACTTCTTTTAGTGCTCGCTCTCATGAAATATAAATTCTTACCTATGGGAAATTAACTGTTTGATATTATTTAATTAATAATAATTTTGCTTTGTCGTTTGACATAGAACCCTCCCTGGATCTATATCCACCTGTAATATATATATATATATATATATATATATATATATATATATATATATATATATAGAGAGAGAGAGAGAGAGAGAGAGAGAGAGAGAGTAATTTACTAAGTGCTAAATTCAAAATTTAAAATAATAAAATAAACCATCCATTGTAAATATCTCCTCTTGCGTGAATACCATTTGATATGTCTTACATCTGTTCTCCTTAAAACCTTACTGGCATTTAGAAGCAAAATGTTTACTGCATATATTGATATGCCGTTCCTGAAAAATGTTTTATCACACGTTGCGATTAATTATTATATAGATATTTCATCATTATTGCGAACGATATATGCTATCAAAATAATGACTAATAGCATGATCCCCTGTTGATGTAATGGATGGGATACAATAGAGATCTTTTCATGTCATGTGTTCCCATATCGTCAATAGGTCAATTTGGTGTTCTCTTCAGATAGATATTAATTTATTAGAAAGAAACCATCGTTTTGATTTTATCAGAGTTTTGTTGGGCGAATAAATTTATTTTGGCTCATCTGTAAATAATTTAGTTGAGTCCTTACTTCACCGTTACATTCATGGATTCGGCTTTCTGCTTATTTGTCGTGACCATTATTGTTTCGTATCTTTTATAATAAAATATGATTGTACGGAAGCGATGCTGACAAGAGCATGGACCAAACATGTGAGTAACGACGAAGTTCTTGAGACAATGGCAACAAAATAGACACTTATACATAATATTAAAAATAGACAGTTGAATGTTTTAGGAGCACATAATTAGGAAAGAGGGTTTGGAAAATGTAATACTCACATGGCAGATTGAATGTAAATGCGCAGGAGGAAAGCAACGCATAAATTAGATGGAAAGCTGGAGCAAATGAAAGGGGGAGTAGGTTTAAGGAGTGATGGCAAATGGACAAAAGTTATTAATAGCTTCAAATAGAGGAGAGTTGGGAAAACGATAATGGCCAACACCCAGAAGGGACACGGTACAAATAAAAAGAATATCAAGCGATAATTGATTTACGTGACATGACTTTGAAGTTTCCTGTTGTCTACCAAAATGTTTTCTTACATACATATTATACGAATACGTATACTATTTTACACCGTATCTGAATCAATTTACCGGGAAAAAGTAACTTAATTCACGACACATTTGATTGTTTCATTGGAGCTTTTGGGGGGGGGGATACATTGGATTATGTGCACATTGTTCGAAAATAATTTGTCGAAAAAGTTATTCGGATAAAATTATTCGAAAAACATTGGAATTGTAAATTGTTTGAAAGAAAATTAAAGAAAGAGCGATGATACTAAATCATAATTATTCTAAATACGTACCTACGTTTGAAATAGTTAAAACTGTAAGAGAGTTAATGCTGATTTATCTAGAAATAATAACGCCCTTGAAGGATGGCACAGGTGTTTTTGCATCAGCAAGTATTATTCCATCATTCCACAATATAGAAATTCTTAAACGCTTTTAAAAAAAGAACAGGAATTTGACACGAATGAGCAGCTATCCAGGAAAGTAATTTCGTGTTAACAAGTGATTTAAATCCTGTAATGTATATGAAAATATAGAAGAATCACGTAAGGTGCATTTCCCTAATTGATGACAAGTAAAACAGATAAAATAATCTACATATACATATTACAAAAAATCTTATTTTAGAGATTAAAATTTTGAAGTAAATGTTATTGTTTAATAATAATAATAAAATTAGTAAATTAAAGTCTACCGGCCTAGACTGTAGAAAGCATGATTAAAGAATGTATAACTATCGGGTCAAAAACAGAACCTACATTAAGTTTTTCAGGGGAAGTCAAATTATTAGCATGCATATAAGTTTAATAATACTAACACAGACATACACACACACACACACACATAATGGTGAATGAACTTTCAACGTCAACATTATCGAAGAGGTTTATATTACACAAGGCAGTTTCAAGTTTCATAGGCCAACATTTAAAGGAATATCCATGTCCACATTCACGATTTAGAGAACTATAAATTGGCAATACACGTATCATCCACAATGAAAATGAAAAACAAAAGAAAATTCCAATTTATTCGAGCCGTCTATATAAGAAAATTAAAACCAACAGTAAATAAGGTTAATTATGAGTATGAGCAAAGTTTCAAATACCTAACTTTAATTATTAAAAAATACGCTTATAACAACAATATGACAAAACAAATTTAAAATGTAATATTTTAAATACTACAGTGTAACCCGAAAATAAGAGAGTTGTCGGGACCGGATAATAAGTATCTTATATCCGGGTTTCTCTTATATACGGGTCTCTTATATCAGGTTTACACTGTATTTCCAAATATAAATTAAGTTACATCCATTGATAACGTTAATTTTGGAATCAACAGAACATGGTTTATTTTTTATTCACAAATGTGACGTGTAGACTGCTTCGTCACGCAGTGTGTACCCGAATGTCCGCGTGGTGTTTGCCCATATTTATATTATTTTACATTCACCGGGTTTTTCACCGGTGAACTATTTTCATTGGTCCCGTCTCTCTGCTCGTCCTATTCTCTCCACATGTCCCCCCACGCCTCTGACCACACGGCCTATGAGTTGGGATCATTTGACCGGACGGATAATCGTGTGTCGGACCTCGCATTTGTGGAGACAACGATCTATGTGGCCGTGATATTCTTGTGCTCCGTCGTAGATCCTGAGTCACAGGTGGTGGGGCGTGTTCGGTTGTGGGCTGACATTCATACACTTCCATGTGGTCCTCGACCCCTGCATTGCCTTTTGCTTCTTCTATTTCCATACTTTCTGGTATGGTGTGTGGTAATTCTTCATCATCTGGTGGGCTTTGCTGATGTGGTTGTGGTGTTTGATATTCTGGTCCGTCTACCATTGGTACTTGTCTTCGGAGGAATCGATGATTACGCAGTGTAACCCGGTTGCTACCGTCTATGCGAACTCGGTACTGTCGATTGCCCAATTCTTTCACCACTTTTCCTGTCTTCATCAATCGCCGTGGATATGGCTCATCCTGATTCTGAATTCGTACTTTTTTACCAACCCAGAGTTCTTGGAGTGGGCGAATATGTATCTTGTAATATTCTTGGTTTCGCAAGTATTTCTTTGACATTGCCTTTTCTCTCAGTTCCTTGATCTCTTTCCAATACGTATGTATTTTGTACTTCTTAGGAAGTATGTCGAGGTGTTCTTTTATCACACGTCCGTATAACATTTCTGCTGGTGATATACCAGTGTTTTAGTTAGGTGTGTTTCGAAGTGTTAACATGGCTTGCGCCGCACAATCTTGGTATAAGCGACTATATCCGTCAGTGCAGTCCATCAAAGTTCGTTTGGCCATCTTTACAGCCAGTTCTGCCCGGCCATTACTTTGAGGGTAATGGACTGACGATATGCACTTCTTTTTACCCCAGTCCTGCAAAAATGAATTGTGTTCTTGGGAATCAAATGGGGGTCATCCATCTAAAGATATCTCTTCAGGTGCGCCGTACGTGCAAAACCAATTACATAGGACATCGCATATCGTCTTAGCTCTGCAAGAAATCAGTGTGGCTAACTCGATCCAACAGCATATACTATATAATTCCTCCCATGCAGGTCGAAGAGGTCTGTGACCGTTTTCTGGAATGGGAATTCTGGGTTTGAGGGTGGCATCAGTAGTTCCTTCGTCTGAGATGGGGTGATTGTGTTACACTTTCGACACTGGGCCGTCTGACGGATACAGGCATCTAATCCGTGCCAAAACAACCGCTTTCGTACGTTTGCTATCGTTCCGTTAACACCCCGATGTGCGGAGTGGAGAGCCTTTAGTATCTCTGCATGAAGCTGCTTTGAGATGAGGATTTTGTTCTCATTTATGGGCATATTATCAAGACAATATATTTGGTCCCTCATCAGCAAAACTTGCCGGATATGCGCTGGCAATTCATAGCGTGAAACAGAGAATCCTTTCTGAATTAATTCTGCTAATGAGAAATCTATACATCAATCATCGTTCCTTGAACGAAAACATGCGAAGAGGTTCTTTATGTTTTCTAAGACTTGATTTGAAAATATATTTACTTGTGGTTTGTGGTCCACCGTCACCAGGAGGTCTGGGCACCGCAATATGAACATTCTGCAAAACTGCAAGACATATATGAGAGCTAAAGCTTTTCCTTCCATGGGCGAATAACGGGATCCTGCCTCTGTCGTGAATCGTGATTCAGCCAGGATTACATTTCAGTGGCTGTCGCCACAGTTAGGACCGGAATCTGTTGGGCACCGACAGAGTTTTTGAAATAGGAAGTACCCAATGCCGGTCTTACTAAATTCTGTTGAGAGACAAGTTGCTCTACCCAATTCAAAAGTCTTTAACCCCTCTTCAATTTTCCGTACGATATTTAATTTATCCTCCTCGAAGCACCTGTCCAATGCTCTATCGCAATACAATTTTCTGTCATTAGTTCTTAACAGTTGTCGAAATGGAGCAATTATCTCTGTCTAACGACGCCTAATTCACTAACCCAAACCAGGATCTAATACCCGTGATGTTCGTAGGAGTAGGTAAGTTTAAAATAGCTCATGTCAATTTTTTAGTTGGTTTTATGCCGTCTGCAGTTACCAAATATCTTGCGAACTCTATCTCATTTTCTGCAAATTCGAATTTGTCAGGGTTGAAAACTATTCCATTTCTGCCGCAGTGGGTAATATATTCCAACGTGTGCCAGAATGCCGATTCAATAAACTCGTCCGATAGGAGGGTGTCGTCAATACACCGAGTCTTCCGGCGTGTGTCTGTCGTAATATCGTCAAACCGGCGTGTGTAACCATTCCCAGATTCATGGGACCCTAAGATATCGGTATCGGCCTCATTCTGTTATAAATGAGGTTGCGTCACGTGCAGCTAGATATAGTGGTAGTCTATGGTAACCGTTCCATGCGTCCAGTACAGTCTTCTTGGTTTGGCCTGGGACAATGCACACTTGGTTGAACTTTTCACTTTTCGTCGCAGCATTTACCTTTTGAAGGTCTACTGTCATTCTGGGTGGTCCGACCTTCTTGGGTGCAACCACCATTCTTGAAAACCAAGTCGTAGGTGTGTCAGGTGGAACCGGTTCAATAATCCCGAGTGCGACGTTGCGGCCAAGGTCCTGTTTTAACTTCATCTTCCAGTGTTGGGGGCCCGGAATTGGTGTATGCACTGCTGATGGTTTTGCACCCTGTAAAAATAATGTCCAATGGCTTCCCTGTCATCGTCTGTAAGGGCTGGTGGGGACATTTGTTAAATGCACTGGACCTAAAATGGTCCCTTAACCAGCACTCTAAATGCTTCCTATTATTTCTGTAGGAGTGAACCAGATACTGTCTGGATTATCTAGAACTACAGTTCTTCGAGGCCACCGACATGACGCTTTTGAGTTGGTAGTAGCGGAGATGTTGCTCTCAGGTATCAGGTTTGGGAAATCCTGGTGTATTAAACCCAAGTCCCTCAGAGCCGATTCCGACAGATAAAACCCAGATGTATTGTCTGAAAAATAAACTACTAAAGGGGCTAACTCTTATGTGCATAAAGAGTATGCCTCTAATCGTTAGTTGGTTGTTTGTTATACTGCATATTCTGTGGCTGGTTGGTACGAGGTGACTATTGGTGCACTTAATCATTTTTAATATTTCTGGTCGACTGGAGCAGGTTTGTGCCCCAATGTCCGCTATGGCATAGATACGAATCACGTGACGGCTGGCTGGGTCATCTAGGCTGCACCCAAGTTCCGCATGAAACCTATATCTTTAGAGATGGTGGTGGTTTGGGAGGAACTTTGCGAAACTTGTTCCCATCCCAAGTAAGGTGTGGTACTCTTCGTGGCGTCTTTGAGTCTCCCTCGTCGTTCTAATCCTATCTGTTGCCGAATATCGCTGACTGTTCCTTAGTCGGCTGAATTGTGGGCTCAACGGTGGGCACCTTTCCGAAATGTTGTTTGAAATGTTGTGTTGCTGCAGGACAGTTCTTCCCTCCATCAGGAAGTGACAAACTTCAGAACACTTTGCATGCTGTCCGTGGTGGGATCTCAGGTGTAACGTCAGCCTCCGACAGTTTTTTTTTTCAGCATTGATTTCAGCGCGTCTAATGTTGTGGGCTGGGCTATAATATTTTGCAAGTGGGGGGTTAAATTGTCCGTCGTTTCCATGGAGACCAACCTGCTGAAATTTTGCTCCAGCGAGGTAAGGATATTATCTTAGGCTAACACTTTACTTTTGTGAGCGTCGTTGGAGAGTCCTGCACGATTTGACCGGCTACCATATCATCTGAGTAGTTCACCTGCCGTTTGCAGCTCTCGTTCAGACATTGAACGGTAAAATCGCAAAACTTCACTTGTGACGATAATTTCGCCAGGATATGTGATGGGTTCCGCTCCTGTTGCCTCATGTTGTGGAATCTTAGCACATTTAACAGCGACGAGTCGTATCTGACGAATGAGCTGCTGTTCACTGGCTGTGTTATGTTTACATCGGTAGGGCAAGTGCTTCTCAACTCATTTCGAATTTCAGCCGGGTCTGTTATTTTACACATATGCTTTTATCGATTCCACGAGTCAACAAAAAATGCCCACTCGCTCTCAGTCGAACCCTGTTCTATAACGGGTCTTTCTGGTGGTTTAGAAGCCGATCTCACTTGAACCTTTCCTCGACGAAGTTCATTATTTTTTTCTGCAGCTCTATTAGCTGCTGAACGAGCTGTAAGTATTTGCAATCTAAGGCTTTTTGTCCTGAAGCCATTTGTAAAGTGTTACTCGATAAAGTTCTAAATATCTTTCTTCGAAAATGAAATTCGCCCACTGGTTAATCCTGTTCACAGTGTCATGTAACGTGTAGACTGCTTCGTCAGGCAGTGTGTACCCGTTTATGTAACTCTGTATTAACGGAATATGTGGCACAACGCCGAAATGAGGCAGGGGGAAGTGGTCGGTCTTCTGTCTTAACTTTAAACTTAGACTAGCCACAAACGCTCGCCCAATCATACTTACAATATTTCGTACACCAAAACAACACATTCTTACTTACCTTTCTCACCACATACACCATAATACCTCAATGTCTCCAAGAAAATAATAACTAGTCACCATATGTACAATTTATCGTCTGTGGGTGGAGGGGAATAAAACAACAGTTTAGGTTTTTTTCTTTTTAGCCCTAATGAGATTTAACAGTATGAAATAATAAAACTTTACAATAACCTAAACAAAATGATGTTTGTAATAAAACCACAAAATAACTAAATGCGGCAGAAACATCATTTAACTGGACGAAATTAATGCGGGACTATCATAATATAAAACAGACGTTCATCCAAAGCACTCACACAGACACGCACAACAATAAAAACGAAAAACAAAAACACAATACGAAAGACGCCCCGCATCCAACAGAGAACTGACGTCACTGACCACCTAACGAGGGAGGGGATGGGGAACTTAAAGAAAAATAGGGACAGAAATAAAAGGGGCCAATGAGCACACATACCCTAGCAAAGTTTAATGAAAAACAGGAAACGAAAGAATCAAAACTAAACCTAAGCTAACCTAATTTTAGGATGGGTTGCCCGTTTTCAAACCAGGAAAGCAATATCATGATGCCTAACCGGCCACAAAGTGCCACTCCAAGTCAGACCATTTCACATGACACAAGCGCGCTAGATTCATCCACCTTTGGCAGAATTCTGATGAAGTGTGCCACCACCTTTCCGACCTAATCTTGACTTTCAGCTGATATTTAAAGTACAAGATCAGCTGGGAAGAGGTGTTCCTCTCGCCTTCATAGAATCCCTTCTGACGTGTCGTCCAAATCACAACTCTCATAACACTTAGCAAGCATAAGAACATATAGTGTTCAGCCTTTGTCAACGGCGGAGCCACATTGCTACTAACGGAAGCGGCCTCAAGGACAAAGGCAACATGCGAAACATGAGGCCTTCCAAAAACCTGCACAACGGCGTTACAAGCCTGCAATGAAGAAAAGGCGTGACCAATGGTCTCGACTTCCCCACTACAGCGGCGGCAGTTTCGATATTTCTCCAAGGCCGCTCTGCAAAGTCTCTTGGCAACCCAGAGGGCCCAACGCATGATGCCTCATTTTTATTGAGATATTTCAACCCAGGTGCCTAAGTCAATATCGAGGGAGCCACCTGATTCGTAAGACCGAGCTCGTCAATCAGTTCCTCACGAACGGCCCTCCTAACTACAACCTAATATAATGCCTTACGAGACAACGCCTGCACGTTGGAGAGGCCATCCAAAGCCCCTAAGAGGCGTTTCAGAGCACGACGACATTCACGGTAGAAGGAGCACTCGACTCGGGGTAAATGGTGGGACTCCTTCTCGCACGAGTGTACACTTCTCAAGGACGGGAAGTTCTTACGGGCGTCTTCCTTCCAGAAGGTTTCCACCTTATCCGAATCGCGATACATTCGATCCAGGATCCCGATGCGAAGCATATATTGACGAAGCTCAATGCAAAGCATACTTAGACCGCTTTCAGATTGATGAAGGCTACAGATCTCCCGAGAGACTCTGGCGTCCTTGCTTCCCCACAAGAAAGAGAACAAGTGCCTCACTAACGCCAGTAAAGTGTTAGACGGAAGTGGAAGCACAGAGAGTTGGTACAGGAGAATCGGGTAGATGTGTGAAACACATACTTCCGCCCTCCCCTTCAAGGAAAGATTACTCCGAGACCACAAATTAATTGCAATCTCGGCCTTCCCTTGCAGCTCCAATAAAATTCATTTCCAACTTGAGATCAGAATCAAACCAGACGCCGAGAATCCTGTCCAGCCCATCCGTCCAGAGGAAAGGTCCGAGAAAAGAAACTCCCTTCCACGCACCCAAACGCAAGCCAACATACATCCCGGTTGATCATAGTCCCTGTCACCACCTCATAACCACTGATGTCTTTGCTGACTTCGTCAATCTCGGTCCTTCTCGGCACAAGAACCGAAACGTCATCAGCATAGGCGGAATATATGGGCGAGATGGTAGCACCAAGTAGGGAAATTCCGCATAGGATCGGATTCGTATTCAACTTGTGAAGGGATATTCCAACGCAAAACGTAAAGCAAAGGCGAAAGCGGACAACCTTGACGAATGGAGTGAGACAATAAGAAAGGCTCCGAGCGTACTCCATTCACCTTCACCAGCGCACCGTGGGTCGCATACAGAAGTCGGATCCAGGTGCGAAAATACGGCCAGAAACCGTCCCCCAAAAGGTCAGCCTCGAGAACGCGATGGTGAACCCTATCGAAGGCCTTAGACTGATCTAAATTGATCAGCGCGGCTTCACTGTCGACTTGCTCGATGATAAAGCGTACGATATGAAGGTTGTCCTGAATAGTCCTGTTCTTCACAGCACAAGTCTGTTCCGAGCCAATTAGACTAGAGAGGACAGCCTGCAAGCGGTTCGCTAAGACCTTAGTCAAAAACTTTAACTCTGTGTTTAACATAGTTAAAGAGCGAAAATTACCCCAGATTGTTTATCCTTACGTAACAACTTGATTACGAACCTGATGAAGCGTTGTGGTATAGACCCCTGTTTCATCCAGTTGCTGAAAATCAATGCCAGCAAAGGAACAAATCGGGCGACTGCCTCAAGTACACTTTGTACGGTACAACATTTAATCCCGGGGATTTGTCCATGCCAATCTGTTTCAGCGCTTCACAGATTTCCTACTCTGTAATGGGATCCTCGCACCTAGCCGCTTCATCTGCCTCAAGGACGGGGAAGTCACCTAAATAGGCGTCGAACTGAGCATGTCTCCGACCGGGCACCCTGGGGAAAAGTTCCTGAAAGTTCTCACGAAAAGCCTCACATATGCCCTCGTTTGTGGTCACGGTCTGCTTATCCGTCAATATAACGCATGCGATATGTCGCCGAGATGCACTCTGAACATTCTGTGCATGGAATTCCGCGGTCATATTCCTTGCCTCATTCTTTTTAACCTAGCCCTAACTACCAGAGCCTGCTTCTTCTTGATAAACAAGGAGAACAACTCTGCCTTAGCTAAGGCTACGTCCACACTATCATGGGATTTAATCGCTCAATCAACTTTTTGCTCAGAAGCCATTTGCGCCGCTAAACTATCTAGATTGAGCCGACAATTCTAATCAGCAGCAAACGTTCTAATTTTGGATTTATGTTTATCCCACCAGGCATTTCCCACCATAGACCCCGTCAGTTTCCTCTGTATCATTAGTAGCAGCTGTTCCCGAAAGTCTTGCTCCCCAAATAATGAGCAGTATAATTTCCAGTAACCAGCCATCTTAACCTTAGGCTTATCTAAGTTTACCCGGACCCGGACTAGCCTATGATCCTAATAATCTATATAATGGAAACTTTGACACCCTAACGGACCTACGTTGTCTCTCCTAGAACGATCCTCAGTAATCGAGCTACAACTCTTAGTCTAAGTCTATACTACCTCCAGATGGTGTTCATTTCGGTACTTATCGACAAGATCAAACTTGTCGATAAAGTCCCGAAATAGTTTCACGTCGTGGTTAGTACCCGAATTAGACGTTATACGATCTATATCAGGGCCAGGAGGGCATTCCAATCCCCCGACGTGATGACTCCAAGAACGGCTCGATCTTCCGAAACAAGGCGGGCCGCTCAAAACGGTTATTGGGCGCGTAAACCCCACTGAGACGTAGAGCCTTATAGTTCGTGGTAACATGTAGCACGCAAAATCTGCCCGACGGATCTGCGAAGAGAGGAGCGCACCCATTAAGTGGCCATCATAACATGCAGAGTAGTGTGAAAACACCTTAGACAGAATGTCCTCATGATCGCGAGGAAAATAAACAACATACATTCACCCCGAGTCGCTGAATGTCACGATAGAGAATCGCCCTCGAGACTCGGACCTCAGGCCTCGGACATTCAAACTAGTTTACCAGAGAGACATTATCAAACCGATTAGGGTTGCTTACCTGAATTAAATATGGACGGGGTCAGGATACCAACAGCCTCTCCCATTGAACCGTGGCCCATCTCAGTCTTGATGGAGCCGTCACGGGAAAGTCAACTTTATTGCTCTTTATAGGGAGGGGTGAACAAAAACAGGGTCCCTCCCAGAACAAAAGCGTTCCAGTTTCTTCAATTTTTCGTTTTGAACGGTAGCTGTCGGCGGGAACATCTTAAAGGACGCCATTGCCTCATCAAGCATGGCCCACAGCAGTTTAGACCCTGTGCCAGTTATTATCTATAGGAAAATTTTCTGGTTTTTCAATGTCCTTATCAGCCAACTGCTTTGCTGACAAAAGGTATCTCAAATCCTTAATGTGTTTGCCGCAATCTCGGGTTTTATCCGCCTGGATAGGAGATATACGGCAAACATCTACGCCAGGGTTGAATATGTATTTCTGTCTCTAGTTTTTATCAATTAAGTCCTGTGTCGGACTTCGAGGTTTTTTGGTGTGGGGTGGGGGAATTTCAGGAGTTTTCGTGGGAGAAGGACTAGGGTGTGACCCGGCGTGTATAATTGTCTGAACTGGATGCGATCTCTACTGAGAGGGATTGAGAGGAAGATATCTGACATAAGATGTGGAGGGAGTGACCATTTGGACAGCAGATGTCTTACTGAGTGGGGTTGATGGTTGGGAGGAATGTTTTTGTGGGCAATGTCTAGCACAGGATGTGGAGGGAGTGTCTTTTTCTCAGGCGAGGTCATTTTAGTATTGAGGTCCCTATAAGAGTGGGGTTGAGGGTTGGGAGGAATGTGTTTCTTCAGACTGTGGGACAGAGGAGGTAGATGGAGAGGCCTTTTTAGTTTGAGGGGCCTTTGCAGGTCTAGTTTTTCTTTTAATTTCTTTATTTTTAAAGTTTTCTGAAACGCTGTGTCTTATGTTATCCTTAATTCTTGCATTTTAGTTTCAGAGACCGGGGCGTCGTCCTTAGTTTGGACAGAGGGAGTGTAACTGTCAGTGCCTTTCGTCTCAGGGGCTTCAGGGGACTGAGAACCTGCTGTCTGGAACTTCCCTCTGCCCTTGCCAGCTACCTGCCATTCACCATCACCCTTCTCCACGATTGCACCAGCATCGCGCGTAAACTCTTCGGGGAATGGGGACTTATATGTTGACCCAACCGTGGGGTTTCACTTCTCTGGCCCTGAAACTGGCATGCTCATTACAGGCGTGGCAGAATTCAAAGATACGGACAGAGGGGGGATTTTGGTCTGACTGGGGCCTGACTGGCACAGAAAGAGGAAAGGTGACCAGTCCCTCCACTTCCAACACACCAGTTTGCGACCGGTCACAATGACTGTAATCTTTAGGCTCCGAAGATCCAGACAGCTGGGGATAGAGAGGTAGGCTTTTTGGTCTAACATGATGTCAAAACTTCATCTGCCAGTCAAGCTATCGTATGAAGCACCTAATATTTCACCATACCGCGATAAAAAGACCGCCAGGTGTTCCCCGATAGCCCGAGGTGTGACCTCGTATATGGCTAATACATGCCTTCATATTCTGCTTGCAGATAATATATTTGGTAATAATCTCTCTGCTCGTCATTTTCAGTCAATCTTCTGGTGTGAATGATGCACTTCAGATGGGACTTCCAACAACAGGCCGATTCCCCGACCTCTGCGCTATTTCTGGTCGTATTGTCTTTTTGGCCGATATTGTTCTCCATTTTTTGGATGCTGATTTTTCGTCATTATCTGTTTCTTGGCCATTATTGGCCACCATACTTTTTATAGCTTGGCCATTATTGGCTATCATACTTTTGGTTTTATCATTACCATTAAAGGCCTCATTAACGGTAACTAATACCGGGTATTCCTCGGGATTGTCTTTATCGGGGAGTCCTTTTTAATTGAGAATAAATGTTTCCTGACCGACATCATGAGGTCATCCACTTTTGTTTTGTTTTTTAATAATTAGAAAGGAGGGTACCGTTTTCTTTTCCATTCTCAAGCGGCGGGCAATGGTAAAAACTAGGAGAAATGGTTATGTTTCGCCTATATGCGAATAAAAAAGAAAAAAATCACAACTGAACAAGGTTTACGAGACAATAATGTAAACAGTATTATAAAAGGTAAAATCAAATACGTTTCGCTTAACAGCGAGGCTATATAGTTAATAACAACAATACAAACGAAACAAAAACTCGACAAACGAGAAAAATATAAAAAAGTTTCGCCCGTAAGCGAGATTACAAATTAACAGAACGACAAGACAAAACAGAAGGACGTACAAAATGTTTAAATAGACGAACAAAGAAACAAGTTTCACCTAAAGGCGAAACAAATTTAAACAGACAAAAAAAAAACGCAAAACAAATGGACGTACGACATATGAGAACAAGTCAACAACAAATTTAAAACTGTCACAAAAACGAAGAAAGTACACGAGATTAAAATGACGTCAGACAAGAAAGCAATAAATTACACAGTAAAACGAAGATTTATAAATGGGAAAGTAAGAAAACGCCATAGAAATAAAACACGAAACTATAAATGTAACAATTTACAATATGGGCGCTGATAAAAACGGTCAGCCCTAAAACAAAACGATAAACAAGTAAAGAAAATAAAATGGACAGAATATACAAACACAAAATTTACAAACAAATATATTACAGACGAAATTAACAGATAAAATACAGAACTTTACGGATATTTAAAATAAAAACTCAGAAATAAAGTAACACGTAACAAAGAAAAATAAAGTCGAACTTTTAAAGAAAAATAAATAGATAAAATCTGGGAAGGGAGTACGGGAAGAAAATAATGGGGAGGTTAAATAATTGAAACGGAAATAATCAAAGATTTACAAGTGAGTCAAACAGAACGTAAGAAAAAACGGAAAAATAAATCGAAACTTTACAGAAAAACAGCAGTGAGCGGATAAAAAAAAAAATCAAACACCATCACACGCAATATCTACCCGAACGCCCAGGTGCTGTTTACCCGTATTTATATTCTTTTATATTCACCGGGTTTCCATCCGGTGAAATGTTTTCATTGGTCCCGGTTCTTTGGTCATCCTCTTCTCTCTACAACAAAGAAATTCAAAACTTTCTATTACATTAGATTTTGTACTAGCAGTCCCTCCCTGGAGAAGATTCTGGATGAGATTGAAAGTATTTGGGAAAATAAAAGGAATGGCGAATCTACGACACGTTCTTTAATGAATTTAATGGCAATATTAAGAAATTGATCCGTAAATTTTAAAGGATAAAAATAAAAATAAATTGATATTATGTCCGCATTTTTCAAACAAACAAGCTTATATATATATATATATATATATATATATATATATATATATATATATATATATATATATATATTGGGAGATAGAGAGATAGAGATAGAGATGTGTGTGTGTGTGTCTGTGTTGGTGTGTTTGTGTAACACACACAGTTATGCATCTGTGTGTCTATACATATATATTGTTGCGGACCCGATATCGGTGCAGATCTGGCTTACGAAAATACTCCTTGTGCCAGACACTACACACTACTACCGAATCCACGAACAAAGTAAAAAAAAAAGAAAATATATAAGACGTGTTCTTTCCACCGTACAAACGTACAAGGTAAAAAGAAGTAGACAGACAAAAGAACGAAAGGTGAAGGAACAAACATAAATGTTATTAGAGTTTAACAAGTAATTTGTCTTCAGTGAAGACCTTCAGTAAATGTACTGGAAATGTAGTTGAAAAAGAGGCCAAGTAGACTGTCTTCAGTAAGGTTACTAAAAATGTAGTAAATGAAATTTAATTGTTTCAGTGAAGACCTTCAGTAAGATACTGGAAATATGGTAGTTTATAAAAAGGTAGACAAAGTTCCGCGCCAACATTTAAATTCAAGATGCCTAATGCGGGAAATGTTCCTCAGGAAGAAAGTCAGTTGTAATGCATAATAAACATACGGCAAGGAAAAATACTCACTGCGAGAGTTTATAATTAGGTAACAGATTCTGAAGGACTGAGTTCGAAGAATGTGAAAAATGCTTTGTTCTTCAGGTTGGAAGTTTTCGAAAGTTCCTGGAAGTAGTCGGCTCGGTAAAGATGTTCGCTTCGGGACGAAAAAATCTGTCATAAAGTGACGACCGTGTCGTATGTGTTAAGGTACAGCGACGAGCCATGACGTCTAGGCAATGTTTGCCGACAAAATATCCCTGTCGGTAATATGGGTTACCGGCGAGAGACAAGTGAGCCTGCGGGCCGGGTCAAACGACCCGAGGCAACTAATTTTTAAAAAGCCAATTTGCCGTGACGTCAGCGCAAAAGCGCGCGAAAAATGATATCAGCAGCAGCTTGTCATATCCCTCATCTTCGGCTAAGAGCAACGATTTACTACTATCACCGGCCGAAAGTGAGAGGAAGGGGTGAAAACTCGCGCGTGCGTCAAAATGTAAGGTGGAGATAGCGAGATATCCCACAATATATATATATATATATATATATATATATATATATATATATATATATATATATATATATGCATATACACATTCATACATGTGCGCGTGTTTATGTGCATATGTATGTATGTATATACATATTTGCAAAATTGTCTGAAAAATGGAAAACCATTTTGCACACTGAAAGCAGCAGAATTATCAGTAAAATACAGTTTAGAAAGGAACTCATTTTTGATGGATAAACCCTGCCTGAAGTCCTATCTGTTTTGATTGAAATTTAAAATTATTTTCCGAAAATGATGCCATATTCGGCTAAACTTTATGACTTAAACGATAATGCAAATTTAGATTTCCAATAAAATCACGTTCTGCACTCAGAGAATAGGTTTCATCCAATAAGTTTGATTCATTTTGAAAGATTTCCTTTAATGAAAAAATGTCGTTGCACTTAAGTTTTCTTTTATTTCGAGTCATTTTCTTCAGAATCTAATGGGATATTTTGCGAATTAAATTCTCTGATTTTTGAAATATTGAAATCACTATCGGCTCTTCTGAATATTGACAATTATTCCATCTGACTTTAAGTTTGCTATTTTGAATGGGTTCGCGGAGAGTAACACTTAAGATCTCCTGCTCAGTCAACATTTGCATCTCTTACCAGCCATAAATTGAATTATAGACAAAGCATCGGAGACATCTGGGAAATCCTTAAATAAATAGACTTCCATTTTAAAACAATCACTTACCCCTAAACATATGTCTAATAAATATGAATATTAATCGGACGTGTTTCGATCCCTGATTGAAGCAATCGAATATCTAGTCACACTGATGAGCTGTGCTACAGCAAAACACCCTTGAACTGTGAATGACTATATATATATATATATATATATATATATATATATATATATATATATACAGTAGTAATATTAATTGTTAATTTATATGGACAAATCCAAAGAGGATATAAATCCAAATAGAGTTCAAAGCAAGAACAGAGTAAATAATAATGATAAAGAATACGGAGACTTCAGAAGCCCATAGTAATATTTTATTTCACATGACCGATTCCTTGGCCTCGCCTCCTTAGACCAAACAGTTTGTGTGCGTGTGTGTTAGTGGGTGGGTGTGTATATGTAAGTACGTTTTGTCTGTGAAAGTTTATCTAATTTAGCAACACACATGATAGTTTTTATTATTTTAATATTTTAATCTCGTATTTAGTGGCTTGCCGTGATCCTGATCAATATTTACATGGGTAGCTACTTGCGTGTACCAGGTGCAGTAACACTTTAAATGATCGTATTCTAATGGATAGTGGTTAGAAATGAGAAAAACGAGTTCCAATGCCACTTTGGATTAGTTATATTCACTTACGGTCAAATAGGCTTGAAAAAGCTATGAAGGAACCTTTGTCCCCAGTTAGGAGTTAAATTTTAGGGCGTATATCGGATAGTCATTATCCCCACCAATATATTTTTATTAATTCCTCACCCCGCAAAAAGGAAATATTCTTTCCATCCAAAAATATATTCCTGGTTAAAATAAAATACAGATAGTTGGTGAGCCGTAATATAACAATTACATCTATTTAGGATGTACGGGTAAAAACGGCGATTCTCTCATTTTCATTGAGATATTCACATGGGTCATGTGAGAGCCGGTGAATTATTTCAATGGACAGAGTGACAAAGACCAGTTGTGATATATAGTCAAGTGAAGAAATACATAACTTACAGCTGTAGGTCTTACAAGAAATGCCACATGGCCTAACCAGTTTCATAGATAAACCGTCGGTTCTAGTGTTTTCACTTTGGTAAATATTACAAGAAAGGTTCTCGATTTTTACCCACCGTTGCATATATGTTATAATTTCCCTGCGTGGGACACATGCATGCATGTACATACCTACTTTGTGTACGACGTTTTATTACAAAACTCTCTTCGATAATTGAGTATGTGTGTCATACCATTTCCTTTCCCTCTGTGTTATTATATCACGGATATAACAATGATCATAACGGGAGAATTAAACATGAGTGATTATATCTTTCTCCCTCGATCTTCCTCGTAGTAAAGATATTAATAATTTCAACATAATATGGGAGAACATTTGGGAAACTGTCATATCAATGCACATAAAATATGTAAAAGAGAAATGTGAATATGAAAACCTGTCACCTGCTTCGTAATTTTATGTATAAACTTCTTTCTATTCCCTACTCTGTTGATGTTTGTTGGCAAACAATGTTTAATAATAAAATACATTAAGCTCAAATCCGTTAATGAATGGTATGATCCTTATTTATAAATTCCGGTTTAATAAGGTATTTTTTAATACTAGCTTTCAATTGTTTCATTCAAGCGTCGTGACTGCACGGTCCAAAAGTATTTCTTACAGTTAACAATATCACATTTCTAAAAACACTTTTTCGGATTACGCTTTATCTTTCGATGTCCTGTTATTACCTGGTTGTAAAAAACTTACCTATTTCCCTACCTGATGATGATTGTATGAAACAATTGAAATCTAGTAGTAAAAAATACCTCATAAAACCGGAATTTATAAACAAGGATCATAGCATTCATTAACGGATTCGAGGTTAATGTATTTTATTATTAAAAATTGTTTGCGAGAGTGATTCTTGCCATATCATTAACTTCATTATCTGCTTTTCGTATGAACGATTCGCGTAATATAAATTGAACCTGAGCCACATAATTGATATATATATATATATATATATATATATATATATATATATATATATATATATAACCATTCTCTTAACATCGGCCTCACATTTGAAATGGATTGTTGAATATTTTTAATAGAAAATATAAAGACGCTCAAGCGAATTCCGGTAGCGGGTGGCATGTGAGAGCTTAGAATGAACGCTCACTTTTCAAAAAGAAACACATAATTTTCAACATAACAGTCAATACACGAGGAAAGAATAGCAACAGAGAGACAAAACACCCTTCAAAATGGCTATAGAATTTTTCGGATGCTCTTAAGCCTATAAAAATTATGAATCTTTTCACACTTTACACATAAAAAAACGGAAAAATGTCAGAATGCTGGAAAAACTTAATAAAAAAATGTACTCATCCTTGTCGACGGTATTCATTGAAAGACGTTTGAAAGAATCGCTGCTGCCAATTCACACACACACACACACACACACACACACACACACACACACACACACACACACACACACACACACACAGACGTGTGTGTATGTGTTTGTGCACGCGCGTGTTTGCGTGTGTGAGCGTGTGTATGTGTTTACAGATGAATGCATATATGTATATATGTGCAGATGTATTCCTATATATGTGCGTAAATATGTTGAGGCCGAATGATTGCTGTAGAAATATAGGCCGTGAGACATAAACACTGAAAAGTAGTGAGATTAGTTTTGTTTCTGATTAACTCGCAGTGCCCATGGATACATTTTGCTCACAAGTCTGCTGTAATTCAGACTCCAAAAATAAGCAATAATCAACATAAAGTTACTTTGTTGCAGGCCAATGCGAAAAGTTCAAGTAGTGAAATTCACATACACGCAACCAGAATATCTCAGCAGAAAGAACCCGTGATGCTTTTACTGAAATGAATGATCGCACAGACATTCACCGAAACGAGAAATGTTTGAAATAAAGGAGGTTGTAATTTTCAATTTTTATTCTTCTTTTTACATAAGTAATGTCCAAAGCACGAAAGATCGAATGCGAGATTTTTCAATCTATAAGATGGGTTTATATCAGGTTGGAATTGTCGAAACTTTGGTTGACAAAAAGGGAAATTGAAGAAATTAATTAAGATATTAGATTTACACAACCACAAACACAGACACAGACACAAACAAACATTCGCCCAACTACACACACACACGCACACGCACTCACACAAACAAACACACACATATACATACATACATATATATATATATATATATATATATATATATATATATATATATATATATATATATATATATATGAAAATAGGAATTTAATATTTTAAAAAAGTGCTCTTCGCCAAAAGGACGGCTGAATTAAATTAAGTGATTGCTGAATATAATTTTCCAGGCACGGAAATTTAGAACAAATTAAATTATAAAATATTCAAAACAATGACATTTATGCAAACAGGATTTATACCAAGATCGTTTCGTCACGTAGAAGAAACCATCTTAGTAGAAACTGTTGTTGGCTAAAGGTTTCGAATATCATATCATATATATATATATATATATATATATATATATATATATATATATATATATATATATAGATAGATAGATATATAGATAGATAGATAGATAGATAGATAGATAGATAGAGATAGATAGATAGATTTAATATATTATGTATGTATGTATAACATGCTCAACAGCAGAGACAGAGCGTATGTAAATACAAAAGTACTCATTGTGTTGAGTAATTATAAATTAATAGCTACCGGCGACAGTCACAACACAAAACATATGGCCTGAAGATTACGTATATGGATGAAACCGTCTCTCTCGGTAGGGTGTTTTCATCAATGTCAACATTTATCTATCTATCTATCTATATATCTATCTATCTATCTATCTATCTATCTATCAATATATATATATATATATATATATGTATATGTATATATAAATATGAGATAATCCTAAGGAGCATGGCAAACCTACCTAAGTTTCGCCTAAACGGATCTTCAAGGGTAAAGCTTGTTCCATTGTAAAGACAGCTTTACTCTGAGATCCGTTATGCTGAAACCTAGGTAGGATTTTTCTGGCTCCTAAGGATTATCTTAGGTTTTGCTCTACTTAGTGTATTAAGCACTTTACGTAGTTGTCTTTTTACTCGTTTTAAGGTTTCTTTTATTTAGACCTTGGAGCTGATGCACTGGACGATTGTTTTCGCCTTGTTTTAATGTTGTTGTTTTTTTTTCTTTTTTTATTCCACATTTTTCCTCGGTTACCGATTTGTTCTATTGCAAGTTGAGTTTTCCAAGATTTTTCCAACGAGGACAACAATATATATATATATATATAGATAGATAGATAGATAGATAGATAGATTTAAGGAATCAATATATTTTATTTACGAAATTATATTTCTATTTTAAAATTATTTTTTGGTTGGCAACATAACATCTATCCATGCGGAGCTAGAAGTCATGGCGTCTGCCCATGCTTGTGTAGACGACAGGTGATTTTTTAAACAACTCGAATTCTGTTTACCATCCTCCGCAAGGGGCAGGTGTAATTTACATGGTTTGAAAATGCAACCGTATTGTTTATTCAAACATATTTTATTCAGAATCAAACGTTTAGATTAGAAAGAAAAACAGGGAAATATACACATTAAAAAATATATATTAAAGCACTATTTGTATAGCATCATTAATAAAAAGAAACACAGAATTAAAATATTTCCGATTATTATTCCTTATTAAGAAATCTCTTATTTTACATTGCTTTGCTCCTTGTCAACAACTTATTCGTCATTGATGATACAGAAATGAGAATAAATTCACTCTCAAACATACTGAGTGAGTTTTAAATGAACAATCACTATATAAATATTTCGAATATCGATATCTGAATTTCAGGTATGAGGGTTATTATCATGTATTGTGATAACTACAACAAAAATGGTGATAATAATTCCTAAGTAAAATGTTGCAAATACAGAATATTGATAAATGATCTGACAGATTCTATTTTGCCCTATCTTGTAAACATATTTCTCCAAAGTATGTTTGAATGGATAGACCCGATTTTTTTTATATGAAGTTCAAAAATTGTAAATTCATATTCAGTGAAAATAAATGTAAATGCAAAAAAATAAAATTATTATATTCCTCTATCTAATAAAAGTAGACAAATATATTAATCTTCATCAAAAAAGTAAATGTGAAATTATAGTTTTCAATACAAGAACATGACGAGTAAATGAAGAATGGAATAACCAAGTCAAAAAATATCGAAAGTGATTAAGACGTAAGGAGTTACGGGGTGAGAAAGAAATGAAAAAAATAAGAGAATGAGGAGGGAGACATGCAAAAGAACAGTGATTATGACTGTTATATAGGAATAAAGTGTCGTTGCGGACGCAGGTGTTTGACCACAGATTACCAGAGAGCAAACAAAGCTACGATCCAATTTGAATAAGTAAATCACGTGATGGCAAACGAAATGTTTTTATGGGAATTAGCCTGGCGTATAATTGATCCACATTTCTACTCTATCCTCTATTACTTTACACAATCATCACTATTTCTAATCTATCCTATATTACTTCACACAATCATCACTATTTCTACTCTATCCTCTATTACTTTACACAATCATCACTATTTCTAATCTATCCACTATTACTTTACACAATCATCACTATTTCTAATCTATCCTCTATTACTTTACACAATCATCACTATTTCTAATCTATCCTCTATTACTTTACACAAACATCACTATTTCTACTCTATCCTCTATTACTTTACACAATCATCACTATTTCTAATCTATCCTCTATTACTTTACACAATCATCACTATTTCTAATCTATCCTCTATTACTTTACACAATCATCACTATTTCTAATCTATCCTCTATTACTTTACACAATCATCACTATTTCTAATCTATCCTCTATTACTTTACACAATCATCACTATTTCTAATCTATCCTCTATTACTTTACACAATCATCACTATTTCTACTCTATCCTCTATTACTTTACGCAATCATCACTATTTCTACTCTATCCTCTATTACTTTACACAATCATCACTATTTCTAATCTATCCTCTATTACTTTACACAATCATCACTATTTCTACACTATCCTCTATTACTTTACACAATCATCACTATTTCTAATGTATCCTCTATTACTTTACACAATCATCACTATTTCTAATCTATCCTCTATTACTTTACACAATCATCACTATTTCTAATCTATCCTCTATTACTTTACACAATCATCACTATTTCTACTCTATCCTCTATTACTTTACACAATCATCACTATTTCTAATCTATCCTCTATTACTTTACACAATCATCACTATTTCTACTCTATCCTCTATTACTTTACACAATCATCACTATTTCTACTCTATCCTCTATTACTTTACACAATTATCACTATTTCTACACTATCCTCTATTACTTTACACAATTATCACTATTTCTACTCTATCCTCTATTACTTTACACAATTATCACTATTTCTACTCTATCCTCTATTACTTTACACAATTATCACTATTTCTACACTATCCTCTATTACTTTACACAATTATCACTATTTCTACTCTATCCTCTATTACTTTACACAATTATCACTATTTCTACACTATCCTCTATTACTTTACACAATCATCACTATTTCTACTCTATCCTCTATTACTTTACACAATCATCACTATTTCTAATCTATCCTCTATTACTTTACACAATCATCACTATTTCTACTCCATCCTCTATTACTTTACACAATTATCACTATTTCTAATCTATCCTCTATTACTTTACACAATCATCACTATTTCTAATCTATCCTCTATTACTTTACACAATCATCACTATTTCTACTCTATCCTCTATTACTTTACACCATCATCACTATTTCTAATCTATCCTCTATTACTTTACACAATCATCACTATTTCTACTCTATCCTCTATTACTTTACACAATCATCACTATTTCTACTCTATCCTCTATTACTTTACACAATTATCACTATTTCTACACTATCCTCTATTACTTTACACAATTATCACTATTTCTACTCTATCCTCTATTACTTTACACAATTATCACTATTTCTACTCTATCCTCTATTACTTTACACAATTATCACTATTTCTACACTATCCTCTATTACTTTACACAATTATCACTATTTCTACTCTATCCTCTATTACTTTACACAATTATCACTATTTCTACACTATCCTCTATTACTTTACACAATCATCACTATTTCTACTCTATCCTCTATTACTTTACACAATCATCACTATTTCTAATCTATCCTCTATTACTTTACACAATCATCACTATTTCTACTCCATCCTCTATTACTTTACACAATTATCACTATTTCTTCTCTATGATCTATTACTTTACACAATCATCACTATTTCTACTCTATCCTCTATTACTTTACACAATTATCACTATTTCTACTCTATCCTCTATTACTTTACACAATCATCACTATTTCTACTCTATCCTCTATTACATTACACAATTATCACTATTTCTACACTATCCTCTATTACTTTACACAATTATCACTATTTCTACTCTATCCTCTATTACTTTACACAATCATCACTATTTCTACTCTATCCTCTATTACTTTACACAATTATCACTATTTCTGCACTATCCTCTATTACTTTACACAATCATCACTATTTCTAATCTATCCTCTATTACTTTACACAATCATCACTATTTCTAATCTATCCTCTATTACTTTACACAATTATCACTATTTCTACTCTATCCTCTATTACTTTACACAATCATCACTATTTCTAATCTATCCTCTATTACTTTACACAATCATCACTATTTCTACTATATCCTCTATTACTCTACACAATTATCACTATTTCTACTCTATCCTCTATATTATACGCGGACTGTTCTTTTCATCTTTCATCTTATCTCAACGTTTCGGTACATCAGCCTTCACGAACATATTCGGACGAATCGTAATTCATTTTTTTCCCATTGGAAACGACTCTTGAAATTTGAAATATGTAGGAAGTTATCACGTATCCTACAGTACTTCTGGATTAGAAAATGCATTAACTGAACAATAATCTCTGTCTTTATAGACTAGTAGAGGAACAGACTGATCAGTATTCTATATGTCAGTCTGGACGCCTCCCCCACCAAACACAAAATTCTACCACTGTTCAAGTTCCCTAGTGTTGCCTGGGTGTTGGAATATGCAAGATATAAACACTGAATAAATAACAGTAGTTTAATGATCTCAGGAATTTTTCCTATCATCGATAACAGCAAACTTGCGCAATGTAGTTGTCACAGAATAAATGCGTGGAGTGCCAATAATATTGCTGCAGTTAAATGACTCAAACCAATTTATGCGTTAGCATCTCATATGTGCATTGGACTCCATTTGGTCTATCATAACTACTACCTTTAAAATAGGCATGTGCCATTAATATGTGGCTATTCAGAACCTGGTCTATACGTGGAGGATGGTTATTTGAAGACTGTTCCAACGTCGAAATAGCTCTCTAGAATATTCGTCGTTTCTCTTCACTTGAAGACCCGAAATATGTCATTCTAAATCTATGAGGAAAAGCGCGAATGAAGACGTGAGCGCCTGACCTCTGTTGGCACAAGATATTCTACCTGACAGAAACTGATCGCTGCACGTGTCGTTGTCTAAATCTCATACTTAGATTTAACTCTTGGTTGAGTGTTATATTACCTGCTGATTTTGAATATTTTATCCTAATCTATAGTACAAAGGGGAATGTTGTTATACTCAGCAGTTCAAAATTTTATAGTATACTCACTCTAATTATTTAGTGCAATCTACACATGCATAAAACGCAGGTGTAATACATGCGATATAATTCTGTTACTGAAGGCGTGGAAGCGAATATACTAAATAGTATTTAGGCTCGGTACTATTTTATTGAAATTACAAAAATGAAAATTTTGTAACCATTTCAGCACGGGTTAGGTAACATTGAAAATCGTTGAGCTCATGAATAACTGTCATCACTTAATTCAATCAATCATTCAAATCTACTGATCTGATGATACCAAAGTATATATTTTGTTCTAAGCATTGACCACAGATTTACATGGAAAGTTTTTCTTTAATTTTTTCTATCCTAATTCCGGATTACTCCCCTTTCGATATTGATATCCTACCTATAGGTTTTCCTCCTCTTCTTCCGTTACCACAAATAAAGCCTTCTACTTCAATTTGAATTAAGCTTTGAGTTTTACTATCTTCATTTCACGCCTTCAGAAACAACAAAATATTATTTCTAATACGGTTTAGGAAAAACTCTAATCATTTTCCCCTCCGTTTTGACATTTATATGATGACGCTGCATTCAAATCGTGCATGTTAGGGGCCTTCATATTATTTTTATTTCAAGTATAATAATTTTAGAGCAGCTTTAGATGTGAAACACTAATAAGGCCGACACGAATAAAAGGTACGATTGCGATTAGTTCAATGTTCCATTATATAGATAGTGCCACAACAAATATATAACAGAAGACTTGTAAAGAGAAGGGTGATCTTCGTCTGTACAGAGAGTGTCATCAAGCTGGTACAAAGTGTCCCTCTGTTGCCACGTCGAGCCACATTGTTTATATGCACCAGCACACAACCGAAGTTGATGTTGGATAAATAAAATCAATTCTCTCCTCAAACACTGGCTGTTGTTTGTCTCACGCCTGCAAGGAGATATGGAAACATAGAATATATTCATAACACATGAAATCATACACCTTGTGCAAATTAATTCAAACCAAACGAATAATCCCCCTATTATTTACTTTTTCGTATTTTTCCAATGGAACATGACCCATTGCACATGTTATTACTTCTTATGTCCATTCTACGAAGTCGTTCCTTGCAGATCGACCACAGATTATCGACTGGAATTAAATCAGGGGAGTTTTTGTGACCAATCAATAGGACTTTGATTTGCTCACCGGTATATCTTGTCAGTGTGCTCGTGCAGTGTTACAACATTCGTAAGTTTCCTTGAATTAACGTTCATCGCAAAAATGGCCATAGAACTAATCGACATTCGAGACACTAGTGTATGCGCGTGATAGAAATCTGATGCAAACACGGATGGCACAGTATTTTTCAAGGCCAAATAAATGTCATCATACAGCCCAAAAATAGATTCATATTACTGTAAACCTCTGAAAATGATTTAATCTGAGGAACAAAATACAAAATCCATTATACTCTGTCATTCCAGTGGGTCTAAGACTGACCGTATGGTGAATGAAATGAAACTAAAGCGGTTGTTTCAATTAATTTGCACAAAGGTGTATATAAAATAACACAGAGATGAGTTTAGCAGTTATTCCCGGATTGTAACCATAAATACAATTTCAATAATCGAACAAAATTGCGTTGAATAAATGTACAATTAGAAATGAACGACTTATACCTCACACTATTCATTTATCCGCTTGGAGATAAAATAAATATACGAAGTGTTTTGAAACAACTTGGAAGGATGTCGGTTAGATAGATCTATCAAATCATGAAATAATCCCAGGAGATCAAAAATATTTCATATTGGCTATCAAAGCAAGAAAAAGTCTTAGATGGAAAGGTTTGACTGTATAATACATAAAGAGGATAGACCACGTTCGTTTTCGTTGCTTCTTGATCATTGATTTTTGCTTGCAGAAGTTTATGTTATATTAGAGAAAAAAATTTACTTTGAAGGGTACCCTTGATTCTGATCATTGAATGTATGTTTTGTCTGGGTTGCCTAGTTCTAAAGACATAGTTGTAGATCATGAAACACGTTTGCTTATATTGTATAGAGTGAATTGGAGAGGTGGCAACTAAAGTTTATTTGCCTTATACCGATACATTGAAACCGTCATCTCTGCGGATATAATTTCACATTGGAAGGCCAGATGGAGCTCAGTTTCTTCATCCATTTTAAACTGGATGGAAGCAATTGAGTAGTCGGAATCAAGTGTAAATTTTACATATACCTATATATTGACACCATTATCTCTGTGGATATAATATCACCCAGGAAGGCTAGATGGTGGTTAGTTTCTTCATCAATTTTGAACTGGATCGAAGCAATTAAGTTCTCAGAATTAAGTGTAAATTTGACATGTGCCGATATCGCGAAACCGTTATCTCTGCGGATATAATTTCAACTTGGAAGGCAACATGTAGCTCACTTTCTTCATTCATTTTAAACTGGAACTAAACAATGAAGGAGTTCGAAATAAGTGTAAATTTGACTTATAACGATAATTTGAAACGTTATCTCGGCTGTTATAACTTCACCATGTAAGTCCAGATAGTGCTCTCTATCGTCAAACATTTTGAACTGGATCGAAGTAATTAAGGAGGTCGAATTACGTGTATATTTTACTGATACCGATATCGTGAAACCGTTATCTCTGCGGATATAATTTCCCCCTGGAAGGCAGTATGGTGCTCAGTTACTTCATCCCATTTGAACTGGATCGAAGCAATTAAGGTGTCCGAATTAAGTCCAAATTTAACTTTACCAATATCTTTAAACTGTTATGTCTGCGGATATAATGTCAACCTGGAAGGCTCAGTTCCATCATCCATTTTGAACTGGACCGAAGCAAGGAATGGGCCCGAATTAATTATAAATTTGACTTATAACCGTTCTCTCTGCGGATATAATTTCACCATGGGAGGCAAGATGGTGCTGAGTTTCTTCATCCATTTTTAACTGGATCGAGGCAATTACGTAGACCGAATTAAGTGTAAATTTGATTATACCCATACATTAAACTGTAATATCTGCGGATATAATTTCACACCGGAAAGCCAGATGGTGCTAAGTTTATTCATCCATTTTGAACTGGATGCAATTAAAGTTTCCAAATTAAGTGTAAATTTGACTTATACCAATATATTGAAACTGTAATCTCTGCGAATATAATTTCAACAGGGAAGGACAGATGGTGGTCTGTTTCTTTACCCATCTTTAACTGGATCGAAGCAATAAAGCAGTCCGAATTGTGTGTAAATTTTATTTATACCGATATCTTGAAATTATTATCTCTGCGGATAACATTTCAACCTGGAAGGCAAGATCTTACACAGTTTCTTCATCCTTTTTGAACTGTAGCGAAGCAAAAAAGTTTCCGAGTAAAGATAACAGTAGAATTATACCCATATATTTAAACCGTTATATCTGCGGATATAATTTCCCCTGTAAGGCAAAATAGGGCACAGTTTCTTCATCCATTTTGAAATGGATCGAATCATTTAAGGTGTCCGAATTACGTGTAAATTATCTCTGCGGATATAATTTAACCCTGGAAGGAAAGATGGTGCTCAATTACTTCATCCGTTTTGAACTGGATAGAAGCAATGAAAGAGTCAGAATGAATTGTAAATTTGACATATACCGATATCTTGAAACCGTTATATCTGCGGATATAATTTCAAACTATAAGGCCAGATGGTGCTCAGTTTCTTCATCCATTTTGAAATGGATCGAAGCAAAAAAGGAGTCCGAATTAAGTGTAAATTTGACTAATCCCGATATCTTGAAACAGTTATCTCTACGGATATATGGAATGCAATGGAAGGCCAGATGGTTCTCAGTGTCTTCAACCATTTTGAACTAGATCAAGTAATTATGGAGACCGAATCAATTTAAATTTGACTTATACCGATATATTGAAACAGTTATCTATGCGGATATAATTTCACCCTGGAACGACAGATTTTGCCCAGTTTCTTCATACATTGTTAACTGGAGCGTAGCTATAAAGGAATCCGAATAATGTTTACATTTGACTTATACCGATAACTTGAAACGTTATCTCCGCGGACATAATATCACCCTGGACGGACAGATTTTGCTCAGTTTCTTCATCCATTTTCTACTGGATCGAAGCAAATAAGGATTCCGATTTAAGTGTGAATTCCAATATCTTTAAACCGTTATCTCTGCGGATATAATTTCACCCTGGAAGGCCAGATGGTGCTCAATTTCTTCATCCATTTTGTACTGGATCAACTCAATTAAGTATTCCGAATTATGTGAAAATTTGATTTATACCGATATCTTGAAACCGATATATCTGCATATATATTGTCACCAAGGAAGACCAGATGGTTTTCAGTTTATTCAAACCTTTTGAACTAGATCAAGTAATTATGGTGACCAAATCAATTAAAATTGGACTTATTTCGATATCTCGAAACCGTTATATCTGCAGATATAATTTCACACTTGAAGAACAGATGTTGCTCAGTATCGTCATCCATTTTGAACTGGATCGGAGCAAAGGAAGGGCCCGAATTAAGTGTAAACTTTTGACTTATACCGATATATTGAAACCGTTATCTCTGCGGATATTCTTTCAAGATGAAAGGCCCGATGGTGCTCAGTTTCTTCATCCATTTTGAACTGGAACAAAGCAATGACGGAGAGAGAATTAAGTGTAAATTTGATTATACCGATATCTTTAAAACGTTATCTCTGCGGAAATAATTTCACCCTTAAATGCCAGATGGTGCTTAGTTTCTTCGTCCATTTTGAACTGGATCGAACCAATTACAGAGTCAGAATTAAGAGTAAATTTGACTTATACCGATATCTTGAAACCTTCATATCTGCGGATATAATTTCAACCTGGAAAGCCAGATGGTGCTAAATTTCTTCATCCATTTTGAACTGGATGAAAGTAATTAAGGGGTCCGAATTAAGTGTAAATTTGACTGATACCGATATGTCGAAACCGTTAACTCTGCGGATATAACTTCTCCCTGGAAGCTCAGATGGATCACAGTTTCTTCATCCAATTTTGAACTGGATCGAAGCAATTCAGGAGTTGGAATTATGTGTAAATTTTCCTGTTAATTATAAATACTTCTTCTGCGTATATCAGCCATACAGTTGGATTGGCTCTGTGTTTCCCCAAGCTATTTCCACAAAGTATTTTATTCATATGTTCGTTGTCATTGGCCACAACGGAGAAACCTTAACCAATATTACTCTTGCTGATTAAGAATTAAAACTGCCCATACAACGTGAGAACAATATTGAGAATCAGCTCGACCTAACGGATACAATTCTGCAAATTTTAGCATAATGCAAAGAACATAACAACAAACAGTGTATTATATTTTTACCAGTTGTCTAAAAGAATAAAAATCGAAACACATCGACTCTATTAAAGTGAGACTGGAAGAATATCGTACCATTAATGTGTGAGATAATGAAATTAAGAGCAGGTGATCATGTATAAAAGGTACAGAGAGGTGAGTGAACACTGTGGATCGAATTAAATATACTGATAGAAAACTGGATTATCAGACGTCTGAAGAATTCTGAATATATCCTAGATTTTTAAAAAACAATTATGGGATCCTTACTCTCCATTAGTCTCGTAGATATCGCTGATATTTATGTTACAACAGCGATGGGAAACACCAGAAGATGCGGATGCTGTTTCCATAGAAAATAAATCTTTACGGGATGAAGTTGCTACCACAAGCCAAGCATGTTTTGTACCGCCGTTTCATTTACAGTACATGGTATCCATATGTGCCTCCTGACATTTACTGAAACGGGCCAACACTACATAAATTTAGTGTTCAACGAAGAACACGTATCCCAGCGTGGTCTGACCGTAAACTCTGTTGACCCATTATACAATTAAGTACTCTATGGGAAAAATGAATTTCAAAAAGAAATTTATGACAGAAATGTTTTAGCGATATCATCAGTCCGAAAAATGGCAGTGTAAGCAGCAAAACCTGACATCAGATCAGCAGCAGATAGGAAGGGAATTTCTAGGCTAAAAGTCCTAGTTTAAATTGACTGAAATTTTTTATCGTGAATTTGGTGTCATATTAATTAATTAAATCACCGGACTGGGTATTATAAAAAAAACAAAACGAGCAGTTACTGAGAAGTATGACATACGAACAAGACAAGATATCCCTCGATATCGGCAGACCAAAGAAATCTATCTAAATATGCTGATTAAATAAATAGTTCAGTTCCAATTTAATCGGGATCGACCGAAACTAAACAAATCTGGAGAACCCAATGATTGAAACAGTCTGATAATAATAATAATGTTAATAATAATAATAATAATAATAATAATAATAATAATAATAATAACAAAAACAATAACAACAACAACAACAATAACAATAATAATAATAATAATAATAATAATAATAATAATAATAATAATGGTTGCATATAATGCATGTGAAATTATTGAAATTTATTATATCAAGATCTATCTGTATTTTGGAGATGAGGTATTATGTACACTATTTACATTACTGAACCCTTTATTTCGCTCACATGGACACATGTGACAGGGATAAAAGCCTTGGATAGATCCAGTGACAGGATACAAACAGTGGGAGTTCAATACCTGGTTAAGGCGGTGGAGAACTTGGAGAGTGGAATTAACAGGAGATAACTGATAACTGACACCCATTAAACATGGCAGGAGGAAGTAGAACAGTCTACCCCAGCGAGCGAAATAAAGGGTTCAATTCGACATTCCAACAAACTGAAGAAGGACGGAGCATACAACGGCCGAAACGTTGTAATAAATATGGCAACAAAGATGAGGGCAATAGTCTGATTATTATATCGAAGCTTAAATAATCGCCTTTTTTCATTGTTATGGGATCTTAACTGTAACGACAATGAACTCTTCCTGACACTATAAAGACTGCGCCTCTCAAGACAGACGATAGAACGAAGGGGAACGAGCCGAGACGGAACGAGTCAAGCCAATAGTCATTCATTCTAAACCAGACTGACAGTCATACTAATACCTTCAACTTCTTGTATTATTATTCTGTTTAATATATCTTTGTTATTCCTACTCTTGCGTTCGTTTTGTTCTTCCTTGGTCCTAACCTTGGATCATAACAGTGGTGCGAAGATATTGGACCATAACATCCATACAGCCAATGTGATACCTAACACCGACTTTTAGCAGAGAATGATATTTTATAACTGCCGATCATTAATGTTTATGTCGAGTCTGACCATATCTATGGCTATATTGAATTGCCTCATTTATTTAAGGAGAGACACATAAATGTACTGAAATATATTTCTTGATTAAATGACACTATTGTGATTAGCTAACCTACTTAGATGATAAAATGCCATATGTTCCATTATTATATTTAGCGCAAGAACAGATGTATAACACAAAGACTTGTGAGAAGTATGGTGTTCTTCGACTGATACAGAAAGTGTCACCAGTCTGATACAGAGCACACGTCGGCTGCAATGTTTTGCCAGTGTTTATATGCACCGGCACAAAAATGAAACTACTGTTAGATACATAAAGTAGATTCTCCCCTCAAACACTGGCTCTTGTTATACTCGATGGAACCAAGCAACAGTTCTCCGTCTATGTATATTGAATAAAAATGTTATACAATGTCATTGAGTAAACCAACAACAAAGCTAAGTGTATCAGCCAGCTAACCCGATGTAAATAGATCAATTTGAATTTCTGGATCGACAGAAACTGAAGAACACAATGCCAGAAAATGTCAGATAATAATAATAATAATAATAATAATAATAATAATAATAATAATAATAATAATAATAATAATGAGAAGAAGAAGAAAAAGAATAACAACAGCAACAACAACAAAGTAGTCATATTGTATATAATGAAAGTGAAATTATTCGAATATATTCATTTTGTCTATATATATATTTTTCTCATTGTTGCCATTGAAATTCTTCGGAAATGATTTTGTCACATTTTTCATTTACACGAGATAGATAAAAAAAGAGCATAGCATGATGAAAAAAATGCCAAATTTGACGAAAACAAAATTTTATCGTCTAAATATTTAGGTTATTATTAAGAAATATAAAATATTATTTTAATTATTTTTAAAATTTGTTCCTTCTTTTTAGAACAATCTGAATTTTTATTTAAAAATCCTTGTTTCTCTTTGTATCACCGGAACTAGTAAAATAATATATACAATTTTTAGCACGTGTTTTTTTTGTATAACACGCATTAATTTGGAAAATCTTGCAAACATGAAAATAATTGTTGGATGTTAATGAACCGTTCAGAGAGTATTCACAGATGATCGAAATTATTATAAATATGTTTTTTTTTATTAAAGTCTGGCAGAAATAATTGTTTTTATATTTATTACCCCACCCCTAACTAATTTTATGAAAACGCTAGAAATACGACCCCGTCAGGTTTAGTCATTACAATACTTAAAAACACAAGGCCTTGAGGAATGCAAACCATGTTTTTTTTGTTTTTAAATGGACCTCCTACCTGAAAATCAGCTCTGAATTGTAACATACAAAACTCAATAAAGCAAATATAGTATTTAATTTCAAATACTTTTATTTGCTTTTAGTTGTTTTTATGAATATGGCCAATATCTTCGGAAAGCAAAGAATTTTTCGATGCAAAATGAATTTTTAATACAATTCTTTATTAATTTTTATTATAATAGATTTATCATTTACGTTGTTAACATATTATAAAATTAGTTACAAAACCGCATTAGGTTTTGTAACTGTCCTTACGAGAAAGATCTTTTTTTAGTGCTTTGTAAATGTTGTCGTTTTAAGATCCGCAGTAATTAAGAAATGTAGTTCTGTGTTTATAATCGGGCTCTAATTATAAAGTACGGAAGACCAACCAGAATACAATTAAGTTGCGTTATTTGAGGTCAGCATTATTCTGCGCTGTTAAAGCCTTTACTTTTGCGAAACACGTGCGGATAAGTTTATTTGATTTTTCAATTTCAACTGAGAAGTGTACCTAAAACTATCATTATCATCTTATGAAATTTATGATCTTATTTTTATATTAATCTCAGTTATGGCATATTTTCCATAAATTAAATATCAAAAT
>OZ038495.1:9883630-9921130 GCA_964036315.1 Acanthosepion esculentum
TTTCCATAATGAAGAGGCAACGTCCGCTGAATTTTCCATTTCTTCTCTGCAATTGGATGTCTGTTTCATTGGAATAATACAATGTGCATAAAATCTATGCCACTAACTTTAACTTAATGAGAAATGAATTTCCACGAATATGTAGCACCTGAAATTATTATCTATTATTTCATTTCGTTTCTTTTTTTGAACTTTGAGCATTTCAGAAACACTAGCATTTTAGAGACTTTACGAAAATATTATTAATTATTAAACTTTAATAATGAAAATTGTTGAAAGATGAAAAACCTCTCTATTCTGCACATCTTATATATTATTTGCCATATAACTTTTTATATAAATTGGCACAGTGAAACAATTACATTTCGATATAAATGAACTATATAGAAATGGTAAATGATAATGAATTGATTAAGTTATAACGTCTAACCTGAATCATATTCTCGAGGTTAATTTAAATTTAATCCGTATAGCAGAAATGCGTTTAAAGAATACCAATGAATACAGATATGTGTAACAACCCTCTGATCAACAAGCTTGCCAAAATCTACCTTCTTAAAAAGATGACTATGCCTCCCAAGCAATCATTTATTTTCTGTTAGATTTTCTCATACAACACTGTATATATTTCATGTAATATTTTACAGTCACTCACCATATATAACAAACTCGCTTCACTGGAATGATTTGGTAAACTTAATATTATTCCAAAGTATTTTGCAAATGTGAATAAGAGTTGGAAAAGATCGGGGTGTTTGGAATGTACGTCGTTTTCACCGCTAGTTATTATTATAAAGTCAACCAATTCAGAAGGAAGTTTTAATGGTAAGCGACTAGGCAGATTCACATGAGCATTATCATGCCTTCTATCAGACAATGTGTGAATTTAAAATTTGAATTTGAGAATGAATGTCGATTCCTCAAGACCTTTCGCTTCATAACCACCAATAGTTATGCGTAATGTGCAGAGGGATCTTAAAGCCAGGAACGTCAAAATTTCAATTTTGAACCGCATTGTCACAAATGATAAAAAGTATGTTTGCGTATTAACATAGACCGAAAAAGAAAAAAAACGTCAAACCAGTTACAACACCCAATCCAGAACCGATATATGCTTTGTCTCTGTTGAAATATCATTGTGTTGTAGGACATAGTGTGACACGGTAGGACAAACACTGCTGGTGTTTAATGTCTGAAACTTAATCGATAAAGGAAGCAGGACATATAATCTTCCATGCTACAGACAAAGACAACGTGACAAGTCCAGCGGGAAAATGCAACAGCACATTCTGAAAAGAATTACCCAGCGAAAATAAGATCTTTATAAGAGGGCCTTCCACATTCGATATATTTACCAGAGTAAGAACCTACCGGTGTTAATTTGTTTTGATTATGGGAACATCTAAGTGGCAGAATAGTAAGAATCAAATCATTTTTTTTCAAAATTCTACCGAGGGACAAAACTTTCATTAAACTGAGAATAACAGACATTTCCTCATCGGTTAGCGGTAATCACTGAAAATAAATGTGGTGATATACTAAGCGTCATTTAGATGCGACAAAAGATCGAAAGCTTGGAGGCCCCAGTGAGGATTGTACTCACCATTCTGTCGTAACTGATCTAGCAAATCAAGCTTGCTGATCATTACACCAAGTCAAAGCGCATTTAAAAAAAAATAAAGCTGATTACTCTTTAGCAAATAATATTTTAAGACTTTAGCTTGCATTCGTTTTGTAGCAAAGAAAAAATAATTACGATTTCGCTTTTATCATTCATTTTCCTCAGCAAATCGAGAAAAAATTATCCTCGATTGTATATTTCATTGTGACTAAAGAAAACTGAAGAGCATCTATTGTCAAAAAAATTATATGATATTAACCAATTCGTGAGGCTCCTTTAGAAAATGGTTTAGATTTAGAGTAGAGAATAAATATTTAAGTAAATTAATATCAGAAGCCGAACACCTGCAGTCGTTCCATTTATTGGAAAGCTATAATGCGAATATCGACAAAGTGTTTACGTTTAAAATCAATTAATGGCGTAATGGAACCACTCTAAAAGATTTCCTGACCATAGGTCTACATTTCGAGGACAACCTTTAAGAAACCATAGTTAACACTTCCATAGTATTAAAGAGATTTTAGCGGCTGAATACTTGTCGAAAGCTATTCAATTATCATTAATCATTCGGTCTTTTAGCAAATCAATGAATCTTGATGCATTTCAATTAATTTCATTTTCACTCTATTCTCAAGTTCCTAAATATTATGCAAATACCTATAGTGCTTTTCTTGTGACGCAATTTATTTAATGCTTACAAAGATATGTTGATTCTGACCCCAGTAAACTAAAAATATATAAATAATACAAGTATTAACAGCATTTCCATGAGATTTCACCAAAAATGCATTACATAAATATATATTTCCATTATATAGGATTATTATCTAACACACATATGAATGAAAATATATTCAAGAGTAACAAGACAAACATATGCTACGACCTTAGAGCTAGAATATAACCCTTATATATCAACTATAAGGAACACATAAATATAGTTATATACATTGAAAGGCAAAGCAATTTTATCTATATGAATGCTTACTTAAATATTCTGAAAATCTGAGATATTCCCTATATAATAAAAATCTATACATGAATGCAGTATCTCATCGGAAATAATTGAAACAATTAATAATCAACAATATATTTAATATTGAGAAATATTTGAGTATCTAACTGTTAAATAGATATATCTCAGACCAATGATCATTAGGTAAGAACTTGTTCAATGTTCTTTCTCCCAATTGAATGTGGGCATAATGTGTTCGCTTATGGTATTTGTAATTGTAATATTAACCATTTGCCTTAAACGGAAATATTCTGAATTCAGATCATGATTCTTCCGTTTGAAAATGATGAAATCTTTCTATTAAAATCTTTTTTTTTTAATGAGAAGACGTTTCTCATACCACTAATTGTTCCTATAATTTCCAGTACTCATCGGTTTCCCTTTCTTAGAAGTTATATAATGTAGTGCTGAAACGTCTACATCTTGAATTTTTTATTATTTTCTTTTTGGATTATAGATGATAATAATTTTATTAATTGCTGATGGTGAACGTCATGCATGGTGCGCTTTCTGTTATTTGACACACTTCACATTTGTTATCTGTAGCGCCATAATATGAGGTTATAAAAATGATGGTCCTCGCTAATACATAAATTCTTCGTTCGCTCGAAGCAACCTTAAACATTGGCTTGAAAAATCGGTTGTATACACTTGATATTTTTAGACATTTCTGAACGAGGGTTGACACAATGTTCTATACCCATATAAACATATCCATCTGATGAAGCTAGTTAAAAAGAAAATTAGTCTTTTAATGTTTATGTTATGATTTTATCAGCAGTTGGTTGTATTGTGTTCCAATAACCATAGGACCGCTTAGTCCCTGTACAATTATGAGCGTGGTAATTTGAATCTACAACTCGAGATCATTTTCAACCCAAATCTGTTGTTTCATATCGCAGTAATAACCAAATGTTTCCCTTTTTCACTTAAGGTTTAAATAAATGCCGTCCAGAATATCTAGCATTGATTGGAAATTATTCCATAGAAATTACAATCGTGAATAGAAAAAAGTAGAGAAGGCCTCGGGTGATCCATTCTAATATTATCATTAAGAAATCAAGGGGATTTACCGATAATAAAGAAAAAGGTATCTCGAGAGAGAGCCATTATCGCCTACGTCCATTCAAAATTACCTTCTTTTATTAATAATAGCACTTCTGAATAACAATAGTATCTCTGAAAATAATACGTCCTTTTAATGTCCGAGTTTAGCCCCAACTGATGCAAAAAATACAATAAAATCGTTGGGCCAAACAATTATTCAGATAAAAAAGAAACTATATTCCCCATACTCACCCCCATCAGGTATGCATTTTTAAGGCGTCTGCTACTTCGTGGATAATGAATAGGTTGCTCTTTAGACGGACATGTTGTATATGGCTCATTTTGGGGAAGAGACATATCCATCAAGAGAGACTTAATTCTAAGAAGCAAAGTTTTGCCAAACCGCAATTGTAAACGGTAGACCAAATTGGTCTGAGTTCAGATTTTCGCTCTTGAAACTGGCTGTCATCCAAGGAATGTTTAATCTACGCTACTATATAAACCATACGAGGTAGGGAGTACGGAGAAGTATTTTTCCTCTTGTCGTGGTCCAACATAAAAACACATGAAACATTACTTACTACCCTTGGAATTTGTTGTCATATATATATATATATATATATATATATATATATACATACATACATATATAGATACATATATATATATATATATGTATATATATATATGTATATATGTGTGTGTGTTTGTGTGTGTGTGTGCGTGTTTGTGTGTGTGAGTGTGCGTGTGTGTAATATGCATATATATATATATTTGTGTGTGTGCGTATGTGTATAATATACATACATACATACACACACACACACGCATATATATATATATATATATATATATATATATATATATATGTATATATATAATAGAATATATTCTCTCCATTAGCTTGTTTTATACTACAGGATGTTTTAATCATATTCGAAAGGAATGCATGCAAATTTAAGCAAGTAATGATTTACATGTTTAGATCAGACACAGTTTAATATATATACATATATAAAACTTCATAGCCGAGTGGTTGGAACGTTCGTATTCTAACCGTGACATCCGGGTTCGAATCTCACCATGGTCGATTTGTTAAACTTCCTGATGTTACCGGATTTGACGAGTAGATCCAGGTTTGCGGCACCTTTGGAATGTGCCTGGAAACATTACAACGGGTTGACTCAAGCCATGTTAGCGAAATTGAGTAGACAGAACCCTTGGATATTTTCGATAGTTGTGATAGTACGAAATCAGAAATCATCGTGGCCGAGGGCTCAAGCGTACTGGCCTTGTTCAAATTGTTGATCACGCTAGATAACACGCTCCTTTCCAGAAACTGCAACTAAGGTCTGCTCAGTATAGATACCGTACAAATCACATGTTGGCTCAGAGCATCCGAGCAAGCGTCTGTAATAGGGATTACCTAGCCGCCCTATTAGAATGTGCATCCTCGAAAACAATTGGCCAGCTATATAACAATCCTTTATGTATTTTACATTAGTTCATTCCGATAGCTACGATTGTTTATGTAGAATATCATCTGTTTAAAATTGTTGTGAATCATATTTTTGCCAGAATTGATTTCATCCGCACATCTGCAAAATCAATTTAACCATCTGTTTGTTAAATAAGTCTTTACACGATGAATTTCTGTTAAAATAATTAAAGCCCCGCAACATTTCCAAAATCGGAGCGGTATTTTGTCATAGTAGCCGGAGGTTGAGTCTATATTGTAAAACTTCAATTGACAAGATCATTGCGATATTTAACTTTTAAGTGATCAATTCAAAAATTCTTTGATACTCATGTTTTGAATTTTTGCTCTTGTAAATCCTGCTTGCAGTTGAAGAAAACACCAAATGAAATCCAAGGCGTACGTTAAATACAAAACAGGCTGAGAAATACACGGAATTTTTAAACTTTGCCAAATAAGTGAGATAATATTAAGCGTGGAGATTTTGATATAAAACGTCGGTTTATTGATATAACGTTATGATAAAATACATTTTCCCGGTCAGAATACCAAATTCAAGTCCTGGGCAAAATGCAAATTAGAACATCATTCTAAACTGCTTCTGTTTTGCAGTTTTTTTAGCCAGCAAATCCGCCCGTTAATCTATGAGATTTGGCATTTTGTTTAAACTACAATTTTGCTTGAAATATTTCATTGCTATAGGTTGCCCTTACCAATGATTCTCTCTTTCTTTTCCAATGTTTTCTCATCACGATGCCCATAAGAATAACTCACTTTTCATTATTATTTTTCGTTTATTTCGTTCATTTACTTTCAACTAGAATCATATGTTTATAGCCACATCTTGATTAAACACCGTTTCTCAGACGATCACCTAAGTTAAACAATATCGGATCTGAACACAACATAAATGGCTGACCTCTGTAAGCTTAGATTTGTGCGTGTTTTAATCGACAACGGCTCGGGAATCGGAGAGACGTGTTCAAATTCCGCTCGGGTTCGTTATAATTACTTACCCAGCGTGAAATTATTGATCATATATATGAAATAATTTTCGTAGAGTTATGAAGTTTGGCATAATAATTGCTGAGACGTTGAAGATTTACAGATGTGTTAATCCAATCGTTTAATCATTTTAAAATGATTATAGAATAGTTTTTTTTTAATTTCTTGTGCATAATTCAATACACGCGGGAAAATCTGCGTGGGAATCTACAATAACATTACTTATATTATTCGGACTATTGTCCTCATCTTTGTCGTCATATTTATTACAATGTTTCGGCCGTTGTACGCTCAGAACTTCTTCAGATTGTTGGAATGTCGAACTGAACCCTTTATTTCATGGGGTAGACTGTTCTAGTTCCACATGCCATGATTAATGGATGTCAGTTATGTCCTGTTAATTTTTCCCTCTGAATGTTCTCCGCTGCCTTAACCGGGTATTGAACTCACACTCTTTGTGTCACGTCACTGGATCTAACCAACGTCTTTATCACCTGTGCTATTTGTCCTTGAGGACATCTGTGTATGAATTTCTGGGTTTTATAAACCTAATGTCTTTAGCAACCATTTTTACCAGTGCTCATATTGCAATTTTTACTGTTAGTATTACATGTTTTTACCAACGCACATATTGCAACTTTGTTGTTATTATCGCTTTTCTCCTGAGCCGACCAAGCAGAGAAATGAATACTATATGGGAACCAATCATAAGGATTGCGAGAAGGTTCAGTTCGACAGTCCAACCACCCGAAGAAGGCCGGAACGTACAACGGTCGAAACGTTGTAATAAATATGACGACAAAGATGAGGACAATAGTCGGAATAATGTAAATAAGGTACATAATACGTCATCTCAGAAATATAGACAAATCTACAAGTAGTTATCTTCTTTATCCAGGCTGTCGAAACGATTTATTGTGAAGAATTGTGGTTCTGAATTTTTCATAGCGAACTTCCAGAAAATGAATTTTTTTCCAAGACTTGAAAGTAGATAAAATGGATACATATCGCATTCGGTGCTGCCATATTGATTTAATTATCAAAACTAATAAATGTTTAAAGGCTGAAGAAATTTTTGAAGCGATTTCCCAAGTATGTAGATCTGCGAGATATTTTGTGAAAACATGTGCATGCTTATTTTTTTTTATATCATTCCCGTCTATTCTTGGTTAAATCGGGGTCTTTTGGTTACGCACTCGATACTATCTATCTATCTATCTATCTATCTATCTATCTATCTATCTATGTTTGTTCGTATCTATCTATATATCTATATATCTATCTATCTAAATGTATACCTATTTGTGGTAGAGTTGTGCGTCAATATATAGGTATATGTTTTCTAATATTATAAAAATGATTGTAAGTTGAAATATTTCGAGTACGTGTTTTTGAGTCCTTTCTCCCTGTGTAACTGCGTATCATATTATGCATCTTCAAATATTATAAATATGGAATTTGAGAAATATATTCTTCGGAAGCTTCAATTCTTCTTGTTACCTTTCTGAAAAAATGAAATCAATTACACTGGCGGATTATGTTGTGAAATGTGATGCCTTACTTTATCTTATTTTAGATGCGACCTAGTCCGAGACAATAAAACTCGTTCTTTATTCTCGTCACTTTTTTCTCGTTATGACAACAAAATATATTTGTTTTTTCCTCAGTTTGATTTGAAAGACAAAAATATAAAAAGGTATTTCCTTCTTGTATACCAGTTTACAACTTATTATAAATTTCGCTATTGTCAATTTATAAGATATTAAAAAAAACGATTATGAAATTCTCTTACTGGAGGAATAGAATCTGTAACGATCGAAGATCAATATATATGCACCTTGTTAATCAATCAGTTTCTAGCGATAGGAACATTTGAATTTGATTTCTAGATCTTTGGGAAAATCCTATTGGACACTGTATATTATGTCGAATTATGTAGGAATTAGAGGATCATTAGAAAAGTTTTTAAAAATAGTATCAATATGTATCGAATACAGTTGGTTTAATTACACATAAAATACGTCATATTCTACTATTAATAATGCAACTGCCACTGTTACTACTACTTCTAGTATAACTACTACTACTACTAATAATAATAATGATAATAATACATTTTGATGTATGAGAGAGGGAAGGTCACTTCTGGTTTTGAATCTAGGCTTGAAAACGTTTTTAATTCAGATACTTTACTAACAGACTACACTATTTCTAACAGCACATTATCAGCAATTTTACGCGCTACTTTGATCCAAATATCTCATATGCGTTATCATTGTTATATTGAACACATCATATTGGCAGACAATCCCCACTGTTGGTTCATTTTTATAGATAATTATAGTTAGAACAGAGAAACAAGTATACCATTAATCTATTGTAGAGATTACTGAAAATATATGAAAATTATGGCATGTACAAATATCTGACCTTACACAGAAAACGGAACAACTGATTGACGATGAGATTCATCATTGTGCTAGCCGCCCAAAAGATATGGAGTAATGTTTTGTGTAACTTAAATCTGAGGATGAAATGAGACCGAAAAAATAAGAAATCCTCACTATAAAGAATTTCTAGAAAATGGCAGAAGAAAGAAGAAGATTTATTGCCATTCAATTTCAGTCAAAACCTGAGAGATTCTGATAGTTGATAGATTTAGTTTTACGGCTTATCGAACCTATGAACGCTATTTAAACTCAGAAAATACTTTTGTTAAGGGTTTTGATTGTCAGACAGGTTTTGAGATAATAATGATACAGGATTTTCTAATTAACGGATAGCTGGGTGAGAAGATGGACATTTATATCTTTCCTAAAGGTAATTGTGGGTAAGTGAGTATATCCAACCCGATTGGAATTTAAACACATCTCTCCGCTTTCCGAACCGTTGTCGATTAAACCACGAGCATATCTAACCTTACGGCAGTCAGCCTTTTACGTTTTGATCAAGTGCGATATTGTTTAACTTCAGTGATCATCAGAGACCCGGTGTTTAATCGAGATGTGTCTGTAAACATATGTTTCTAGTTAATAGTAAATGAACGAAGGTAACGAGAAAAAAATAATTATGGGCCTCATAATGAGAAAACATTGGAAAAGAAAGAGAGAATCATTGGTAAGGGCAACCTATAGCAATGAAATATTTCAAGCAAAATTTTAGTCTGAAGGAAATACCAAATCTCATGGATTAACTTGGGAAATTGGTAGCTAAAAAACAACGCAGTAAAACTGCAAACAGAAGCAGTTTAGAATGGTATCCTAATTGGCATTTTGCCCAGAACTTGAATTTGGTATTTTGACCAGGGAAAATGTATTTTATCATAACACTATATAAATAAATATCCAGTCCTTAAGAGAAGAAAAGTCGTTGGTGAAAGAATATACAAAAATGAAACATTCATTCAGGAAGAGTCGCATGTCTTATAAATAAATGAAATGCTCTAAAATCAGGCTACACCTATACCATAGACATGATCGAAAATAATGAAGATAATAATCGCGTATCAAAGGGATTTGATATCACGTTAAGTAATAAAAAAACTATCGATGGAAAAACAGAAATATTAAAACTACTGCTACTACCACCACTACTACTATTACTACTAATAACATCAGCAACAACGAAAAAAATAGAAGAAAGAATATTAATACTACTACTACTACTACTAATAATAATAATAATAAAGACTCATACATACTATAAAAACAGATCCAGTTATATTGAAGAAGTCGCAAATATTCTGTAAGTTTTGCATTCACTGTAAAAATGAAGAAATATCAAAAATATATAATTATCTCTTAGGCGGATTAAAGCAGAAGTTGAGCAGCGTGACGCTGAAGGAGATCCGATCAAACTTGGTTCACTTGAGCAAATCAAAAACATTAGAAAAATCCTGGGAATGTCGAGAACTGATAAGATCGCTGAAGACTCCATATATAATGCATTACATTTGTTGGCGTTATCATGAGGCCTGATACCACATGATGTCCAGTGCAAATCCGCGCATCTTTTTGAGAGAAAACTTACTTAGAAATACTAAAATCTATAAAGGGCTGAAAGATAATCTGTGGAGTAAATAGCACTCTAAAAGCCGAAAGTTATTCGAAAATTGGGTGGTATGATAGATTCGAGACACAAATTCAAAAATGTAACTAGACGTCATTTCAGAACATAGAAATTGCATAACATTTAAGAGCACCCATATAAATGTCTTGCGAGCCAATAATATGAAACAACTATAATTGAGAGAGGTGTGAACCGATTGGAAGATGCTTGTAGAATGGTGTCAAAATCCTGCAAGACCCGATTATCCAACGTAGAACTGAAACATTTACAAACACATTGTTGAGAAGAGTGACATGGCTAATCTGTTAAGTACAGGAGTGAAATGTTTTGCTGTATCTTGATTTCCTATGTAATTCAGTACATATAAATTGATGATGTATGAAATATAAATCTTAGCAGACAATGTGAATGTTTGATAAATAATCCACATTATTATTCTAGCGATACACCTTCTGAAATATAAACGGAATGAAAATATACAGATCGGGAAAGAGAAGTGAAAAAAAATCTCCGATAAAGTTGACATTCTCATCACGAAATAGAGCTCCGTTCTAAAAAAGAAATTTGTCAAAGATGACCCAACCTTAAATGAAATTCATAGAAAACTGAGGAATGGGTCGATGCATTTTGGAGATGCACTTTTAATGGAGTGGCTCGGGTTGAGGAATCTAGAGCCGAGTTTGGATCCCAGTCGAATACTTTACATTCACTTACGTGCTAATAATCTTAGGAAAGCTATGAATCCTCTTCTCCGCCCCCCAACTATGGGTAAATAGCAGGACATAACGGGTTTCTATAGCTTTGGATGGCACTGGTCTACCGCAGAAAGAAATGGCAACCTACCGCAGGAAAAAATCTGCCTCGTCAGTCATATATCGAAAGATACATGGTCACCTAATCGTGTATCACGCATGGCATATAACTGACTGTTAATGAAAAGAAAATCATGACGAAGATCGATGTAACGTCAAACATCCTCCTAGCCAGTGGATGCTAATCAATTTTCTCGCAAGTCGAAAAACTTGAACAGCAGAAAATTGATTTTAGAATGATTCCGAAAATACCATAGACGGAAAATGTGAAAATCAAAGAAGATTTAATGAAACTGGAATCAGAAAGTACATATAGGATTCAATCAGAATGAAACGTTTGAGATTCTTGAGACGTCCTATGAGGAAAGAGTTTTGGAAAGTTTGTCATTTACAGGTCATAGGTAATGCAAGAAAGGTACAGGTAAGCAACGTGTAACTTACCTAACGAACTTATGTAGATGGATGGCAGAACGCATTGTGCGGAATAGTAAAGAAATAAAACTTGATTAGAGTTAGAAAATGTAGGAAATTGTGGTGAGACATGATCGCCCATATCATGAAAAGTTACAGCGAATAAAAGACGGTCACGTATGTATTTTGGTCTTCAGTTGAGTGATCTAGAAACTACTATTGTACAATCTTACTTAGCGCAAAATATTATAAACGATTTTATAAAAAGAGCTTCTGCATCATTTTTTGTCTAAAATATGAATATATTTAATCGTGGTGCACACGAAACACTAGTTAAGTGGTTAAACAGCAACGTAGAAAAAGGAATCGGTGGAAATCAATCGTGTTGGAGACAACCATGCAACTTGGCTCTGCGTTATAAACAACAAAACTCGCCAAATAGATAAAACGTCTGGAAAGAACGATAAAAATAATAAAAAAGGTGATTCAGTGTCCATTTGTGGAGAAAATGCCGAGAATGTGTTTACCAGAAAAGTAAGAAATGTAAAAAAAATCGCTGACAAAATGCCAGTAGATATAGGGCAGCTTGTGACAAAAAAGCAAGTGTTTCTTTCCAGGCAAAAAACATTTATGTTTGGGATTGGAAGTAAAAAGGCAAATAAATAGAGAATATATTTTTAGCATATAGAGTCAAAGGTAGTAACACACAAATATAAATACGCATACATATATATCCGAATTTTGAATATTCATGGAAATACATACATATATATATATATATATATATATATATATATATATATATATATATATATATATAAATGTGTATAAATCTATCTATCTCTCTCAACACACAGATACACGGACAGACACATGCACACATACAAACAAACACACACACACACACACACATATACATATATATATATATATATATATATATATATACAAACACATAACGGGCATATAGAGTTGGTGTGAATAAAAATATTGCTCGACGTAATGCAAGTGAGATATTAAGAACATAATAATAAATATAGAGAGTATGTCTCACGCTCATCCCGGTATACTATATGACTCCGCCAACAATGCGAAAAACTGCGTGACGTAACGCTCAGTCTATACTTAGCAGCTGAAGATTGCGTTGCGCATGAAACTACGAGTTGTGCTATTGGTGGGGGAAAATATTTATCTTTCTTAAGATATATATATATGTATGTTTTTAGATAGATAGATACATAGATAGTAATTTTATATATGTATAGATAATAATGTTATATATATAGATAATAATTTTTATTATATATGTATGAAGAAATATACTCGTGTGCTATATTTATGTGATAAAGTGTTCCATAGCAGAGATAGAGCGTGTGTAAATATAAAAGTGAACATTGAAGTCAACACTTAGACGCGACAAGCTGTTGCATGCTAGAAAAAATCGTCAGTTCACGAGTTCTTTAATTTTTCTCTTGGCTATTTATATATACGGGTATGTGGTGCATTGTGGGTAGTCTAATTTGTCGGTTATTTTGCCGGAAGTCGTTTATTTGTTTATTTGTTTATTTATTTATTTGGGTTAGATTATTTTTCTTCTTATTTTTTTGTATATATATTTTTTTCTTATCTTATTTATTTGTTTATTTTTATTCTAATCGGTGTGTTATTAACGCAGTAAAATTTCTTTGTATTGCTTATTTAATAGATTTGTTTATGTATGGGAATATCTTTAAATCTATGTATTCAATTCTGGTGTTGATTGCTGTAATTTATTCTAACTATTATTTTGCCGAGAGCAGTTTTTAATTTGTTTATTACTTCATTTATGTATTTGAATTGCTTATCTTTACTTGTTTTTTCTAACGGTTTTATTTATCGGGATCGGTTTGTTAGTTTGGTTAATTATTTATTTATTTGAATTAATTTAGATTAATTTCTGTTACTTGTTTTTTATTATTTATTTATTAAACAGTGTATTTTTATTTTGCTCTTTTCGGTTTTCGATTTTTAAGTAACGTAGTGTTTGTGTTTATCTTCATATAACAGTTATAGCTATGTTTTTCGTCCGATTTTTAGTTTTCGTTTTATAGTTTAACTAATATTTTAGTCATACTTGTTTTTTAATTTGTTTATTATTTACTTTATTTATTTGGGTTAATTGATTTTTATTTATTTATTTATGTATTCTATTTTGTCTATTCTAACGGGTGTGATTTTTGGTAATTTGTTTGGATTCATTTATTTTACTTATTTTATTTTCATTTTGTTTATTTATTTATAATATTTTATTTTATTTTTCCAGTTTTCGATTTTTAAGTAACATAGTAAGAATTTGTTTTCATGTCTGCATTTTGAGATGCATTTATTTAATAATTTATTTTGGTATGGTAAGGTAATGATAGCTATTGTTTTCTCCAAGCAAAATTATCAAGTTTTGGATTGGTTGTTGTAGGCCGATGGTTCTTCCTTATTTTCCAAGTTATTTTTGTTGTGATGTGCGATTTCTTTTTAATTTCCCAGATATATTTAGAAAGTATTGTGCTGTTCGCGTATTTACTATTTGAGAAAGATGTTTTGTGTGCATAATTTCTATGTTTCCAGGGTACTTCAGTTACTTCTATGTATATTTTTCTTCTTAATCTGGTGATTTTATCGTGACTTTGTATATTACGTTGTTTTGTAAGCAATTACCGTTTAAAAGGCATTCGTTTTTTATTCTGAGGTTTAGTTTGTTTGTGTGGTTTCTTGATAGTTTTCCTGTTGTGCTTTTTTATTATTTGTGCCATATTCTCGGTGCAACTGTTGCTGATTTTTACTGTGTTTTTGTTGAATATTTTGTGTAGGGTGCTAGATTCCGGAAATTGTTTGTGAAAGAATTTGAAGAATATTTATCCTACATTTGTTTTTTCGTTTTTTCTGTACGGTGGGTTGAACAATATGATATTTCTTTTCCTGTTGGCCTTCTTTTGTGTTCAGTGGTGAGTATGTTAGTGTTGCTGGGAATACACTATCTGTTAGTGCTGTTTCGTAGTCTTTCTTAAATTTGTTAAATATAAGATGAAGAAGAGACTCGAGGTGGCGGGGGTATGGTTCTACGGAAAGGTGATACTGATATCATGGACCGAGAGTGTTGATTTTAGAGTGGATCAAGCAAGGAAGAAGCTTATACTTAACAAGGCATTTATTTTCTCTGAATATCCAATGCCGACCTCTGATATCGATGACCAGAAGAACGCTACGCTCTGCTACTTTCTCCAAATATTTACTGTCAACCTCGTATATGGAAGACCTTAAGAATTACTGAACAGCTGCTACTAGATATTGATGTTGTTTCATTGAACAAATAAATTACTGCGGTGGGTTCTACATTCAGACTACGGTGAACATGTATAACAGAGAGCTACAAGAGATAGGGAGAAATGAAGAGCAATGCAAATAAAAAGAAAAGAATTAATCCAACCATATTTTCGATTTCCAAATGCTACTTTAAAAGGGAAAGGTAATTAATATGACGATAGTGTATAGAAATGTTGTGAATTGCTATTTTTTTTCACAGTATATTTGGCTTCTTTTACTTACATTTCATCTTTTATGGCATACATTGTATTACCACAATGAGTGGTAATTATTAACAGACGCGATAACATATGAAAAATTAACGAAAAAATGTCTAGATTATAAAATAGACTTCCAAAAATCTATTTTTAGAAAATTCAGCATCCCAATATAATCAGCGTTTCTTCCCTATTAATAATTATAACTAACATTTTCGTTTTATATTTCTTTTCATCCCATATATAATTCTATCAACATACTGTTAAAAAAATACATTTTCCCTTTACAGATAAAACGTTATGGAAGAATAAGGCACATTATTTTAGCAACTGTGACACAAATGGATGTAAATATATACAGGGGTTGGACAGAATAATTGAAACACTTGCTAAATTCAAAGAAAATTTATTTAATATGGAGTTGGTCCTCCTTTACCCTCACAGACAGATTTAATCCGTCTAAGAATGGAATCATACAGCTTCCTGAGTTCATCCAGAGGAATTTTTAGCCATTCTTCCATTAATAAGAATGTTGACAGGCCATGCTATTGACTTTTAATATTATAAAAAATCTTACATTTTTTTTTCTAATTGTTCTACTGTACGAATAACTTTTAAAAATTTTGTTTTCTTTTACTATTTTGAATAATTCGCCTGTCTGATTTGTTGTATTTAATCTATTGTTCCGGAAATTGAGTTTCATATACCTCCGTTTGAGCATATTAGTATATATAAAGTCTGACATCATACGGCATTAGATTATAAAAAATGAATTAAAAATATTCAAAATTGATGGGTATACGAATAATTTCGTCCTTTACTATATATACTGCATAACCAATGATGTGTACAGGGTTTGTCTAAATCAGGTATTGACCATAGATAGGTTTTTTTTGTCATCGTTTCTGCAATTGGGCCATTGTATTTACTTTCGCTTTCATGTTAGTATCTTGACGTTGAAATAGTTGTATTAGGGTTGATTTGTACTTCTTCACCCTTTGAATATATTTGCTTCCTCTATTACTGAATAAAGATTCTTATATCTTTCATTATTTTGACACATTTGATCATTCGGTAGTCTTTAGTTTCTCGGTATTGTTGAAGCGTGATTGTTGTGTTTTGTAAAACAGTTCTAGTTGAAATAATTATCTGCCTCTTTCGGATATGAACACATACAGACACTCAACATCCGTTTGAGGATTTTCATACGGTTGCAAGCACACTTGTTTTGCCATCCATTGCTTAATGTCATCTATGGTCTTGTAAAGGATGTTGAAACTCTCTTGAAACACAGAGACAAACAAGGTGTTTATGTCTGATATTCATTTTTGCATAAATCTTCTTTTCTAATTTCTCCTTCGCTGACTCCTAATTATTTATAGGCTTCTTCCTGTTTCAGTTCACTAATCTCTATGACAAAATCTATTGAATGTGCTTCTGTAATTCTCCCTTTCAGGAATCTATCTTTTTTACATTTACCTTATAAAAATCTATACCTATGCTTATTTATTGAGTAGAACTTTCATCTCATTAACGTCTTTGGCAAAGAGTTTGTAATCATCCATGCAGAGTAGATCCATTCTTACTTATTTTGTATCCATTTGTTTACTGTTGAGACCATGCAAATGAGGGATTTAGTTCACACAAAACAGAAGAGGAGACAGTGAGTCTTAAAAGATTACTCGTCATTTTTTCAGGCGATTGGAATTACCAGTGTCTTTGGAGTGATTGAGCTATCATGTACTTTTCCCCAACTCCATCAAATATTTAAGGATATATATATATCACAGATGAGATTTTGCAAATTTCCAAAGTCTTAAGGAGCCAAGTGTGTGGCACACTATTAAAGCTTTACGGTAATCTATCCATGCTGTGTCATATTTCTACCCTTTCTCTTGCAATATTTCAGGGTCATATTATTTTTAATATATGATCTTTGCAACCATATGAACCTCTTCGACATCCCTTCTTCTGTTTTCATCGAGAAAAGTATGAGTACCGTATATTGGACAGTATGTGTCATTGGCCTATAATTTTTAGGATCATTTCTTTGGGGTAGGTGTTACGTGATGCATTTAGTGCTCCATTCCGGAATTTCATTAATGTTATTAATTAGCATTGATAAAGCTTGTCCAGTGGTATTCTGGATTGATGACTTATGATGAAGGCGAAAATAAGGTACCATGTAAATTTTTGGATGTTTCGTTTTGGGGACTTAACTAACATTATTTAGGGATATATTTTACCATCCTTGTACAAGATTATAAGTCCTTCATTCTTTTTCTCATCTGATTTATTCTGTATTGACATTATATTCCTTTGAGTCGCTCGAAATATTCTAACATAAACTTTGCACTTCTTCTTTAGATCGTGGCTCTTTGACATCTATAATTGCTTTTCTAATTTCTCTATTTCACGTTTCGAGATCACATTTGAATATCTTATTTTGTCGATAAAACATACAATGCGTTTCATATCGTATTGTTCTCTGTTACTTTAATTGCAGTTTCTGTTTAATTATTTTTTTGATGGGTAGAAATTCATTTAGTAATTGTATTTTTATGTTTCTGCTTAATCTGTCTGTGTTGAAATATTTGAATTTCTTGAAACCTCATCTAGTAACGACAACTCAGATCTGATTGCGTTAATTTTTAGCCTTCCAAGTGTTGAAATTTTGCTTGCTCTTTTATCTTTTCTTTACTTTGGCATTTAGTTTCCCAGTAGCTGCTAAAGGTTTTGTATATGTGACATTATTTGCTTCAGTGATAAATTCAAGTAGTTTGTTCATTAACAATGTTTGCAAGTGTTATATCTCTGCACACTTTGATTGTTGGACTTTAACATATGAATATTTGGAAGCCGGGCATTTTTTGACATTTGTGTGCGAATTACTCAGCTGATTATTTGAATGATGTAGTTTTTCGCTTCAGCGATTTCAACTCTGGTGTTTTAAATGATTTTTGCTCTAATACCGTTTGATTTATTTTCATCTGTGACAGAATCTGAATGTGTGCAATTGCATATGTCGCAGCTCGATACTTCCGTTTGATTTCCTGACAGATTAGTAATTCGTATCTCATTTATTCTAGGTTGTATCTCTTCCACTGTCATATTATCTCATTCTTTTACCATTATTGAATACTTTTTATTTTCGTTATGCAATATTTAATTTGTCTCATTCTATTAGCATTATTGAATATATATTTTTCGTTATGGATTATTTGTCTTATATTTATTTTTACTAGTCTATTTTTGTTTTTGAGAGTCATATATTTCGCATGATGTCTTTGTGGAGAATGGCACGAAGGTTTGTATCGGGATAGTGTCTTATTGTAATTCCTACAATATTTGGTGTGTCTGGTCCTTGATGTTCTTTTGTGTATTAAATAAAAGATGCCGTAACTTGTTTATACTATTCGACATTGCCTTTCGTTAACTTTCTTTTATTTAATTGATTTGGATTAAATCCACCAGGTCCAAGGTTGGAGTAAATGTGGTTGGGCCACAAGGTTTTTCATTATTTGTCGAAGAGTTTGTTCGAGTAGCTGATCTTACGACCCCAGGCTGATTCCTCTCAGAGTGAAGCGGCATTTGTTGAAACTCGTGACGACCGATCCGATATAAGTTTTTGCTTTTAAACATTGTCTTTTTTAAAAATTATTTTTGGTATATTATCCTTAATTGCCAACGAGGAACGTTACTCAAGATACCATCTTTAGGACGACAGCCATCCAAAACTAAAGCGCTAATGAGTCAGGGATATTCCCCTGTGAACAACACCCCGATATTCCCAGTCTACTGGGGATATTATCATTATTATTATTATTATTATTATTATTATTATTATTATTTGCATCATCATCATCATCATCATCATTACTAATATTATCATTATTATTAATAATGCGAAATATCTTACAAAATATCTTGAAATATTGGAACTCCGAAGAATAAAACTTCAGAAAAATGAATAATTGAAATCACCTGGAATATGGGGAGTGATTCGGTATCGAGGATAGTCGCCATGATTCCTAGGGATTTCGATTTGTGAATACTAATGGAAATCAAAACAAATTCATTCACAGAATAAAGTTTATTTGAATTTTAAGATATTAACATTCAGCCAACATAATTAAAGGATCACAGAGTAATAATTATCAGAATAACATTATGCATACGTTTAATTGTCTCATTGAAATTCCAACGTGTAAAACATTCTGGGAACAAAAATATATAAGCACATCAATTGTAATATTAAATCCATGGAAATTAAAATTAACACGTGTGCTGATTATATGATACTAATAGAAATAATACAAAATTAAAAAATTATACTCATTAAAATATTACTAATCTTCATAAGTCCATGTTATTAGAATTTCGGTGAAACATTTCTTAAACAAAAATTAAATGCGATATCTCATTCAGAGCAGAAAGGATTAATATTTCATAAGGCTTTAAATAGCAGATCATGTTATGTGTTCAAGAATGAGGACTACTTTATTCAAAATATTCAAATGATTGCAAATGATTACTGATTTTTATTGCACAAATTGATATGATGAAAAACCACACTTATTCAGAAATATTCAGACACCAATATATATTTGGCAAGATCCTGTTTTAACTCAGAATATAAAGGTGGGAGTAAATAACACCATGCACACTTTAGACGCGTGCTTGGTTACTCGCTATTCCATATCATCATTGCTGGGGTCGGGGACCGTGGACACAATCACTAATGATTCCACTCTCATGTACCACTTGACTACCGTGCACTCCGTCCGCTCTCTAACTGTCCAATCTCTGATATCATATGTCCAGCATATTGTTGGTCTTCTCTTAAATATCCTGCCTTCGATTTGACCCTCAAGGATGTGGGTGCAGATATTCTGGGTCTTGGTGACATGGCCAAAATGTTGAAGTTTTCATTTTCTTACGGTCACGCGACCAACTGCATCTTTGTGTCCATTTCGTCCAGAATCGACTTTAAAACAAAACTAAAAAAAATAAGATAGAAATACACGATAAGGTAAAAATGATATGGGCATGGTTGCATAGAGGACACTTGAAAAAAGAAACAAAGTTACAATGAAAATCAAAACGAATTAGAACAATATTTTATTGTTTAGTAGCAACAGTCAAATCACCAGGTGTATCATATAATTGAACATGACACTTAATATGAGCCTGAAACTGAGTGCGAAGTTTTACATAGGAAATTAATCATGCATTGTAATGTGTTTTAAATTTCCGGACAAATAAGGTACAACCACACCATTCTCCTTCGGTGAGATATATGAAATATATTACTTATTTAATGTGATAGTTCCTGATCTGGCATCTCGCCTACTGTCATTTTCTCGCAGATGTGATGTAACTTCCCTCTGACTTTTCTCCAACTATTTTCACGGAAACTGCTCTGACCAGCAACTTTCACTGGTACCCAAACTGCATGAATTTAAGCATGCTAATAGGTTTGCATCTTCTACTCCAACACCTTCTTCTCTCGCAATTCCCAGTGGAACACATTTCCTCCTACTTACATCCCTGTTAGGTATAATCAAATATTTAAATGTAATGTGAATCGACATCTTTAGATGCCTTGATCCTGTTTACCGTTCTTCTCTATATCCTTTCTTCAAACACCCCTTTTTATTCTTTACTCTTGCTCTCACTCTAGTAGTATCCTGCCTTGCTTGGGGTGAAATGTTTTAAAAAATAAAATGCAGTTAGTTTGAAATATGCCACCATATACACATCTCATATTTTCCATAATTCTACGAAAGCAAAAATTATATATTTATATCTACACTATTTACACAAGTTTCCAAGTTTTGCGCTGAATTGTCCTACAAGACAAATATAGTAGGTTAAAGAGCTGTTCCCTAAATGTCAATGTGTACATGAATTCAGTTGATATAAGACCAGCATTAATTGAGCAGTTGTAAATATAAGATATATCTCTAAACATGAGCATTTTAATGAGAACAGTCTTTCTTGTAGGTTACTCGTATATCATAGGGTACAACGGCTGAAACGATTCGCTAACAACATCAAAAATGGGAACAAAAGTCTGAATGTAAATAGCGCAAAATAATGATAACTCCTCATCCCAGATAGAGACATATTTTTGTACAAGCGTTCTTACAATGCGAGATACGAGTGCCAATCCCGATAGAGTGATAATTACAAAATACTTATAATGAAGGTTCTATCTCATGAAAGATCGGGTCTTATATATCCAAATGTTTTAAATGGAAATAAATAAGAGATACAGCCAATAATTGTTCTTGCTAACGTACGATAGTAAAATAATGTAAAAATAATATGTACGAGAGAGCTGACAGATACTACGATGTTATAAGATAAAGGAGATAGTGTTTTTCTTTTCCGTACCGGGTACATTCAGAACGCTGTCATTTTTGGCTTTCCATAATTCCATATCCTTTGTAGTTCTTAAATTTGTTTTCTTTTTTCTTATTACTACTCAATCTAGCATCGCCATTCATTTACACAATCCCACTAGGGAAGTCATGAGTTGGATCGCCCTGTCTCTCTTGTGGTATCAAATTTTCAAAGTCGTCTTGAGCCTTTTAAAAATGCCACTGTTTCCTCCTAATGTTAAGTATAATTTTCCATTTTGTTTCCATTTTATCGAAGACGTCATCGTTACTAAAATAGCTTGTCCATGGCATTCTCAGCATCCTTCTGTAGTACCACGCATCTCTTGCTTCATGTTTCTTCTTCATCTGGGAGGAGATTCACCAGGATTCATTGTCATATAGGAGGAATGATATTACATGCAATTTCAATTCTCTTGTATTTGTTTCTAGCCAAATTTCTGTTTAATTTTAGAAGGCAACTTTGACTATTCATACGCGTCTTCGAATTTTAACGGCCCGCTTTTCGTCCTCTGTTAAAACGCGTTCCATAGCTTGCAATATAATAATCCTGGTTAGAGTGTATTTGTACGATTAGCCAATGTAAAGGGTAGTGAAATGTGTAGAAATAATCGATACTGTCTTATGAATAACTTTTTTATCCACATGTATCAAAGAAAGCTTTGACAAGGTAGATGATACATTTGAGTAGTAAATAGTTACTGTAAAAAAAGTAAGTGATATGCCTTCTAACGGAAGTATAGATGTATCATTGTATGCAATCTTTAAAATGTTCATCACTGTAAGAATTATCTCGTATGGTATACACATTAACGCCCATCGCTTGTACTCATCGAATACCATCTTGAATTTACGAGCCGAAAAACATTATGCAATACACCAAGTAGAATGGTCTTATTCTTTTATCTCCGATATATGTGGCGTTACAGAGAAGGGGTAGAATATCGTTGAAATACCAAGTGTTCCAGACCGCGGTGAAATATTACGAAGCTCCGCTACTTTCTGATCTTTGGTGTTTTAAAGTCGTTTCAAGTTTTGCATCTTAAATACATCGAAAGATGGACAGAAGGCTGCATTCTAGGATTGAACTATAGTAGAGGAATCACACTCACCTCCGTTGCAGTAAAACTTTACAACCCGTTGGCTCACAACAGCATACAGTAGGAAGTAGAAAAGATGCTCTGAATAAATAAAAGTAGCTTTCGAAAAAATAGATCAACCGTTGGAAAAATCCTGACTCTACATTGGATTAATGATGGTGCAAGCGAAAGATTATACGGAGCGTCCTTTTGTATATTTCTCTAAAGCCTTCGATTCTTTACATAGGGGAAACTTGAGAAGTACTTTCTGGCATATGGCATCCCTCAATGAGACGGTAAATGCCATAATAATGTTCTACACAAATAATAAAACTTTGGTTCGATCTTCAGACAAGGATACTCACTTCTTCGACATCAAAGGAGGAGTCTTCCTTAGTGACAAGCTTGAAACTTTAACCACTTATTGTGGACTTGACAAAGCTCATCATCTAGCTTTTAACTAATCACCAAGACTCACATGTTGATATAAAAAAGATGATGGATATTTCCTGTGCAGGTAACTTAGCTATCACAGCAGACAAACTTTCCAATGCCACAGTCAACCTAAATCATCTTGAAAATGCTGCTAATGATGTTGCACAAAATGCCAATCCCTCTATAACTGAATTTAGTCGCCAATAATTGGTATTTTGCTTGGAGTGTATTGATTCAAAAATACAATTTTTCTTTTTCAAAATAATATTCTGGTTGAAAGTAATGGTTTTTTATTAGAAGTTACAACATAAAAAAAATTATTTTCCAAAAAACCTGTATCTGTTTGATAGTAAGAAGTTATATGAATATACTTAATTGTTGTGGCTAAAATATATCAGGCACTTCCAAATCTCTGTTTACTTTTAAATTTCGTGGAGTAGATTCTAGTTTCATAACCAGTTTTATTTCTATGAGACGGGTTGGATTAAACAGGATAATTAGGAATATACATCATACTATTTACCTATAGAGAGATGAAACAGTGTTAGGTATCGATTTCCAAAGCGTATTAACCCAAAGTTAATGTAGATGTCTCATACCTAATTTGAACACAAAGTACAAATTTAATTTCCGGTTTGGATAGGCATTAAACCGTATGAACTTCTTTTCATCTCTCCAGCAATAAATGTTTAACAATATTTTTGTGTTAAATTCTGGTCTAAAATCTGACACAATATATATTGTAATATTTAACACGTGCAAATAACATGCAAATATATATATATATATTATATATATATATATATATATATATATATATATATATATATATATATATATGTATGTATATATATATATATGTATATATATATATATATACATATATATATATATATATATGTATATATGTATATATATATATATATATATATGTATGTATATATATATATATATATATTTAAATGCCCATTAAGGAATTGTATTCCTCATCAATTACAATTCGTAAATAATTATATAGGCCAAACTACAACATGTTTGACACGCAGATTCACTCTACATCTTTCTGAAAATAGATCAATTAGATCTCATTTTGTATTCATGGAGACCTACCGGACACTATTCGTAACATAATTGTTGACAACACTAATATAATAGCATCATTTATATGCAAAAATAGGCTAGAAATTATGGAAGCCTTATTAATAAAAAAAACAACAACACTTAGCAATATTAACTTTGAACATGCACACAATATCTTGACTGTGTTTTGAAAAATGAAATCATTTCATGAAACATACATACAAAAAAACTATTTCTTATTTAACAGTTAAAATATTTCATCCTTGAAAAGAGCTAAATGTATAACCGAAAGCGCTCGGATAAAAAACAACATTTGGACATTTTTTATATAATTTATCATCCGTAAAGAAAAAAATAATATTAGATCGCATGAGAAATTGTATAAAAAACTAAATAAATACACTTTGTCTGTCGTATTCAATGCAATGTGCACACACACACATACACACACACACACACGCACAGGCACACGCGGCGGGTGCTTACACACACACACACACACACACACACACACACACACACACACACACATATATATATATATATATATATATATATATATATATAAAATAAATTCGAATGTCTGTTTGTCAGTGTGCCCACATTTTATTAATAAGAGAAAAAGAATTCTCTAACTTTCAAAAGCATATCTTACAGATATTTTGTTTTCCCAAGTTTTCATTACTGCTATTGTTTTCGGCAAATTTTTGTAAGATATCAATTTTTGTAACTTGGAAATCCAGCGAAAATCACCCATGAAATAAAAATAAATCCTTTGTCGAAAAATAAGTACTGACGCACATCAAAACCTCTTTGAATTAAATGCCAACAGAAGAATTATGGTTTAACTTTTAAAAGGTAAACTTAAATATTAATGCAGCAATCAATTTTAAATTCTTCTGTAGTTCATTGTTTCCTATTGCATACGGTATCTTTATGCCCCGCAAAACGAAATCTCCGTCAGGACCAGATTGCAATTAAAAGATCTAAGGATGCAGCGAGGAAAAGGATGCCCCGTGCAAATGAAAACCTAGATCAAACGGCAGCCAAGTGATCTTCCAATACTGAGAATATGCACAGATTTAGGGGCGTTAAACCTCTTGAAGAAGCCGTAGGCGCAATCAAGATACCTCCGTAGGAGCTAGCTCCATCTTGCTATATTGGCCAGGCTTTTAAGGTAGTGCATATATATATATATATATATATATATATATATTTTAACATTCTTAATCGCTGGATTAAGTAAGAGTGATTAAAATAACTTTTTCTAAAGTACTCGTCTAGACTGACCGATCACTTGTCAATGAATAATGACATATGTAAATATTTCAAACACATTCTGAAACATATTTTCGGCGCTCATTCTAATTTCCTTCGGGAATGCAACAGTAATTTGCAAATCAAAATGCAACGTAAAAACAATTTGAATTTTGGAGGCAATTCAATATTTATTAAAATCGACATGCGCCCAGATTGAAATAACTCTTTAACGTCATTTAATTTTAACCGAATTAAAAATTGAGGGATGTGTTTTGTGTGTGTGTGTGTGTGTGTGTGTGTGTGTGTGTGTGTGTGTGTGTGTGTGTGTGTGTGTGTGTGTGTGTGTGTGCATAAGAAGAAATTATGCATATGTATGCCAGTATAAAAGGTACTGAAACTCGGATGTAGCCTTAGTTTATTATTTCACTAAAACCAGTGTACAAGTAAATATTTCCTATTTTCTTCCCATTAATTCATTTAAGATTTTGGTTTTCGCACGTAACAAAATCATTCGATCACAGTTTTATCATGAATGGGTAATTATGCAAAATTTGACTTACTGATTTTATCCATGGCAAATTATAATAACTTAAACCCAAATAATTCACACAATTTATGCAAACATTAGTATTATTTGATTGCTAAAATTTGAAATTCAGATCCTTATTTAAAGTGTACCTATTGACACGTTATATCAGGCAAGAGTAAATAGACAAGCGTACTTTCTCTCTGAGTAAACGGTATCGATTACATATATTAATTTAAAATACAACTACATAGATTGCAGTATGTCTCAGATTTTATGAATGATTGATTCGTTTTCAATGGTTTATCAATATTTTGAAAATTATTTATTGCCAGAAAATATTTTTAGATTTTACGAATTTTTTTAGATAATAAAGATTTAGTGATAAAATCTTGGTAATTAAACCATAGTTTGGGGGAGAAATGGATTCATGCCTTTACCAATGATATTTACGAATAACGGAATATAACATACAATAAAAGTAGTAATTCGTCCTTCTGATTAACAATTTCGAGCCATTATCAATTACACCATTCACTCCTCCATATCCAGGACATTTGATGTCCCCGAGCAAGTCCCCCATCTAGGAACTGATCAAGATCGAAGTTGCTTAACTTCGGTAATTAAACGGACTCGGTGTTTTAATGTGAATTGTCCGTAGGTCTATATCCGTGTTTTGAATGTTATTTCATTATTATTCAGTTAATGAAACTGGTGGATGTTTAGTAGTAAGAGAGGGAATATAACGACGGTTATCGCATTTTCGTCAATAGGGTGAGAGGTAAAAATCATATAAAAGAACATCTAAATAATATATATATATATATATATATATATATATATATATATATATATATATATATATATATATAGATAGATAGATAGATAGATAGATAGATAGATACTATTTATATTATTCGGACTATTGTCCTCATCTTTGTCGTCATATTTATTACAACGTATCGGCCGCTGAACGCACCGGCCTTCTTCAGGTGTTTGCAATGTCGAACTGAAGTCTTTATTTCGCACACTGGGTAGACTGTTCTAGTTCCACGTGCCATGTTTAATGGATATCAGTTATCGGTTATCTCCTGTTAATGTATAACGCCTTTATCCACTGTACTATGTGACCTCAAGGACACATGACACTGTGGATAATGGCGTTAGTTAGATCCAGTGACCGAACCCAAAAAGTGCGAGGTCAATTCCCGATTAACGCAGTCGAGAACTTGGAGAGGGAATTAACAGGAGACAATTGATAACTGACATCCATTAAACAAGGCACGGAGAACTAGAACGGTCTACACCAGTAAGCGAAAGAAAGGGTTCAGTTCGACATTCCAGCCACCTGAAAAAGTACGGAGCGTACAATTTTCCAACAATTTATTTATTTATAAATTATTCCTTTTTCCGACAATGTGTTACGATTTTTGCTACAATCTTGACAATGTTAACAAACACAGTACCATTGTTTCGTGCGTGTTTCCATTTTTAATTTAGAGCTTGATTATTCTATTTTTTAATAGGAATATTTTGTGATAATTTGTTTGGTCATTCGCATAGGAATTACTACCAAAATTCTAGAGCACACTCGAAACTGATCCTGAACACATAACTGCAACAAGACGGTACTAGAACTCGATTTTAGATTATTCGGTTGGAAATTTAAATTCGAGAAAGTCATTTGACATTGTAATTTGTTTTTGTCCTTTTCTTTTTAGCAACGATTTTGTTAATATTCCTCCATTTTATATGTTAATGGGGAAATTTATTATCTACTTTCTTTCTCTGTCTTTCCTTTACCTTCTCTCATGTTCTTTCTTTGTTTCGTTCTTCCATACTTTCTGTTACACTTTGTTTCGTTATTTATGAAAAATATAATCTGTTGGAGTATTCCTGTTATTCATTCATTCATTCTTTCTTTCTTTCTTTCTTTATTAGCGGCTTGAATTATGAAAGATACAAATGACAGCTAGTCTTCAACAGCAATGTGACTAAAGAGAAAATGCTTCTGTGAGTGAAATCAGTTATGACAATAGGCAGCAGCAGAATTCATCACCACTCAGCAGGTAGTTTAGAATATAGGCTCCAAAATCTCCACAGAGAATTATCCTACTGTACAATAGCTTAAGCCTTTAAAGCGTTGGTTCGGGAATTTCGTGACATAATAATCGGGAGTTCAATTCCTCATCCGTGACGAGTGTACTGAACAGAGCGATCATTACTAAAAATAAAATAAGACGAGATATCCCTAGGCGTCGACAGTGAACGAGAAAAGTCTACTCATAAAATAAATAAAGTGTTTTGTTAGGAAATCCCTGTAGGTTAATCTGATTGCAATAAATCTGACGAAGGCCGGTCGAAACGTTATGAATACAACAAAAGTCCTCCTGTAAATTGTTCAAATAAGGTTACCTCCTCATTCACACAAACCTGTTTGCAAAACTATTTTAAAAAATACGTCTCTTTCCAAAATAATCGAATATTTCTGAAGATCACATATTCAGAAATAAGATGTTTAAAGAATATATTTGATATTAGCAATTCCCACATTAATATTATGCTGTCAGTAAAGTCTACTCAAACTTCTTGACCATTGAGATTCTTTTTATTTTTCAGAATCCGAAAAATATCTATATAAATTATCGATTTCAAACAATCGGCATGATTCGCTGTTTCATCATTTTTAATGTACTCCCAGAATTATTTGCATTGCTTTTTTCATCGGAGCAAAAATGGTGAAGCGACAATAGCCATTTAAAAATGCGCAGACAAGCAAGCGTTAAATCTTAGCAGATAAAATGAAGTCAACCTAAAATATCGATTTTGGATATTTGTTTTAATTTGTCCTTACACCAGAATTGGCAAACTTAGCAATCACTGTAGCGTAAGCATTTTCTTTTAAGTAAATCCCAGAATACCTAAGCATCTAATTTAAATATACGGTCTTATACAAATGGTGATTTCTATATATTACAATGAGCTAGACAAAACTGTCAATATTAGTATTTAAACATTCAGGTCGCATAGAGATTGATTCGACATTGTTACCTTCGCTACTACGGCCACAAGAGTCGTCGTTTGTTTGTACTCTTATTTGAACTTCAACTCTTTCCCTCTTCTTCACCCCCCTCTCTCTTTTTTTCTGTATATATATATATATATATATATATATATATATATATATATATATATATATATATATATATATATATATATATATATATATATATGTATCAGAGGATACAATAGTATAACACACCGAATAAAATAATAACTTAAAAGTACATTTCGAGTCATCTCAAAATTTGATACCGTCCGATTAAAATAAATTGCTGAAATATATTTTTGTTTTTTCCCAAAAACCTAATTTTAAAATAGCACAAAAGTTGGAGTGGATACGAATTATGTTTCTTCAGTTTGTCCTAGAATTGGCCACAGATTCACCAAAATAACGGGAGTTTATGTCTTAATTATTCCGCTTACGTATGTTCGGTCATTTTGTATCAAATAACTACTGCCAAATTACTATGATGTAAGACATATATACACACAACCAGACCTGACAAAGTTTCGGGTGTCGTTATATTAAATTATTTCCATTAGGTAATTAAAATGTAGTGCATTTTGTCTGACAAGCTTAACTCCGGTGATCGTACGAGAAACAGCGTTTTAAAGTGATCCGCCCGCCCGCAAGCACGATAGCGGTTGTATGTAGATGATATGGTCTTGCACCTTCTATGTCTTTTATATTTTCGGTTAACGTAGGTTACAGTCTTTTCTGCCACTGATAGAGATTGAAGGACCATGGTGGTTCAAGGTTTCTTGTATGATTATCTCTAGAAATACTTTGAACGATGTGGTTGAAAATACGCATTCCTCTAACACGCCGAGAGTTGTCCGGAAGAGTACTCTTATTTGTTTGCTAAGAAGAACTCGCTGGTTGCATCGTTATATAGGGCCAGGATGACTTGGATAATTCCGTTATCTACATATTTTCCTTAAGGATTTGCTAAACACCATCATGCCTTACTCGATATAATGCTTTTTAAGAAATAGAAATGTTGTAGAACATGTCTTTCTGATCCATGATAAAACTTTTTGGCCTCTTCTCTTGATAACAAAAACCAAAGAGTCTGTTCGGAAAAGCGTTAAAGGTTTTGTGGGACACCAGGAACATTTTCTTTCCACTGTCAAACGGAGAAAAAATGACGGGCTTTGGACACATTACAAGGCTCGTTAGCCTGTGCAAGACCATCATGCAAGACACACTTGAAGTTGGACGCAGGAGAGGACGCCAACGTAAAAACTGGCTGAATAATGTCAAACAATGGACAGATATGAGCATATCAGAATTGCTGATGCCTGTCGTTGATAGACCCTTGTGGAGGAGATTTAGTTTGGCTTCTGCATTTCAATCCCCACTACAATTGCAAAAATCAAGGACGTGACGATGATGATAAAAAAGATTTTGGAATCTTTATCATTAATATTAGTAGTACTAGTAGTATAAATATTAGTAGTAGTAACATTAATAATAGTAGCATCAGTAGAAAGATTAATAGTCATAGTATTGACGTAGTTACTATTTTAAAGTTTATATTTTCTCCAATTCCTCCAGCTGTATTTGCGTAGTCTCTGCAAATTAAATTTTAATTGTCAGGAGATGTTAAATATAGTTCAGTCTGTTTCGATAGAATTATATTTCCGTCAACATTTCCCCATATTATGAGCAAGCATCAAAATGAATAAAATATATATCTTTACTGTTATTGATGATGATACTCTTCGCACAGGTAATGTAACATTTTAAAATAGCCTATACAAGAATCAGAATATACATCCATAACCTTGGAAAATTGTTTAATGTTGAAAAATGTGTACTCTATTATATGATAGTCCTAAATAACAAGAAATATTACAGGAAAGTGTTATCAAGCCGTTGTAATCATATTCGGAGAAAACGACAATGGTTATTATTGGAGCCTGTTTTTGTATCTCCACCACGATTACATCATGTCATTTTAATGTACCGTGTTTGTTCATTTTTCAAGGTGAAAAGTCAAAATTAATGTCGTCAGCTGGAAGCTGTAAACAAATTTTGTGTAAAAAATTAAAAATGTTCACTGATTTATCACGAAATGAAAAACTTTCAAATGTAGATATTATATTGATAAACATGATGGAATAATCTTAGCAGAGGACATGGCCGATTTAGCTCATCAGATCCCAATATAGATTATGATATTTTTTCATCGTAACTATTTTCTAGTAGGAAAAAATAACTTAATTGTGAGATCTTAGAAATGATCATATTTTTTTTGTTTTTTATAACCCGACTTAGAGTTATTTTCGAAAGAGGAGCCCAAATAATTTTATCAGTTAGATATCTATGTTTATAAAATTGAAATTAATCATTGGATTTTTAAGTGGACATTAAATAAACGTCAAATGAAAGGACAAATCTCGATCATATACTGACATCAGATTATATTCTTATTTATTATTGTAAGCATAAAGTGTATATCGAATGTTTTCTCGTGACGAAAGACAGACAAAAGAAAGTCATATATATATATATATATATATATATATATATATATATATATATATATATATATATATATATATATATATATAATAAAATTTCTAAAAGTAGAAAAGGGGAACAGCCATTTTTTAAATCCAATAGGCTCATTCAGTGGATATTTTGCATTTTCCACCATTTCCCTTGATAATTTCGTAAAGGCAAATTTTGAAAGATTGCAGGTGTAAAAGTAATTAAATCAATTTAAATGATCTTTTTTCTTCTTAACCGAATTTTGGAATGCAAATATGAATTCTAATTGCATAGCAGGATTACTTCATGCATTCGACGTCCTTTTGTATATTGCTACTTTTCAGAGAAATTCTAGTTATAATCTGTCTGGTAGCCATGATATTGAAATCATCTCTCTAGAGTTATATGTATTGTTTTATTTATCATTTCCCTTGCTTATGTGCTAGGCGTGTTTTCTCTCTTTTATGCGCCCTTCTACAGATCTCTTTCGTTTCCATCATATTTTTTCAACGCCTAACGTAATATTTATGACCATATCCGCTGCTAACTTTGCCTGTTGATCGCCTTTTCAATCGTTTTGAATCATACAGTTTTCTCTTATATATTCCTGGAGATTCTTTCTGTCATATCATTACGTATTTCAGGACCTTACTTGACCTTCGCAAATTATATGTAGAAAGACTTTCCATACTGAACATAGAGAGATTTATTAAAGATTTCCAAATGCTTAGAAATATTTTTTATGTATCTCAGTACACATGGATGTCCATATGTAGAGGTGAGATTGGAGCACAAGCACATTGTCTTAACCAAAAGTTTTATGTGAAATTTTATCCGAAGTTTCACAAACGAATTAAATTTATTGAAAAAGAACCGATTTTTAAAAACTTTAAAATATACATAAAATACGTATTTTACGTTATTCTATATTTATTGGAAAAACACGCATTATAAGCAATAGAGCGTATCTATATCTATAAAAGCAGGATGTGCGTGCGTGCGTGCGTGCGTGCGTGCGTGCGTGCGTGTGTGTGTGTGTGTGTGTGTGTGTGTGTGTGTGTGTGTGTGTGTGCGCGCGCGCGCGCGCGTGTGTGTGTGTGACGGCCGCAATTTTACGACGGATTTTCACCAAAATTACATGCACATGCTCCAAGTTAGCAGAAAAGCCAAGACCGACTTTGAATTTCCCAACTCCTATCGATAATGGAAATAATCGATTTTGTCATGCTTCTACGGCAGCTTTCATGTAGTTTGCGGCCATTTTCAACTGGCCAGAGTGAGAGCCTATAGCTGGCACCCACGATTAGGCAGGAAGATTCTATTGGCCAGCGTGAGAGCCAACAGCTGACTGACACGAATATTAACTAGCATACTAGCATCCAAAAAAATCGATAGCTGCATTCGTCACAAGTGGGAAAAATTAAATCTGCATGGCACTTTACTCCAATTGTCTGATTCGCTTGCTTAAACTAAACGTTGATTCTGATTCTGCAGAACTGGGTTGGGTGTGAGAAAGTATTTGTTGTTAATATTATTTTCTCATTCAGTTTTTCCAGTGTTACGAGTCCTTTTTTTTTAAGCCGATGGTTTTGTGTTCATTTTGTTTAGTTCTTTTTTCTTAACAGATTTAATGTTTAGTATATAGCTTAGAAAAAATTCGCAGTGTGAGATAGGCAAGAAGTAAGGCATGTAGCAACATCAACACGGCAAAGGGCACCGTTTTAAAGGCAAGGAAGGGCAAAAATATATTAAGTCAAGTGATAGCAATTTGCTGTATGTTTCGTACGATTTTTGAATCAAGCATGGCCAACGCCACTCCATGCTGCTAGTTTTTATATAAATGTGGAAACTGTGGTCAACAACGTTTGGCGGCAGATTGTTTCCTGCCTCGGCGTATTGTTCAAGATTATATAATTACACAAATCCTTATCATTCTTAAGATTACGCTATAGAATTAAAAAAAAAATCCAGAAATAGTAGTCAATAATCAATCCGATAGTGTGCGACAAAAAATTAATATTGGCTACCTTGATTTTAAATGTTTTTCTCTTGAAATGTGGGCGTTTTATTTCTGTGATTGCACATTATTAGAAATGGCGAGACGTCTTAACAAAATTACTCAATATAATTAGTGGATCTCGTTTCTATACGACGCGACGATTGAATCAATCGGTATATTATATTTATTGAAAACAACACATATCCTGAGTTGCGAAAAAAATATTTAATACACGCACACACAGACGCACACACACACTAGACGTCCGGTTACCTCTGGCTAGAATCGAAAACTGGCTGAATTCGCGTCAGTCGGAAATTCTACTCTGAAGCCGTTGGCGCACAGCAGAGAAGAAAATGGATTTAAGCGTATTTATTTTTAGATAAACACACAGTGACTGAGAGAACTCGATTCGATTTACCGAAGAGTCTTGCATTATTAGCCGTAATAGTCACTGTTTACAAACCCACACATCCTCCCCAGAGAGCTCAACCGAAATAAAATTTCAGGAGCATATATATATATATATATATATATATATATATATATATATATATATATATGTGTGTGTGTGTGTGTGTGTGTGTGTGTGTGTGTGTGTGTGTGTGTGTGTGTGTTATTTTATATAGTTGTAATATTTGTTTTTGTTTTTTTAGGCTGGAGGCTGTCGGAATTGCAGAATTTCAAGTCTAGCAGAATTTGGGGAATTTAATACTAAAAAAGAAAGATAAAAATAAACAGACAGTTTACTTATTTCAATCTGACAGTAATATCCTACCCAGCAAGCATTAACGGCATTAGAACAAATATCATTTATTGTTCCTTCATTCAAAAGAAAACACTCTAACAAACAGATATTCACTATATAAGATTAAAACACACACACAATTATTCTCAACGTTCATTTTTAGATAAATTATCGATAGTTGTTAAGAGAAGCTTAGCAACAGACTTTCAAATTTGATAGTGTTTCGACATACATAATTATCGATTATTTGATTATGCAGTAATTTACTAGTATAAACACAATCATGTTATGTATGATTTTAACGAGTGGGCCTTCTATCACACACACACACACACACACACACACACACACACACACACACACACGACAACACATTCTGACGCGATGAAACCAATATAAGGTGAAATGCGTAGTCTACAAAGTGTTTTCCAATTTGATTTATCAAAAATATCTGCGTGTATATGTGTGTATGTGTGTGTATATGTGTGTACTTAGTTCTTTTGTGTATTAAGTTATATTTATGTCAAATTCTAATGTGTGTGTGCAATTAATGTCACCTAGTCTCCTAGTACGACTGTCGGCTAGGGTTGATAGCAAGTCTTTGTTTCGGATGCTTTACTGATTAGAGTTACCGTTTCTGAGAGAGAGAGAGAGCGTATCATCTGACATCATCAACAGTTTGAATTAGACCATGACGCTGAAAGCTTCAGTCCAGTTGACTTGTTAATTCGTGTTACCATATCATCAGATTATCAACTGCATGCACCAAACTCAACGTATATTGTTTGGTATGATTTTCAGTCACTTTCCAAAGATACAACAAATTGTGAACTCAGCCCAAAGCCGATATCATCCAGAATTCTCATTGCTGACAACTCGAAAAATGTGTGATTTAAACAAGAGTCTCATGGTAGGAATGCGAATTACCTTAACTGTGGTTTATGTATTATTTAAGTCTTATTTCCCATTCTCTGACCAAATTTAATGGTTTATTGACCGTCAAATAAAGGAAATTTTTTTTCGGTTAGTCCAATATGGTTTCAGATGACTGTTACTACACACAAAGGTCAATGGTTAAAAAACTTAACATACAAATATAATAAAAAGAAAATAATATGTGGTAATCACCATTGTTTTCCTGATAAAGGTCACAAGACCAAAAACTCTTGTAGCAAAAATATACACACCCCTAACAAAACTAGCGAAATTAGTAGTGAAATTTAGGATTCCTCTGTTTTCTGTGAATTGATTTTGATAATAATTTTCCCAGCTGGTTTACGCAATATGAAAATATTCTTGTTAGGTTTTCATTATTCTATGTAACGTCCTTTATTTTCTTATTTCAGATTAGGTAGCTTTCGGTAAACCACTATATCTTTTCATTGGAATTAGCCCATTTAGACATTTCTGTAGAAAATGAAGGATGATGATAAATATTAAGTATATCTTAAGTATATATTTAACAGAAAACCTTATTAATATTACATGTATTGACGTAATTGATTATTTGGCCATATGAGAGCTATCTCGACGGATAACTTCAGAAACCCTATTTGTCATTAGATCTGTCAAATTTCTATCGTAGCAGATTGGACCTCCTCCGCTGCAGCTTTGATTGTCACCCATAAGGTATATTACTGTGTAAAATGACGTCCATCGACAAAAACAGCTTGTTCAATGATAGACGAAAGATTTTCGAAAGGGATGAGAACCGCAAAGGCAATCGGCCATATCATCAACTTTACACCTTGTATGGCGTAACTGCTTAGGTATGCTTTGGTGATCCAGGTACAGTAGGAGAGAGCGTTGTCATGCATGCATACTAGTTCTTAGAATTGACAGCGGTATGTCATCTAGACCGGGAAACAAAACCTTCCTTAGAAGATTGTAGTAGGCGGCTGCGATAATTTTAAAGACTTTGGCATCATGACTGAGCCAACAATCTGTCTCCAATTATATCAGCTACAACTTGACACTTCCCCTATTGTTGACGTTGTAAATGTTGGTGACGCTCATCTCCGAAATAGACCCAGGTCTGTCAAGAGTCGCCCTGGTTTTGTCAGTGAAGAGAACACAACTCATATCCAACGCCATGTCATTACGAGCCCATTGAAGCCTCAACTTCTTGTGACGGGCCATTAAAGTAACTAGTTTCAAGGGAAATCGCATGAAAGCCATGGATCCAATAATGTAACTTATTGTTATTTTCTGTAGATGAGTAATTACGGCGGCTGTGAAAATAGCCCTACTTGTTTGTCCTATTTTAACCTTGTAAAATTCAGATAATAAGCCTTAAACCGGTAGCTATCAAAGTGTTGGACGTTACACAATTGGATCCTTTCGTTATTGGTGAAAGAACCATTAGGAATAGTCTTACAGTGTCCATATGACGACTTAACTTCTCCGCAGTGACATGGAGAGAGGTGCCTTTATCACTTTCCTTGATGATGACAGATTTTTCTTTATTTTTGAGTCTTTTTCCATCCATGTTCTATTGTTCTTAGAAAGGAGAAATGCACAGCGAAAAACTGACGAACCTGAAATAAAAAACGAATAGCCGTTACACGAATAATGAAATCCTAATAATGGTGTCATATTCTATAAAGCAGTTGGGAAATTTTTTCAGCAAAATCAATTCAAATAAAAACGAGAAATGCGAAATGTCATTACCAAAGTATTAGCATGATCTGGGATGTAGATTAAACTATATAAATATAATCTGTAATAAAATTAAAATGTTTCGGCTAATTCTCTCTTTAATACGTACAGACACAGAGACACACGCAGACACAGATACAGAGACACACACGTACGCGCACACACACACAAATATATATCTACGCACACACAAACACACACACATACACACACACACACACACACACACACACACACACACACACACACACATATATATATATATATATATATGCGTGTACCTCCTGTGAATGATCGTACTTCTATGTCTTAAACATATCTTATCGGATATTATCACAACATGGAAAGGGGTTAAAGACGTTTATATCATTATCATTCTCGCTTCTGAAGAAACCGTGAAATAAATGACAGAAGGAAGCTGTTGAATGCAGAAATTGGAAAGAAACAATAATAAAAGCAAATATGTAAGAGGCACCTTTACATAAGTTATTTTCTAAGTATAACTGAATGTGACAGAAGACCAGATTACTGACATTAATGACACCGTCGTCATCGATGTAAGCACGCTAACTTTCTCATCATAATTGACGCCTAAAGTTCATATTTCTTTGCACAACTGATGTAAAGGAGACAGTTTATTTCGCATTTCCAAAATGGATTCGATGATTTGAGAAAATGAAAAATTGAATGAGATTACTCGTATGAAATAATAATTATTTATTTTGCTCATAGACTTAAATA
>OZ038495.1:9926130-9928630 GCA_964036315.1 Acanthosepion esculentum
TAAAATATTTTAAAAATCCTCCATGATAAAAGACTTACGAAAAACTCACCTTTCCGTATTTTAGTCCTCGTAAATATTTTGTCGCCAAGTTGTTGTGGAGACTGGCAAACAACCGGCAAAGGAGACGTTTTTTTTGTTTTCTTTTTTTTCTTTGTGAGTTGGAATACCTTGTCATCAATTTGTTGTGGACAACGAGGGAGAATTTTGTTTCGTTTTCCTTCCCGTGTGAGTTTGAATTCCTCGTCGTCAATTTGTTGTGGAAAACGAGGGAGACTTTTGTTTCGTTTTCCTTCCCGTGTGAGTTCGAATTCATCGTCGCCAATTTGTTGTCGACGAGGGAGGATTGTTTTTTCTTTCTTCTTCCCGTGTGAGTTCGATATCCTCGTCGTCAAAGGCAGAGAGTTCGACCGTCTGACCGAGAAAGCGTCGCCGTCTTCTCTATTACATACAGTATTTACTGCCCCTCCCCTACGATGGATAGATATGGCACAAGGTCGGGTTTAAAGTGGGGTATTTCCGAGCCCGAAGGCTCGGCCAAAAATATCCCGTAGAACCCGTATAAACGGGATGGGTTGGTCAACCTCCCCGAACGAGACTATGCCCTTCGGTGGAGCCTCGTCCTGGTTCGACCGTCTATCAGAGAAGACGTCGCCGTCTACTCTGTTGCAGACTGTCCGGATATTCACTGGTTGTTGTATATGTATACCTTGCTTGACTCCATTTTTGTGAAAAGTGAAGACCTCTCAATAAAATTTATATACATTTTTTAGTGTTTGTGTGCGTGAAATAATCTTGATCCATCAAGGTATGATTAAAATGTAAATCCTGTTTTCGAATATTTCTTCAATTTTTTTTTTATTTGTGATGTGCCATCTACATACATATGATATGTTAAATTTTTATATCACAGTGAAAAAGATAAATGATCACTCTAAGGAAGTTTCTTTTTAAATTATTGTCTCTTATACTAGCTACTTAATTCTGGGAAGAGAAATTGCATTGAATTTAATAAATGATTCCAACTTGCAAGTACATCTAGAAAAACCATGAATCAGCGGGCCAAATATTGACATGGATCTGATTTTGAACGAAGGTTCGAAATCGACGTCTGCAAATCTGAGAGTAGGACATATTACTATGTGAAAAAAATGTCAATGGATATTTTATTTATGAAATATAAATAAGAGAATGTGTTAGAACAAAACATGCGCGGAATATACAAACTTCATGAATTTCAAAATTGACACTTCAATACTTCAAGAGACAATCTAATTTCTATAAACAGCAGCAGTATAAGCTGCCAAATCAATACTGGTTATTTTTACAACATTAATTCCTGATGGTAAAGATCTAGAAACCTTTTAGGGGAAAGTATGAAAATGTGAATATCAAGAAGGGAAACAAGAAAATCAATCACAATTCAGGCAGACAATACCCAGAATATATATATATATATATATATATATATATATATATATATATATATATATATATATATATATATATATGATGAATCAGTCGACAAATGAATGCATTTTGTAAATGCGTGTTGGGAGGAAAAATAGTCCAATCTCCATACGTAATTTTGCAAAACGAATGTAATCTAATGAAAAAGGAATTTAAATGTTCTGCTATTACCGAGGATGTGGTATCATGGGATAAGTTCAATTGACTATTTATTTAAAGAAGAGATTTCGAATTTCTTTTTATAAAATGATACGTAAAAACTGACAGACCAGTGTATATGCTATTACTGCTATGTAGGCTTCCTGGTGTATCTGTAGATATAATGAAAACACACTCAAGTATAATACGTTTACAAATGACATGGTTGAAAATAGGTAAATGCTAATTTATTTCGGCAAGCTAAACTAGTTAAATAACTGCTATTCTAAATTCTTACTGATGTGAATCCTCATCTATCTATCTATCTATCTATCTATCTATAGCCTGGATTATACGAACGGATTACTATATGTGTGTGTGTGTGTGTATGTGTATGCAAATATTCACAGATGGAGTATATCTGCTAAAGCGACAAATTTAATGAAAAGACAAGAGGAAAACTTTAAGTAGATTTATCCTAAGCGTATCGTCATCTGACGTAATTTATTTAGGAAAATGGGGAGACTTTATTACTCATCTTTTAAGAAATTAAAGAAGGCTCGTATATGTGCAGCGCATTAACTGAAATATGCGACGAACGGACCAGGTTGTCCCTATGGATGATGACAGAATTCCCAAACAAATAATGTATCTCTAATTGGAAATTGAAACAAGACTTCAGCACAAGGCCAAACTTCGTTACAAAGATTGAATTAAAGAGTCATTATTGGTCTAAATAACTGGGGGAATTTCGCTGAATACCGGGTTTATTTGTGAGCTTCTATTGCTTCCATGATATATCACAAATATATGCAGAAAAGAAGACAGGGTTTAAGAAGGGAGCCATTAATTGCCATGAATTGCACACGTGGTTATGTACCCAATGCAATCAGTC
>OZ038495.1:9933630-10108630 GCA_964036315.1 Acanthosepion esculentum
CATTGAGTCTGAAAGAATCCTCAACAGTTTCAATTCTCGGTAGTGGATGGGCACTGCTGATGAGTCCCAAATATAGGACGAAACGGCCGTCCAGTGCTTTCTGCATTCTGTTGTGGTTTCTTTCAGACTCAATGAATTACTTAATTATACTTATCAAATCCTCCTTACAATTTCTATCATATGTATATCATTACTTGATCCGGCTTCTAATGCTTCAGTTTGAGCGGCTTGGTGATAGTAGTCGTGGCTCCGGGGGGCACAGTCCTACGGTTACAGAGAACTTCAGTTGAGTTCCACCAAGGAATATGTAAGCGAGCGGCGCTATATTGAGAGTGATTTGCTATCTCTTATTCACTGAGGCCCGTTGGAACAGTTGGTATGATGTTTGCTTGTCAACCTAACTGTCGCTAGTGGATGCGCAACTGCTGATGAGTCCCAAATATAGGATGAAACGGCTGTCAAGTGTTTTCTGCATTCTGTTGAGGTTTCTTTCAGACACAATATATATATATATATATATATATATATATATATATATATATATATATATATATATCGGTTGTAATAGCATAATTGTCCATCTGGCAATATGATTAACACTTAAAAAGCACTAAACTAATTGAATTTTCTCTTTCCTTGTTTTCAGATTAGGCATTTATCCAACTTAAGACCATTTATTGTAAAAATCACTGTAAAACCATTTAAATTACTCAGCTAGAAAGAGAACAGTTCCAAATAGTTTTGTGTCAGCCACACTGTATCTTCTCAAAGGAGCAATGGTGAGAGGAAAAGATCATTCCTGCCTTAAGCAGTGTTACTAACAAACAAACTCCCATATTCTAAGACTATTTCAGAACCATCAAGAAAAAGGTGAAGAATTTTTTATATAAAGAGAGTTAATAATAGAGAGGAATCTGGATCAGGTAGTCACAACAGGAAGAGGGATCATCATTTAAAGTGAGTTGCTTAAAGACCTATTAGAAAAAAGATCCATCTTAATCAATAAGAAATTGGAACGTGAGAGAGGACTTTCAACTATGATAGTCCAATGGTCAGTGAAAAAAAGATTTGAAAATAGAATCGGAAGTGTAATCTCTGAGGTACCGTGTTACACCAGTGAAGAAAATTAGGAGGATAGAGAGGCCGACGATCATCTTGCATGAATTGGGAATTATCCTTTGAGTAATATATATATATATATATATATATATATATATATATATATATATATATATATATATATATATATATATATATATATATATGTCAATTTTGTAGTGTGTAATCAATTTATGTAACGTAAATCATTCAAACGAAAAACAAATATTGAAGCTAATTATACGCCGTATAATTAGCTTCAATATTTGTTTTTCGTTTGAAGGATTTACGTTACATAAATATATATATATATATATATATATATATATATTAAAATTATAAATTATATATATATATTAAAATTATAATTAAATAAAACGTACTCTAAACTTAACACCTATCTCAAAGCAATTCAAACACTTAAAAGAATCCATTAGAACAACTAAAGTTAAATGAAATTAATATAGGTTAGAATATATAGGACATTAAATGACCCATGTCCTTTGTACATACATGGGAAAGTTTATATTACTAAATTTATAAAAATAAAAGTTTACTGAATTAGTGAAATAATTTAGCTATCTTTGCCGTCATTGTCATAAAGTTTACATTAAAAAAAAATAATAATAATCTGGTAATATACATACATATACCCGATAAGAAAATATAATTTTGCATACTGTAAGTAATTCTAATACATTTGCTTGGTTTTAAAAAGGAATATAGTATATTGGATATTAAAAATTAAGTTTTTTTAGAGATGTTGTTAAAACATATTCTGACCTGAACAGCCTCACACTATCTTTAAGTGTACAGGTGGAAAAAACACCGTAAGAATCTTTACCGTTAAAAATATAAAAAAAGAATTACAAGAAACCCCAGATGACATACATTTAGCGGATGTCAGAATGTGTTGAAAAATACATCCCTACCCATCCCTAGACATAACCCCGCTTTCGAATGTAACCTTTGACAGATACAATGAAAATTAAACAATTGAACAACCCGCCACCCCTTGTCTAGATGAATGGATTTCTCGGTATCCATGGCAACCCTCAATTATGAAACTTTGCCTTGCCTTTAAAACCGTAGATTGAAAAAATAAGTTACTCCAAAATTCGCTTGACGAGGAAATGGAACTAATGTCTTTAATTTGGTAACAAAATTGAATTCAAAGGCTTTGGCTTCCATTTTCAAAACATGGTTATCACTGTGTAGCGATAAAACCATATTTTAAATCAATTAATATAAAATATGAATGCTCTGTAAACTTACATTGAGCACTATTGTGTAAAAATAAAGATATCTATAAGAACACCGGATTTTACATCTTACTGTTCTTTCTTTACATATATATATATATATATATATATATATATATATATATATATATATATATATATATATATATATATATATATATACATACGGTGGATGCTCACATCGTTTTCGGCAGATGAATGTGTCCAGCAACTCAGTTCATAGAAGCGAACAACCCAACTATACAATTAAATGTTGTAATCATGATGATGGAAACGTACAGAACCTACAATCATTTTTATAAAAGTCCAATAAAATGAACAAAATAAAATATTATGCAAGCTTCCGCAATGACCTTCCTGACTTTCTGAATTCAAAGAGGTCCCTCTGCTGGCAACGATGGCATTTTTTTAGATTTTGCTTGTTAATTAACGTGTACAATATGAAAAACATTATCAGGCAACAGCAATACATCCAAAGACTGCGAATTATATCTGAAGGAGAAAATAACTATATAACTTTCCCAAACAAACATAAATTACTAAATAAATGATCAGGACTTATTTAATTATTCAGACACCAATATAAATTTGTATTACATAAGCTAAAATAAGAAAGCTAAAACCGAAGAAAAATCAATATATATAAATATATATAAATAAATAAAAGATTAATAATGCAAATAAATAAATAAGTAAATAAATTAAGGAAATAATAAGCGAATTAAAAAACACCAACACACATATAAACACAGGTAAAATAACATAATCAATAATAAATAATGAATTTAACAGGTAACACTATAAAATATTCCCCAAAATATTCGGCTATACAATTCATTGCACTCAGTAGACTCTCGTATAATTCTAGCCATAACAGTTACGTCCACCAAAATAAGAGTTACAACAATCAAAGAGACCTACCCATAATGCACAACTGGTCATCATATATAAATAGTCGATATCAAAGCCAATGCATATGGCTTGCCTATTGCGTTTGAACATGAAACAGTGTGTCGAAGCTGTTTTTCTTCACTATCCTCTTATTTAGAGAAAAACACACGGACGCATAACGCGCGGGCACACACACACACACACACACACACACACACACACACGTGTATGTGTGTGTGTTTGTGTGTGTGTGCGTGCGTGCGTGCGTGCATATATACGATATGATTTTATCAGCCCTTCACCTGCAAAAGAAATATGTAGAACATTATTATATATCAGGTTTTTCTTCCGACTAACTAGCGGCTGTGACTTCATAAATAAAATAAAGACGCTCTCTGCACTACTCTTGGTAAGATTGGATGTTCTTCATATTTTCTTATCAAAAGAACTCCATTGGCATATAAAAGGCCGATTCAATTTCAATGGGTCTCTGTCGTAAGTCATAGCCTTTGACAATAGATTCAAGAATGGTGGCATTCCTACTCCTAAATTGTTTCTTATCATTTGGCCCTTACGTATGTTTCCAGGATTATGAAGTAGTTTCAGGAACACGGCTGAAGACATTGGCTTGACTAGTTTTCAGTCAAAACAAAGTATTTGAAGTCATTTCTTCGAGAGCTATCCTATGTTTACGATACCGACCTCGTTGCTCATACCGAATAGGATATGCAAATCATAAATAAACTAATGTTTTGTACACATCCCTGCTCCAAGGCAAAGCTGAGTCAAACATTACATTACCATCAGGTTCATATGCACGAGATTGTTGATAAGTTAGTCGCCCTAGATTTCATTCTTTGGATATTAATTCAATCCTAAAAAGAAAAAAAAATCATCAGAGTATTTTGTAAATTGGACAATCGGTTTTGGTCAAATGGTGCCAACACACTCGACCAATTGTGCGTCCCGGCGGGTTTCCTGTACTCTTCATTGAATGGGATTATACATAGTCATCATATGAAAATTCTGCAAAGATTTCATCAGGTGTGGCATAGGTAAATTTAAACATCATGTGGCAACATTTCACACCAGACAGTTGGATAAATAGCAAGCACTGAGAAACTGCTCATTCATAAACAAACGCACTGGGCAGAGTTTCCCAGGGGAATGTATGATGAGAGATTGTTTATGCATTTTTTTTACGGAGAGCTCGCAATTGGTAACTGTCCTGAGCAAATATCCTATAAACATTTAATGTATATTATTGTAATCTTTTAATTAGTGTCAAAATAGGCAAAAACAGGCTGACAATAGGTCTGCTTGGAGAATCCTAGATTTTAATGGTTAGAAATCTTTTTGAGGTCAAGCGATTTGAAGGTTTGAAGTTGATGTAGGCTTGACTCCAAAAGACATTCAATCTGAGTTCGTATGTAACATCTGCAGGATTTGATAACAATCAAAGATCACATGTTGTTATGTGCATATTCTTCCCGCTAGACCTGCAGGGTACATGTTACAGTTTTGTGAAAATTTTGCAGGTCTGAAACCTAGCTTAAGAAAGTCGTGGGTGTGCAGGAAAGGAAAGTCACTTTCAAGACTTATCGGAGTTAGCTCCTCCTTAATTCCCAAATTGTCACTAAGGGGCATTCTCCCTATACTATAAATACTGGGCGACTTTTCATCTCGTTCTCTTTTTCATTTCTTCATTTCAGCGGCTACAACGTAAGCTCTCTTAGATGATCCGCGTCTTCCCATTTGTGCGAGACGCCATGAACATTATACACACATACACGTACATGTGAACATTCACCAAAGAACTGTCACAAATTTCACGTACATACAAATTTCATTGTCTATGTCCATAGTAGAATTGTCTTGTTTAATTCATATATTTGTTGATGTATATATATATATATATATATATATATATATATATATATATATATATATATATATATATATATATATATATCGGTCTTGTTTGTCTTCCTTTCATCTTCAGTTGGACTTAATTCAAGTTCGGCCATTTTCTTGTAGTTAGACCTTTTAATATTCTATCAGGAGTTACAAACGTGTTTCTAATATAACAACACGCAAACACACACGGTCCTCTACAGATTCTCCAAAAGTCTTTACCAGTGCAACATTTATAAAAAAGGTATGTGGGGGCTGTGTCAGATAATTATATTACGAATGTTTTATAACACCATATTCCAAAATGTCAAGGAAATTGTCGCATATGTTACGAAACAAGCGTTTATATTCTCTCTGCGGGAACTAATTATAAAACATGTTTTAGGAGCGCAAATCAATGCCTATAGGGAAATTCATACCACATGGCCAGGTGGATATGTTGAAATGCTGAATAGATATTTTTTAAAATTGTTAATAAATGTCTAATATAATACTGGCACGACAATTATGATCGAAATTGATATGATATCTTTTCGGGCAATACTACTACGACAAATAATTTTTGTCGAACACAGTCGTGGTTATCAAGTCACTATTAACTCCATCATCTTGTCAATCGTTGCAAAATATGCATTACGCCAATTATAGATACGATTTTGAATTCACAGTCGTCCTTCTCAACTGGTAGATAGCCAAACCAAAAGAACCTGCGACCTATATTCGGAATATGTGGATATTTCGGGAAAAGAAAGCGTGCAGTCTCTACTTTTGCTTACCATAGCATATCTGGTCCAGATTTATAATATCTGGCGCCATAAATCAAGAAGATCAAAATAAATAATTTATTCATAAAGCTCATATATTGGCCAAACACACGGATATCCCGAAATATATCTTATAAATGCAAGATATTGTGAAAAGCGAAAATAAATAGATATATTTAAGAAATGATCTTTAATATATGTGTAAGATACATATTTAAAATATCGACATGAATGGATTCAACAAGTGGAATTGAGTAATAATCTTAAAATGTCATGTCAGTAATGAATTAAGCTGAAACTTGGTCGATTTCATGTTGAAATTCATTCAGTATGTGTATATGAATAAAGAATCATATATACATCAGTCTAATTATAACATAGAGACTAATCTTCCGAGATATCATTTTATTAATTTACTTTTTATGATTTGAATCGTAATAGTAAATAATATATTGTTTTGGAAAATATGAATTCTGTGATATTAGGAAAAAGCATTATTTATTTTTAAACAAAAAATACCTGACATTCTTGAAAGAGTTTTCTTCTATAATATATTTTAATTTCGTAATTTTATATTTTATCTGTACATATGCATATTTTCTCTATGAGCTCTTCAAACGTAGTTTCATAATGCTTATATATATTTCTCTACTAACACCTCTTCCTCTCACCTTTGTTTAAAGATTTTACAGGTCGTTTCATCTTATTTACAACGTACTTATATATTTAACTTATAAAATGATTTCTTTCATTCTTTCTTTCTGCTTTTGTCTTACTTACTGTTAAGAAGTTATCTGTTTCATATTTTTATTGATTAGAATCTCAGATTTCAATGAAAAGTACATCTGAGGAATACACTCAATTTAAACAAAATATTTTCAATACACCTATATATAAATTATGAACTCTTTTTCTAGTACATTTGAAGAAGAGAATATATAACCCTAGTATGTTTTATTAAGATGCAAACATGCAACAGGTACACACACAAATATATATATATATATACACACACACACACACACACACACACACACACACACACACACATATATATATATATATATATATATATATATATAGAGAGAGAGAGAGAGAGAGAGAGAGAGATACAGAGACAGAGACAAAAGAGAGAGAGACAGACAGACATACAGAGAACCGGTTTCCTGGTGATAAAACTATTCCGAAGGAACAAGATCTACATTAGAGTGATAAAATACAATTCATATAAATCGCCCCCATGCTTGAGAATCTAACTCGCTGTATGTATCGAAGATTAGAATTCATGTAATTTCAATAGATTTCAATATATATATATATATATATGGTTATGTATATATATATATATATATATATATATATATATATATATATATATATATATATATATATATATATATATATATATGGTTATATATATATATATATATATATATATATATATAGTGCCGTTCGATAAAAGTGACTCACCTGATTTTTTTTACTAAATGTTCTCTTCTCCGATGAATCGAAAGTTGAGCTAAATTCAAAGTATAAACGATCTAAAATACGAAGAAGAATTTGCTCTTTGAATTTAGCAGTAGGTACTGTCAAGCATCCGTTCAGTATAATGTTCTGGGATGCTTTTCTTTTCATGGAACTGGTTTCTTAAAACCTATTGAAAAAACCCTCAGGAGCGATCAGTACAATAGAATTTTAGAGTCTTGTCTGCTCCCTTTTGCAGAAAGGGTGCTAATCGACCCCACCAAGCTCATTTTTATGCAGGATAATGCTCCCTGTCACAAATCAAAATTGATGAAGGAATACTTTGATGAGAAGCAGGTCAGTGTTATGACATGGCCGCCCCAATCTGCTGACCTCAACCCCATAGAAAACTTATGGAGCATTATAAAGTACAGATTCCCGAGAAAGTAGTTGAGCAACAAAGTGGATTTAATTGTGAATTTCATATCCGAATAGAATTCAATGCTTGGAGATGGGATTTGCCAGAATCTAATCATATCAATGCCAAAAAAGTTAGAAAAGGTTATTCAAAATAAAGGGGGACCCATAGAGTATTAAATATTCCGAAATATATTACCTATTATAAATAAATTATACCACTATTGTTCTTTATTTAAAGCTGTCCAGTTATGTTTCTATTGATGATAAGTTGCAGGAAATAAGTGAGTCACTTTTTTGCACAGAGTTTTTTCCTAAATCTCAATTATATCCAAAATTATAATTATCAATAGAATACTTTAGGAAGAGTCAACTTTTTCCTAGGTTGTCCGGATCTAGTTTTTACCTTAGTAAGATTAAAAATTAGTTTGACCTCAAAAACAATAGGCGAAAAATTTTTTAAGTAAAATAATCAGGTGAGTTTCTTTTATCGAACAATACTATATATATATATATATATATATATATATATATATATATATATATATATATATATATATATATATATATATATATATATATATAATTGGGTATATTGTGTGTTACAGGATTAACTCTATGATGCAATGAAATCGGACAATTTAAAAAAAAACTGACACAATAAATAGGATTATAAATCATACGTCGAAACGATATCGAATATGTTCAGTATATCCCTCATCTGTGTCCCTATAATTTTCAAATCTATACTTAGCTTTGTTAAAAACATTTTGAAACATTTCAAGGATCAACTTCTTCACTGCTTACTGAATGTGTTCCTTAAGGTCATCTAAACTATTGATCTTTTGGCGATAAACATTTGTTTTCATGAAACCCCACACAAAGAAATCCAAAACGAGGCAAACAAAGATGCGTATTTGTGTCTTCAGTATTAATATGGTTCTGAGAGGGAATGAAATTAAAGTTAGGAAAAACATTATAATCATTATAAAGTTATGAAAAATCAATTACTTTCCATTTCCAAAATTTATCAGACATGATGAACACTAATAAATGTGGGTTTTAAAAAAATGCCCAGAGAGTTGATTCTGAGACACCGTGTATTTATTAGAACGGGAGGCAAATATGAGAGAATATTTGAACATAAAGGCTTCATGATTATATCTTTCGTGTCTCAGGTGATCATCAGCCCATTTATTTTTTAATATTTAACTAGATTTCGATAAATGAAACATACGGAAGTATGTGATATATTTGTGGTCAATATAATTATTTTACTGATTGTTTTATATTATGTTATATAACATTAGGATTTATATATATATATATATATATATATATATATATATATATATATATATATATATATATATATATATATATATATATATATATACACATATATATATATATACACACACATATGTGTGTGTATATATACACGCAAACACACCTATATATATATATGCATATATATATATATGTATATGTATGTATGTATATATATATATATATATATACATATATATATATATATATATATATATATATATATATATATATATATATATATATATATATATATATATTACAGTAAAAAAAATATCTCAATATAGTATAGTCTATTTCAAGCCGTTCTTAATGCGGCCCCTAAGTGTGTATCTCGGAGTATTGTTTTAAATTTAACAACATATACTTGCTTGTCTTATTGAAACCGTTTTCAGAAATTGTTTACTTGTTGAACTGAGCTAAATTTATATATCTCATTAAATTTGTGAAAATATATTTAAGAAAATGTTAATCAATTAATGGTTTTACTAAAATACGTTTTACGCCATATTCATATTGAAGGTCACACAATCAAATAAGTCCAGATGTTAACTTGGAAGAAAATATTGAGAGAAGCTACGACAAGCATTGCGTATATTTATCTAAATATTAGAAAAATAAATAAAAAATAATGGAATTTTATTTACTTTTCTCGATAATCAAACAGGCAATGTTAATTAAATAGTTTATATTGTCCGAGTTCCATCATTTATTAAAATATGTTAATTTATTTTTGATATATTAATTCCTTTTCCCCATTTTCACAAAACCGAATATTTAAAAAAATACATTTTCATGAGAGAATAAAAATTACATTTTTGTACATGATGTATTTAAGAATTCACAAATGACATCAGAATGCTATATATATATCTGTCTTATCAGAAATTGTTATATTGATGAATTCTGCGTAAAAATAATCTTTTCTATATTACGTTTGATTACCTCTTTTCCTATCCGCTCCTGTTATCATTAATACACCTCACAGAAATTAAGATTAAACGCGTACATTCAGAACCAATTTTAAAAGTTTATACGAATAGAAATGTTGTTAACTATACAAGATAATGATTCCTATTTCTATATTCAGTCGGCTTTTCTTACCAATTTTTAAATTTCTAACAAAATTTAAAGACAAAACGGGATACATCAGAACACTCACAAAAATACAATAGTTAAAATCGTGCCAACAAAAATGAACGTGTTTTACATTTGAAGATGTTAAATATCATACGATATTTAACCGAATTAATTTATCAAGTATTATGCAAAGATATTTCGCTTTTGTCAATATTGAAGAATATCTACAAGTGCCTTTATAAGTTTTACAGTTATATGAAGCCCCTGCAAGAATCATCATCGTGAGATATTCTCTGAAGAATATAACATAATTCCGTCATTGTTTTTCTTATCAAAACAGTATTAACTTGGGAAGAACATGCCTATACAATCGGCTTTTCAGCGCAAAATTTCTGGTAGATTTCTTTGGAAAACATTCAATCTAGCGTAGAATATGCTGACGCCAGAATAATATTCGTAATATTTTACCAATCGTAAACTGAATTAATTGCATCGATTGGCGCAGGAGAATGATTCAAACATTTAACCTTTAGCAGATGTTCACATGAAATTCTTGCCTTTTCGTTACTGTTTACAGAAACCGAAATTTAGAATTAAATTAAGTGCATCATAAAATACCTAATCACGAATTCCGCATCATATATTTGAATGAATTTCACTTTTTCCATATTAATATCGGTGATTTCTTATTAACGGTTTTCACAAAATATTTTTAAATTATTAAAAGATTTAATTGGATGCATTTGAATTATATTTTTTAACGAAACGAACATAGAAAGATATAGATTATATCTGCTGAAAATTCGCTTATATTAAAGAATACTGAATGTAATATAAAACCTTATAAACTACATGTATTTTTTTAATGATTTTTTAATTTATTGCAAATTTTCGCATGTTTTTTCTGAATGTCTTTTCTTAGACGATGTCCGCAGCGAGAGTGAATGTATAAAATGCTTATGTTTGCATACTAAGATGCTGTCTTATTTAAAATGTAATTACATAGCTAACTCGTGCGTTTATAATATTCTGAATGCTCATATGAGATGAGTCTCAAATGATTTATTTGTAAGCTTTCAGAACGTTTGGCTTTCTCTGATTTGGTCAATTGAAATAATTTTACTGGTATGAATAGGACTGTTTCATGAATTCAAATGAAATGTGTGTATAATTCAGAAACTTCCTTTCTCCCTTTTCTCGTGTATATGTGTCGACATTTCTATTGAAATAAAATAAATTATCTTATCTATATATATATATTCATATATACGCACATACACACACACACACACACACACACACACATATATATATATATATATATATATATATATATATATATATACACTAGCTCACGCACGCGCGCACACACACATACACATACACATGCACACGCACACGCACACACACACACACACACACATATATATATATATATATATATATATATATATATATATATATATATATATATATACACACACATACATATATGTATATTCGAGTAATATTGGTTACTTGACCTATTCTTTCTTCCATTCGTATGGATGTCCTTCCCCCACATCATGTTAACCCTTTTTGTTTTATAAATATGACTGTAGTTGTGGAAGCGACTACATAGGCAGGACTTACCTCCCAGGTTTTTGAATTCGGCCGCTTGTAATAGTCAACTAGTTAATACATCCGGGTCATCTATTGCAAATATTAATAATAGCAGGAAGTTTAGTGTGGCCGTTTTACTCTTCTGTCAAGGTCCCACTCTGTATATTATCTTACGGTTCTAGAGTCCTTATATATCAGATCCCGCAAGCCTTCTCTCAGAAAAGAGAGGGATTGTTTGCAAGTTATAGGTCTGTAGTTTACTTGGGTAATTTTTTTCAGCCTTTCTATTGGTCATCTTTGATTTATACGTTTGTTCTTTTATTTCCCCGAATTAAAACTTGATAGGACTGGGGCGAAACCGGATGCTTTTTTAGCTATTAAATTTACATTAGGCCTTTTAAATTTTATATATATATATATATATATATATATATATATATATATATATATATATATATATATATATATATATATATATATATGCCATTTTAGTTAAAAACGACTGACAAGTTGCAGGGGTTAATTCTTTATATATATATATATATATATATATATATATATATATATATATATATATATATATATATATATAACGGGAATTTTTTAAGTGTTTCTAGGCTTCTTCTTGTTACAGTTCACTAATCTTTATTACAAAGTCTAGATCTATCGAGTTTATTTCTGCAGTTCTTCCCTTTCTTGAATGTTACTTTTGCACATTTTTGTAATCCGATTTACATACCAATGTCATTATTGAACTATTTTACAAGATTGACGTAAGTGTATTATTGTTTATTTGATCTTCTGCGCCCACTTGAAATTCCCCTTTGAATTTGTTGGCGTCATGTATGACTGAATAACTATTCTTATGTCTGTCATGTTCTTTGCCACAGATCACCATCAAATCTCCTCTAGTTTCCACCTACCTTAGAAGAACGATTGTTGTAGCTTTGTAAAACAGTTATAGTTGAATTAATCCTGTGCATCCTCTGACGCTGTACACATACATATGATCAACCTCAGCCTTAAGATGATACATACGGTGGCATATGTGAATCTCATTTTAGCATCCGTTTGCTTAATGACAGCTATGGTCCAATTAAGGATGTTGAAACTGTATCGCAAAATATTGGCAGCCATGTTGTTATGGCTGATATTCTATTTTTTGAAATCACCTTCGTATTCAACATTAAACGGGCATGCGCATATTATTCTTTTCTGACTTCCTCCTTCATTTGGTTATGCTATATTCCATCTGCTTCATTGACACTTAGTTATTTATAGGCATCTTATTGTTCCCCAGCGTGATTCTGTAATTCTCCCTTTCTTAGACGATACTTTTGCACATTTATCTCATCATAAATTATTAGCGATATCATTACTGAAATATTTTACAAGATTCAACTCGTTGTCGTCATTGCCAAACAGTTTGATGACATCCATGTAGAATAGGTGATTAAGCACTTTCTTTTTTACTTTGAAAAACAAAACACCCATATTCTCTCCGTATTCCATTAGTGAGAAGTAAGTTCCATTTGTGAGGCTTCTTCCCGCGAACCACAGGCGTGTGGAATTATTACCAACAGGATGTCTCCCCAATCAGTACAATCTTAACACATTCAAAACTTCGGTAACCGGTATATTACACTGCTATATATATAAATTACCCCCAAACGTAAATCTCTTAATCGAGGTGCCCCGGGCCTTGCAAAATAAAGTTATTAATGTGAAGGTGTGGTTAATGACAGAGAGAACGGATTTGACCGACAGAGAATTTCTTAACATGATTCATCATCGGATATTCAGATATTTATGAAGTGACAGTAGCTTTTGTGTGATTTAGGTATAATATGGTTTTACACATTTTCATGTAATATGTAAGTAAATTTCCTATCAACGATGAAACCTAGTACATTTCCTGAAATTTAAAATTTCTAAGGATACAAGTGTTTGGCACATTATGAAAGGCGTTACGGTAATCGGTCTAAGATGTGCTGATATTTCTACTTTTATTTAATAGTAGTTGGTCTTCGTAAACATATCAACACCTTCTCTATCTTTTCAAGAGGAAGAATGCTTTTTTTCATAGAGAAAAGAGTAAGTTCAGTTCGTCAGGACAGACCTAATCAATTTATATGCGGTGGATAGACATGTTATTAGACTATAATATTTTTCATCCTGTTTCATCAGTTTCTGTTAGGCGATATGTAATACATTCCGTAATCCATTCTGGAATTTCGTTACGGTTATTAATGATCTTTGATAAAGGTATTCAAGAGTTTTATGAATTGATGACAGATGTTAGACTACGTTGTCATTTTCTGCGGATTTTATTTTTGGTATTTTGTTAGAATTTACCTTACATTATTTTTGGTTATATCTTCCATTCTTACACAGATTTACTCTTCTTTCTGTTTATTAACGTTATCATTGCTGTTGTTCTTATTATCATTTCCTAGGAATTCTGTTATTACTCATTTCCTCCCGGATCCCAATCACTGATCTTAGCCCAGAAATAGTATCATGATATTTTATATCTGTATTTTCCTAAAGAAAATGGCAATCTAAGACAAAACACATTTTACATAGATAAACCTCTTAAGTTGTGATCTGTACTTCACAGTACAATTGTTTAAGCCACGAGACTATCGGAACGATTTCTAATAAATCCGAGAGCTCATCTATATCTGGATTTATTGATGTTCTCGTGTGCCGCAGTATTTAGATATTCTGTTGTATTTTTTTATAAATTTGTGAAGATTTTCAAAGATATATTGCAATCGTCAGGAACCTCCATGTCAATAAGAAAGCAAATTCTCTTTTTGTGTCCTTTGATCAAGATGTCTTGGCAATTAGCTTTGTTTTATCAGTGTATATTGTAAAGCCACATTAACTTTTTGCAGATGCAATCTCTGTAACTGCGTATGCGTAATGATCATAGAAGTTTCTTACAGTTTTATTCTTGTAAAAGTTACTTAAGATAAAGGTGTCTGGAAATTCTCGCTTGACGAGGAAGCGAGACCAGACACCTTAATTCAACTTAATTTCAAAAAATATATTAAGTGTCTCGGCTCTCGATTTTGAAACATGAGATCTCTTATGTAGCGAAGGAATCATATTAAAAAAAATATTATAATATAAGCTCTACTTCTGTATGGAGCACTGTCTTTTTAAAAATAAAAGCAAAAATACTAAAGAAATCCGGATTATTTACCTCACGTGTTCTTTCCTATTTTTCTGCATACCTGCACACACACACACACACACACACACACACACACACACACACACATATATATATATATATATATATATATATATATATATATATATATATATATATATATATATATATGTATGTAATGGAGCAACATATACGTGCTTGTCTCTGTGAAACTGTTTTCAGAAATGGTTCCCTTGTTGAATTGAGCAAATATTATCTATCTCATTAAATGTTTTAAAATGCATTAAATGAAATGCTAAGCGATTAATGATTTTCTGCAGCATATTAATAAGTTTTACGCCATAATCTTCTCGAAGGTAACACATTCGATTAAGTCGAAAATTCATCCCGGAAGAAAAATTTTGAAAGAACCTAGGATAACCATTGCATTATATTAGGAAAATAAATGTTAAAATAAAGTTAATTTCTTTTTTATATATTAAATCGTTTTCCCTTCATTTACAAAGTCGAATATTACAGAAATTACATTTTTCTGAGTTAATATCTAATTCCTTTGTGCTTGATGTATTTTAGATTTTTCTTACCAGATTTTTTTCTAAAGGAAATACAAAAAATGTGAAGAAATTTACTAATCGACTCGTTTTATTCTAGCGAGGCGAGTCACAATATCGTTTAGTAAACTCATAAATTTATCGAATTTAATATTTTCTAATGTTTATTGAAACGTCTTAATATGTAGTTTGCCTTGCACCGCAAACTGCACTATACAATACCAGGATTCTCATTGTACTTGTTTAATGAAAATAGTCTTTAAGGGAGTGCATGGAAAGTCTACCTTCTCCTCATCATTATACACCTACCTTAACTTACTGTGTTCTTTATCTTCATTAATGGGTATTTCGAGGACATCAGTTCACAACTCGGTATTCATGCAGATGACATAAGTATTTATTTCTGTTTTACTAGTAAATATCATATGCGTGACAAAGTAAAACGGACAGAACCAAAAGAAAATGAATTCCAGTCAGTTTTTAAGTTGTGCAAGTAATGGCTGATAAATTTTAACGACTCCGAAATGAAACGGATAATTCTTAATTATTGGAGAGAATCATTTCTGTTTTCTTTCAACGTGGCCGATGCTTACCTCCATGAGAGCAAATCATTTCGCCTTCCTGGTCTCGCATTTTCCACTGATATGACGTGCAGTCAATTTAGTTAACGAATTACTAGTTTTGCTGCTAGGTAATTTGATTCAATGTTTCGTGACAGGAACTTATTTCTTAACAGAATCCAACTTGAACATCATTAAAGTTAACATACATCCGTGTATTTCAGTTAGTTTTCTTGCAATATATATTAAGATGCTCGATAATATTCAAGAGTAATATGTATATTATCGGTCTTCACGTAGCATCTGGATTTCTGTCACTTTCCCACCAGCCTAACCTTACCTCCCCCTATCATTTCTATAAATATTTCCATAGTAGTTTTTCTTAATATATCTCCTCTTTCGTACCTTGACCTTATATATTGGTACGTGCTACTAGTTTTGAAAATAGCCTCATCAATTAAATGTTGAAATAGATCTAACCATAAGATTTATTCCACTCATTTCTTTTCTCAGACTCCTCACCTGTAAAAGTTTCTTCCAGTTTGTTACTTCTCTTCCCCCTAAAATCTTCAAAGTTTTAAATGATATCAATCGCCGTCTTCTATCTTCTTGAATTTTTTTATTTGTTTTTCTTTCTCTTCACGATGATCTTATTGTCTTTCCATCCCAGTGAACCTTTTCGTCGCAATGCCTTTTTACCATGTGTGAGGTGAACTGATCAACAATATCGCACAGTCACTGCATACTGATTTTTTTCTGACAAATTTCCTGAGTCTATATATAATGTGAGATTTTTTTATTCTACTTCATATACTTTGACACATTTACTTCTGACGCATTAGAACTGCTCGTAATTAAAAAACATAACACGTATATTTTACATAGGGTTACTGAGGTCAAACACTTAATTTAGAATGATTTAATATGGATCGTTTGTATTTGAGCCATTATTTTTTGAATATGGTCAGATTAAAGTAACATTCAGTATTCCGGCACACATATCGATCTTCAGTTCCAAAATTTCTATTTAATAAATTGTTGTGCCAACCGTTTATAATTTTTAGCAAATATTTATTGGATATAATCATTGTGTTCTTTAATATTTTGAAAATCCCTTAGATGTATTAAACAGTTGGTATATACTGAAATGGATGTAATTAAATTGCTTCACGTCATTTCCGTTGTGATTTCAGCCTACATATAACACGCACACACACACACACACACACACACACACATATATATATATATATAATGGATTTTATGTTTATATATTTTTAAAATTATAAAATAATTTAAAAAAATATTTTTACGAGTTTTTTTATATAAACTATTTAAAATATCATATAAACTATCTAAAACAGATTTATTGTTTAACTTATTATATTTTTGTAATTATATTTTGGTAATTTTTAATGGTAACAATTTTACTGTTTTCTTATATAGGTAATAATTAATAATTTGGCTCTTTATCTTTTTTTTCTGACCTTCATTTAATTTCCCTTCAATTCTTTAATAATGCCAATTTGGGGTGTTAGGTTTATTATGTGGATTCGAATTTGTGTAGTCTTTTTCCATTTAAGGCAGAAAAGATCGTCCCTACCAACGCCCGGGTGTTTTGTTTGGTTAGCATTGTCAATTTTTCAACTACTGTATTTTTTCTTTAAATATTTACTTTCAATTTTCATTTTCTAACACATAACCAGGTCAACATATGAGTCGAAACATAGTGAATACACATTAGATAATTTGGGGAATACTCTATTATGCCATTTGTATGCACTTTTTTTGGATCTGTTTTAATAATTTATATTATTAGGATCCACTTGATTATATACCAACGGATTTAGTACTGGTACCACACACACACACAGACGCGTATATATATATATATATATATATATATATATATATATATATATATATATATATATATATATATATATATATAATTATTTATTTGGATATTACAACATAAATATGTTATAAAATCACGACAAAAATAGCCATTTTGTTTCAACACTTCTGGTGTCTTATCAAGTGATGATGTAGAATATAGAATAAATGGTTTTAAAAGTTTCAAATTAATTAACGATCCTTAGCTAGGAGTAAACGCTGTTACATAAGCTAGAATGACCAATGAAAGTATAGGGTTATTCTAAAAATTTGACAACTAAGCAAGGTTATCATAGATATTAAAAGATTTATAAAATTTGAAATTAAAATTAAAAGTAAAAAATTAAAAATTACCTATTTAGAAATCTAAATCAAATCTCTATTATTTTTTAAATTGTAGCATTACCGAGGAGAAAAAATATAAAAATATAAAAATAAAAATAAAAGATATATATGCTATTTAATTTATATTTTCATTGAAATTATGTTAAAAGGGATGTTCAGAACCCCAGACAGAAATGTATGCACTTTTAGTTTCATTTTAACATGTTAGTTTACTTCTATATTCTACATCATCACTTGATAAGACACCAGAAGCGATGAAACAAAATGGCTATTTTTGTCGTGATTTTATAACATATTTATGTTGTAATATTCAAATTAATAATTATATCTGCTCTACTCTGTATTGAGCACTCTTTAAAGAATAGTAATTGTTGGTTATTGGAATTCACTCCGTATATAAACTTGGGTATATATATATATATATATATATATATATATATATATATATATGTATATATATATATATATATATATATATATATATATATATATATATATATATATATATATATATATATATATATATTTGTGTACATATATATATATATATATATATATATATATATATTTGTGTACATATATATATATATATATATATATATATATATATATATATATATATATATACGTGACAAATCTATTGTAAGCTCAGTCTGAAAAACTAAGCCATGGTTTCGGGGAATGACAGACGTGAACATTTTTTTGTACAAATAGCCAACGGCTCGTCTGAGAAGGATATTTAAACAAATTGCAACAAAGATTTCACTAACAAGCGAGCACATTGTTGCTGGTGTTGGAGTCAATTTTAAAATTATCTATATAAAACTGAACTAAATGACTCACTGACTGTAGAAGTACAGACATATGCTTTTCGAAGAAATGTGTTGATTATTTTCCCCATGTCAGCTTCCTTTTAAATATCGTCATGTATTACGAAGTTTTCTTTCCCGGAAGGCATGCAATTTTCTTCTAATTTTTTAGGCGCCAAATTGTTAGAACCAATGGCAATTCATGCAGATATGTCGTATATACATTATAACATATTTTCTCTTTAATATATGTAGATTTTCATTCAATATGAATTCTGTTTATATAAGCATTATTGAAATGGTGTTTTGTTTCTTAATTTAAGTTAATGCAGTTGTCAAGTGCTTGAATATAACTTTCGATCATCATTGTATCATGTTATCCAAATCTAAATGGAATCCGGATATGTGATAAGAGTGGAATTTGAAACTTAAATAAAACAACTGGAAAGCTCCTTAATACGAAATGTATCATGCCTTCCTATCCATTAGCAAATGGAAAATATATATTATATCTGCAATTAATTTCATATGTTTCAGTTACATTAAAATGATTTATAAGTGTTTGTTGAGCTATTTCTATGAAGGACACTTTGGGGTAAAAACTAATTTGGCGGCTTCCGATTAATATTGTTTTTATTCACTTTTCATCTTACCTACGTCAGATATTTTTGACGACATAAAAACATATAGCATGAAGGTATCAATAAATAAAATTACCAGATGAGCACTGTATGCGATTCTGTTTAGATGACAAATAAAATATTATATAATCTAAATATGATTCAATGATTCAAATATTAGAAGAAAATAAGGCGATTTTACAAACATTACAAAATACACAAAACTAATTTAATTTAAATTAATAAAAAAATATAAATGCCAGTTAAAAATATATTTGATTGATAAAATCATATTCTGCAATAAATTATGCCAATAGGCCAGATTCAGTGAAAATATAATAAATTATCTCTCATATGTAAGTTGCAAATATTTAATCATCATAACTATTCAGTACTATATATATATATATATATATATATATATATATATATATATATATATATATATATATATATATATATATATATATATACACACTACATTTTGTATATGGGAATAACATTGCTATTGTAATTATTTCCGTAGTATCCAATGTATTTTAAATTATATTTCGTTGTCAGTACACTTGTTGTTATTATTATTATTGTAGACATCTTCTTCTTCTTCTTCTTATTATTATTATTATTATTTTTATTTCCTTTGATATCTGCCGTTTACACATTTATTTCCGGGTATCGCCCAGGGACCTAAGTTTAGAAATTATATCATGACATTTTCCACTGGAAAAAAAATTACATAGAAAAGCCCTTCGTAAAGTGTGGGCTGTACTTGTCAGAATAATTTTTTGTATCTCTTTGAGGCATGAACTTCCAGGGATCCCTTCAATTAGTAAACTGGAATCTTTTCCAACCAATCGTAAGGCTCCACCTACAACAGGGATTGTTGATGTCCCCATGTGCCACATTTTTGAGATTTCTATTTCAAGGTCGTTGTATGTTGACAGCTTTTCGAATATCTTCAAAGATACATTGCAGTCTGCAGGGACTGCCATATCAATAAAGATGCATTTTTTTGTTTGTGGTCTCTAATAACAATGTCTGGGCGGTTGGCTTTGATTGTTCTGTCAGTGTGTATTGTGTAGTCCCATAGAATTGTAACAGAAGTTGCAAATTTTCCAGTGCATATATTGGCCCACTCTGTCATGCCGGTTTTTATATTCAGTGGGTGCCAATATCGTGCAACCTGATACCAGATGATCAATGGTTTCTAGATATTTATCACATAATCTGCATTTTGGGCTAACACAGTATTTTAATATATGTGCTTGATAATTCCTAGTTAACAAGCATTGGTCCTGTGCAGCAAGGATAAAACCGTCAGTTTCAGATTTCAACCCTGCACTACGTAGCCACTGATGGGTACGGTTTTTGTCTACCTCAGCTTGTTTGGTACGGGCAGAGTATTGGCCATGAAGCGGTTAATCTTGCCATTGTTTCTGTGTCTGGTCTGTTGCATCTGTCTTTGCTTTCTTTTTTTAATATTTTGCAGCTTCAGCCGTTTTGCCGTGTTGTAATTATATTTCTGCGCCCATTTGAATCTCCATTTTGAATTTGTTGGCTTCCTTTATTACGGAGTGATGAGGCTTACTACTTTCATGTTCCTTGACAAAAACACCCTCATCCAGTTTTCTGTAGTTTCCAAGTATCATTGGAGGCCAATTGCTGAACGTTTGTAGGACAGTTCTAGTTGAACTATACATCTGCCTCGTTCGGTTCTGGGCACATTCAGGCGATCAACATCAGCTTTGGGATGATGCCTGCGGTAGCAAGTGTGGAGCTGTCTCGTTTTGGCGTTCATTCGCTTAATTTAAGCTATGGTCCAGTTAAGGACGTTAAAGCTGTATTGTACCACATGGACAGCCAAGGTGTTTATGACTGATATTCTGTTTTTGAGTTTAGCTCGGTATTTATTACCAGACGTACACGCCTGTAGTACTCCTTTCTTACCGTCTCCTTCATTTGGGGTGTTGTATACCATCTCCTTCGCTAATTCCTAGGTATTTATAAGCTTCATCATGCTCCAGTTCACTAATATTTGTGACAAAATCTAAATATATTAAGGGTGCATCTGTAATTCTATCTTTCTTGAATGTAACTTTTGCACATTTATCTAATCCCAAGTTCATACCTAGGTTGTCACTGAAGTATTTTACAATATTGAGTAGGTCCTTCAAATAAGTGTCGTCTTTGGCAAATACTTTGAGATCATGCATGTAGAGAAGGTGATTGAATATTTTGTTATTTGTTTTGTGACCATAGCTACTATTGTTCAGTTCATGCGTAAGGGAGATTAAGGACAAACAAAACAGAAGGGGTGACAGGGAGTCTCCTTGAAAGATTCCACGTCGGAGATTTAGTCGGTTGGATATGGCAGTGCCTCTTGTGTGACTACGGTATAGTTTGGTGTTCCACATTCCCATGCTGTGCTTAAGGAAATTTAATACCACAGGGGAGACTTTGTACATTTCCAAAGTTTTAAGGATCCAAGAATGTGGAACACTGTCAAAGGCTTTACGATAATCAATCCACGCTGCGCTAAGATTTCTACGTCTCCTGCAATTTTCCAGAATCATTTTATTTATCAGTAGTTGATCTTTGCAGCCATATGAACCTCTCCTGCATCCCTTCTGTTCCAGCGGAAGAATGCTGTTTGTTTCGAAAAAGGAGTAAGCACGGCTCGCCAGGACAAACGTGATCAACTTGTACGTTGTGGAGAGACATGTTATCTGTCGATAATTTTTCGGCTCGTCTGTTTCATTTGTTTTTGGTATGAGGTATGTAATACCTTCAGCAATCCATTCAGGGATTTTATTGGGATTATTTACAAGATTTGATAATGTTTTCGAAAGGATATTGTGGATAGATGTGAGATGATAAAGCCAGACATTGGGAACCTTGTCATTTCCTGGGGATTTCCATATTTGGGATTTCCTTAGAGCTTGCCTAATATCATCTGTGGATATATTTTCCCATTCTTGCAGAGGTGTATCCAGAATTCGTTCTTCTTCACGTCGGATCCATTCTGCATTTGGTTTATATTCCTTCAGGCTTCTCCAAATATTTTCCAAAAATGTCTGTACATTATTAATCGCTGGTAGCCTTTCGACATGTATAGGTGTTTTTCCAATTTCCCTGTAAAATTTCTTAAGGTCCGTTTGGAATATTTTATTTTGGACATAGAACCTACAACGTTTTTCCTATCGTCTTGGTCTCTGTGCATTTAACTGAAGTTTCTGCTTCAGCATTTCCTTGGTTGATGGAATGTCAAGTAGGGATTTAATTTTGTATTTCCTCTTGAGCTTTTCGCATTTGCGTGTGGAAATATTAGGGTTTCTGGTGAGCTCATCTAATATAGAAAGCTCACATCGGATTTGTTTTATTTCTCGTAACAGTTTTGCTTTCCAAGCTGACTCTTTATGTCTGTTTACTTTATTTATTGTCTTGATACCAAGCTTCAGTGTCGCTGCTAAAGCTGTTGCGTATATGACGCTGTTAACCTCAGTGATTTTTCCCGGTGGTTTATCTGTTAACAGTGTTTCACAATGTGCTTGTTAGAATTCGCCAAATGGATTTTGGGTAACTGGTCTCTTTCTGACAATTGTATGAAAGTTATTCTGCTGAGTACTTGGATGACGTGGTTTTTCGCTTCGGTGATTTCAGATTTGTGGTTTTCCAGGAATTCTAACTTAATGTACCTGGAATCATCCTCAGTGACATTGTCTGGAGAACTGCAGGTTATGTTTAAGATAGAGTCTTTGATTTTATTTCCTGGAAGGTTATTTCGCATTTCATTTGTTTTAGTTTTTAACACATCCTCACTCACATTACTTATTTCTACATTCATCTCTTTACAGTTTGAGTGATGGGTCATAGTATTTTGTCTTATATCTAATTTTATCCTATCTATTTCTGTCTTTGAGAGTCTGTTGTTTCGTATAATGTCCCTACTGATTTTAGCAAGCATGTTTGAATTGAGGTTAGGTCTTATATCACTTCCCACCATATTTCCATATTTGATATGTTTGATTGGTGTTGTTCTTTGCTGGGTTTTCGACTGCAGTGAAGAATGGTGTCATGACTTGTCGATACTCTTCGCAGGTCCATTTCGTTCGTTTTCTTTTTATTAGTCGATTTGGCATTGTCACTTGCTCCAAGGTTGGCAATAATCCGGTTTTGGTGACGTAGTGTCTCTTCGTTTGCGGACGATTTTGTTCCAGTGACAGATGTTTCGTCCTCAGACTGGTTCCTCTTTGAGGGAAGCGGCCCTTGTTGACACGTGTGACGACCGATCCGGTATGTAATTTTATTCGTATTCATTGAAATTGATAGAGATTTGCATTTTAACCTTGACGGCCAAGGGGCAATTATGTTCAAGTTACCAGCTTTAGGACGACTCTACAAAAAGGCCCAAAAGCACGCCCAACATAATATACCGGAGATGGAATAGTTCACAAAAGTGTATTGTATTCAGTGGTGTAGACTATACTGTTGTGGTAGGATCCACCTAATTTACATAGTGGAGTACCGACTATATAAATATGGTTGGTACCGGGAAGACAGGAGAGGCGAATCAAGAGATTCAACTAGAGAATCTGCCCGACTGCGACTTAGTCAACACATTCTACAGGAACGGTCTTCCCAGGAATATACAAAAGACTATATGTAAATATTGTGTACACTTTCTTGTTTCAATACATTTTGTTCTAAGTACATTTTGTGTTGCATTATTATTCCATGCATTAGTCAAGTTTCAACAATACTAAGTTTTAACTTCGTATAAGTCGGAGTGACAACTCCCAGGGGGAGTAGCAGATTGTAGTATATAGAGTTATATAAACAAATGAAGAGAGGAATGAGAAAAGGGAAATCCAAATGAAACAATTAAAGTTAAATTGAGTCAAAGGGATTTAGAATCATATTACAGAAGAAGTACAAGAAAAGTATAGCTGAAAAAAATGGTACGTCATTAACCATTTCTTACATTTTCGGAGCATGCCACGAGTGATTTCCACAAATGTTCAACTCTCCGTCGCCAACGGCAGATACTTATCAAATTTTATGGGGTAGGCTGGACATTCTACTAGAGTTTGGCAGGGGGACTATCAAAGAATTCATTAAACAAAGGAGTACAGTTAAGGGGAAAATACATTTCCGGTCATCTCAAACTACTAGCCACTAAAAGATAAATTTTACATTTTTACACAAAGAGAAGACAAATGGCAGAACATTGTAAGCTAATTACACCTGTAGCCATAAAAAAACATCCATCAATATGATCCCTACCCATGCGGACCTGTACACATGTACATGCAGATAAAGATATATATATATATATATATATATATATATATATATATATATATATATATATATATATAAAAGTGAACATATAAGTCAACACTTAGAGGTGACAGTCTGTTTCATGCTAGTGCAAACTAGCTTGAAACAGACTGTCGCCTCTAAGTGTTGACTTCTATGTTCACTTTTATATTTACACACGCTCTATCTCTGATATTGAGCACTTTATCCCATAAATATAGCACACTTTAAGACGATATTTCTTCATTTTCTGGTGTGTACACATTTCGTTCCAAATCCCGGCCAGAGAACTAAGTTTAGAAATGGCAACATGACATTTTTCACTCACCAATTAAAACAAAAAAAACATATATTACATATATAAACCCCTTCGTATGGTGTGGACTAAAACTCGTGAGAGCAACTTTTTTGTATTTCTTTAAGGCATTGGGCTAAAAGTAATCCCTTCAATTAATCTATTGGAATCTTTTCCAACCAAACTGAGGGCTCCAACTACAACAGGCATTGTTGATGTTCTCATGTGCCACATTTTTGAGATTTCGATTTCAAGGTCCTTAATAATTACACATAATTAACAGACTAGGCAACTTGATGTACACAAAAGGCGAAAAAGTTACCCATTGAAAACATATAGATACCAAATACAAAAAATACGGGTTGAAGAGCCAAGCTCGTCACCCGCAGAAAATGACGACTCGAAGGAGGCGATCTTTGACGTTTTTGAGATTCGAAGACCACAATAAGACACAGAAATTGGAAGGACTAGCAGGAAGAGAAAATTTACAGTGCCGCTAATTGTCGACCATAAGAAAAAGGAAAAGATATTAACTCCCCACAAAAGAGATTTAAGAAGGGGTTATTGAGGGGGTCTCCCCTTTTCGCACAAATGGACTCACCCGAGGTATACATATACTACAACAGAGTGAATACCCGGACAGTTTGTATTAGAGGAGACGGCGACGTCTTCTCTGTTAGACCGTCGAACTCTCTCCCTCTGTGGAGAGAGGAACCCGGACGAGGCTCCGCCAAATGGCAGAGTCTCGTTCGGGGTGGTTGACCAACCCGATCCCGTGTATACGGGATCTACGGGAAAATTTTGGCCGAGCCTACGGGCTCGGGAATACCCCACTTTAAACCTGGCTTTGTGCCACATCTATCCTTCGTGGGGGGGGGCAATAAATACTGCCTGTAATAGAGAAGACGGCGATGCCTTCTCGGCCAGACGGTCGAACTGTCTGCCCCTGAGCATAAATGAACTCGGACGACGCTCCGCCGAAGGGCAGAGTCTCGTTCGTGGAGGTTCACCAACCCGATCCCGTTTATACGGGATCTACGGGTATTTTTCGGCCGACCCTACGGTCTCATGCATACCCACGTTAAACTTGGCCTTGTGCCACATCTATCCCACGTGGGGGGACAGTAAATATAGTTTATAATAGAGGAGGGTAGCACAAGAGTCACAGTTAGGTAGCACGTAGACTCAGTAAGGTGAAATCCGCGAAACTTCGATACCAAGACTGTATATATATTATTGCTACTAACCCGCATTCCTGGATCTACTTAACCCGTATTACCAGTTGTATTATTACGTTAATACATTTATTTTCCTCATCCATTCCTGGCGTTTGTTATTCATTATTATTATTATCATTATTATTATTATTATTATTATTATTATTATTATTATTATTATTATTATTATTATTATTTCCTTTGATTTCTGGTGTGTACAAATTTCATTAGGGGTCCCGCCTAGAGACCTACGATCAGAAATAGGATCATGACATTTTACACTGACCATTTAAAAAATAAATAACAAACATATTTTACATACATAAAGCCCTTCGTAAGTTGGGGGCTGTGTTCACGTGAAAATATTTTGTATTTCTTCAAACATGGGCTTAAATGTGTCACTTCAATGAGTCTACTGCAATATTCTCAAATCATTCCGAGAGCTTCCCCTACAACAGCGATTGTTGATGTCCCCATGTGCCACATTTGATTATTATTATTATTATTATCATTATTATTATTATTATTATTATTATTATTATTATTATTATTATTATATTTCGATTCCTTCTATGGTCATACTACTGACAAAGTCTACCAGCTGACCTAAGGCATGTTGGGGTGTGTTGATATGGCTCCATTTCATGTTTTGTTTTTCTAACTTCCATGACATCAAAAGCGTTGCATGTACAAAATCCGACTTTGAATTTGGCTTCTACATACCACGATAATTTCTCTTAAGATGAGATTTGCAGGCATTTTTTAATGTGTTGTGTTACTCTTTTTTATCATTCCTGGTTCACCTACTATGCCTAATACTACACTTGTTTTCAATTTCCACATTTTTTCTATTTCGATTTCCGGTACTTTTATATTTCGATAATTTTTCAATTTGCTTGGTTACAGTTAGCTGGGCAACCTATGTCAATTAATAGGCAAATTTATTCTTATCAGTTTTTGACAATTATGTCCGGCCTATTTGCTTCAACCTTCCTGTCTGTAAAGATAGTGTAATTCCATAAATTTGTGATGGTTTATATTTCTGTAACTGGTGAGATTAGATGGTCTATGGTTTCTTGATATTTGCCATAGAACCTGCATGTTGGAACATATTATTAAGTATGATATTTGCCTGAATGTTCCTATTGAAAAGTCTCTGGTTTCGCACTGCAAGAATAAAGCCTTCTGTTTTAGCCATTAATCCAGATGATCCTAACCACCGATGAGTGTTAAATTTATCAGCATCTATTAGCCCGTGATGGATATTGTCCATGCAGAGTTTTGTTTTGCCAGCTTTGTTCATCTGTTCAAGAGATTTATAATAGGCTTTCTTTTCCATATTTCAGCTACAACGTTTGATTCTTGGGTTCTGTTTTTGGATTTCTACAGAATCAGCTCAAAGAATTCATCATTGAGTATTGTATTAAGTGGGGTAAAATTCATGTATAGACATGTCAATGATTTTACTATGTTTAAACTTAGTATAAGTCGGAGTAACAACTAACAGGTGAAATATCAGACTTAATTAATGTCGGATATTAAACAAACAAAAGGAAAATGAAATAATTAAAAGTTAAATAAAGTCTAACAGACTTAGAAGGAAACCAAAGAAAAAGGTAAATTTTCATTACAAAATGGTATAAAATTTACGATTCCTTATATTGTGAGAGGATCGCGCAAGTTTCTTTCCGATGTTCAACTTTCCGACGCCAATGAGTGATACATATCAAATTTTATAGGGTAGACTTTCTACTTGCTTTTTTCATGATTGAATATTTATTGCTCTTTTTTCGTTCTCCTTGAATATTTGTGCCATCCAGTTTTTTCTCATCTATATTAGTAAGCCAATAGATGTGGTTTGGTACAGTACTCGCTGAATGAGATACAGTACACCTTTACTGGGTATGTATACATATCTGCATAAACCTTTGGAAGATGCATGTTAATCTTAGAAAGAAGCTTCCTTCTTATAGAATCCAGTCGTCTGATGTCATTTAGAGGCCGGTTCAAGATGTTAAAACTATATTGAACTACAGGGATGGCATGGCTATTAATAGCTATAATCTTGTTCTGAGAAATCAATTCATTAATATCAGTCGCACTCTTCTACAGTACTCTATTCACACGATCACTTTCATATCTATGGCGAATTCCTTTACTCTCATTTACACCGAGGTACTTATGATCTTCTTTTTGCTTCAAATCTTTGATTGATACCTCAGTATCCAAACTAATAGAGGAGTTTTTTTGTAGTGCTTCTCGTGAAATTATGGCTTTAGAACAATTATACAAACCGAATCCAATTCCACTGTCATCACTGAAACGTTTTACGGTTTTCAGGATACCTTAGATCAAACTGTCATTCCTAACATACAACTTTAAGTCATCCATGTAAAATAGATGCTTTATTTTCTTTTGAGATATCTTATAATTATACTCCTTCCTGTTAAGTTCGCTGGTTAATGTTACTATGTTGATGTGAATTTCATCACATTTATACATTAAATTTCTATGATTGTAGTGAAGTGTCTATTTCCCTTATCGACATATTTTGTTTGATGAAATTGATGACTACAAACGGAAACTTGTATAAATTTAAATACTTTAAGATCAAGGAATAATGTACACTATCGAATGACTGATGGTAATCTACCCAGTAAGTACTGAGATTATTCTTTGTATTGAAGCAGTTTTCCAACATCCACCTCTTAATAAGTAATTGGGTTTTACATACGTAAGAGCCCTGTTTGCAACGTTTTTGTTCAAAAGGTAGTATATCATTTATTTATAAGTAGGAATATGTCTGTTTTGATAGTATAAGTAGTGGTAGTTTTTTGGGATGTGTTTGTTGCCATTCTTCGGTAGAAAGTAGGTTATAATTTGGATACCAATACCAGAATATTAGTATGGTTATTGACTATTTCTTGAAGTCATTTGACTAATATTTTTGTGCTTTATTTAGATAATAATGTCCGAATTTGTGACTTCTATCTATTTCTGAAGATTGCCATTTGCGTGTTCTTTCTGTGCACATTCAAAATCATCTTATGTGATTCCCGTCCATGATTGTTCAGGATTATTTTTCATCCTTTCTGACTCTGGTGTAAACTAATCTGCTTCTTTGTGATGTTCTTTTGGGCAAGCCCATATTCTTCCCAGAACTGTTTACCCTCTTGCATTGTTTGGAATTGTCGGTTCAATATTGCTGTGTAAAACCTTATTCTGTCTGTAGAATTTTGATCTTTTTTATCCCGTCTGATTCTATGGGTATGCGATTGTATTGTATGCTTTATTCTTTCTTTAGTTGATAAGATTTCATTTCCATTCCTATTTTTTTAAATTTCTTTTGACTCATCTGCCTTTTCTACTCCTTATATTTGTTCCTCTTGCAAGTTCATCGGGTACCGATAATTCACTTCTAAGTTGTTCAATTTCCTTCTCTTTTTTTTTCTTTTGCAAGCTAGATTTACATGTCTGTGAGGCTGCCATTATTACTTTGATTTTTAATTCTTGAATTGCTTCTATTGCTGATATATATATATTGTTTCGTTGAGACTTATATGTGGGTATTCTTCATCCAGAATTAATTTCAGTGGTGTATTGTAGAGTTTAATAGTTTTGATTTTATGTCTGTTTGGTTGTAAATTGTTTTTTTCTCGTTCTTCCATTTCAATATTTTGTTTCTCTTGATTTATTCGTTGGCTTCTTGTATACTATTCTAGTTTTCCGTAAAACTATTCGGTTCACTGTTTTTCTGACTGTTTTATTACAGTCTTGTGAGCTACTAAAATCACGACTATACAACTTTTCCTAAATTTTTCATCCTCATAATAACAGTGATTGGTGTTTATCTCAGTATCTTCATTAGGATCTATAGTTTGTGTAGTGCTTGTAATTTTATGGCCATTTCTAGTTTACTTTCATTTTCTGTTGAGTCACATATTTTGGTTGCTGACCTTTTTTATTCTTTTCATTTCAGCATCTGTCAATGAGCTATTTCTTATGATGCACCTTTTTACATTCGCTAATTTTTTTTTCGTCGGTATACATTTAAATTGCTTGTCCAAAATGTTCTCCCCAAATATCATGTTTCGTGAGTGATGTTTTTCTGAGGTGTGTACAACGCTTCACAGAATACAATCATAACAATTTTGCACCCCTCACGAGAATATTTTACATTTTCTTTCTTTAGATGAATGGGTGTGCATATAGTTGGTGAATTCGGAAGGCTATCATTGGGACTACCCTCGGTTCTGGGGTCCCGAGGATTCAGTGAGTGTGTAGAAGATTGTTCCTATGGCAGATTTTTCGACTTCAGGTAGGTTCCCTCCTGTGTTATGGGTCCCCTGTTTATCCACTGGAAGCCAGATACTGGGATTTTTGGTTTCACTTTTAGTCCTCATATTGTCCCCAAGAACAGAGCATGGGTCCGAAAGTCCATCCAAATTAACCCGACACATTGTTTAACGATCTTTTACAAAAAAAGATACCGAAGCCTCTAGTGGGACGTTCACAACCTCATAAAGCAGCAGCCATTCTCTGCACGGCACGATTAACACCTTGAATTACGGTATGTTGTACCGGGTTTTCCTTCTCCTTCACATAGATGGATTGCTAAGAGACAGAGATGCAGCTGGAATTCAAAAAGAAAGGCGATGGAAAAAGACACTAGGAAAAGAAGCTATTTAACGACACAAAACATTATTATACGCGAGTATTATTATTATTATTGTTTTTATTTTCTTTTATATCTGGAGTGTACACATTTCTTTCCGGGTCCCGCCCAGGGACCAAAGGTTAGAAATGGTATCATGACACTTTCTACTGCAAAAAAAAATATTACATAGAAAAAGCCCTTCGTAATGTGTGGGCTGTATTTGTCAGAATATTTTTTGTATCTCTTTGAGGCATGGACTTCCAGGGATCCCTTCAATTAGTCTACTGGAATCTTTCCCAACCAATCCTAAGGCTCCAACTAGAACAGGGATTGTTGATGTTCCCATGTGCCACATTTTTGAGATTTCTATGTATTTTTATTATTATTATTATTATTATTATTATTAAAATATTTTGAGCGGCATTTGTTGTATAATCAAAGACTGGTTCATAAGCAATGTCTCAAGACAAACGAAATATGTTGATCTCGTGTTTTCCACTTAAATGCTCATAGGACACCTATTAACAAAAATAATTAAAGGCAGAAGATGTTTACAGACTCTGGGATGTGCGTGTTAAGACTACATTTTTGATTTCTTGGATTAATGGTTAATCAGAGATATTGTTGAATTATTGTTTGGATTCTTTCTTAAATAATCCAAATATTCAACCACAATAAGAACAGTTTTATTTTTTACGTTCCACATTTTCTCTTTATTATTACGGTTGATGTTGTTATTGTTGTTTTCTTGTAAATTGTAATATATATCTTAGCGTAAAGTAACAAGCTTCATTTTCACTAACTGTATCTTTCTGTTTCAGCAGAATGTAATTCATGCATTATCTACTGCCAGATGGTTTTATGTATAAAAGACAAACGCAATAGTTTCAAATAATTTAAAAAGAAAAGAAAAGCAATACTATTTCTAGTTATCTTTGCAGTTGATAACAATCAGGCAAATGCTACAACATGTCTATATTATTTGACAACCTTCTTCTTTCGTGTGCAAATTTCCAAGAGGACGCTGATAACCATAGCTATCCACGGTTTCCTAATTGTTGAAGCTCTTTGTAAAATTTCTCTATTTGCTATCCCTCACAAACACTGGCCGACCATCCATTTACACAACCTTCTCATGTAGGTTACTCATGGCATTCCTCTGGATCTCTCGCCATCTTGTTCTATGAGTATCATATTTCCAAGTCCTTCTTCCCAAATATACTCCAATAAATTTTAAAATAAATATTTCATAGAAATGAACTTTTGTTCGATTTTCCTTAAACTTCTTCGATACTAATATATTCAGACACTTTTATTTCAGTAACCTTCTGTATAACCATATTGCTGTGGCATCAATATACTTCTTCATGTGTGAAGAACAAGAAGGTCTTGCGATGTTATTTTCAAATCTGAAATATAACTGTTAGAATAATTTTATATATAAAATATATAAGTTGTTTTTTAACACTTGCTATACAGTTAATTCTCATTTATGTAAAACTAGTTAGCAGCAGTGAATAAACATCCTGTTTCAATTGCTATACCTTGTGATATGCTGTTAATTACCAATAATATTCTCCTTTTATAAATGTTGTTTATACGTTTTCGTACTGGGGATGTAAATCTGATTTGTCTTAATGTATACACTTTATACTGTAGATGTGAGAAACAGTTTTCTACTTTTTGATTTCAGATAGAGAAGACGTATCCTATAACAGAGTACACATCACCTTTTCTTATGTCACTTCAATATCTATCTCTTAAAGAGATCTTGCATAAAGGGACACTGGACTCTGAAATTATTTTGGGGTCGAGCATCTGATATATTATCGAACCGGAACATTCTTGCAGAAAATACACGAGCCTTTAATTATTTTTCTGTATATATTTGTAACAAAGTGGGAAAGAAAAATGAACTTGAGATCGGTGCTATCATTCATTTTCGCGAGGAGAAGCATAAATACTATTTTCTAGCTTTGTCCTTTGGATTATTTTTAATGCTCGCTTGATTTCGTTCATTTCAACCCCTGTTTGCAAAATCTCTGTCAATGACTGCAAGTCAATACACAAATTGGACGTACTATTCATGAATTATGAACACTATTCCTCAAGGATTGTACGGAGGAAAATCAAGGAAGAATTTTGAAAAGCATTGTGTGTGTATATATATATATATATATATATATATATATATATATATATATAAAATATTATCGCCATATTATATTTTTAATTTTGCCCATACGTGCACCGTATAGTAGTGTCAGTTGGGCCCCATCTGTGACAAAAACAGCACAATGGCACAATTAGTTCCGCAGGAAATTTTGAAACGGCCTCATATGCCGTTTGGCATTCGCGCCAGTAGTTCAAATACGAATATTTCAGAGTGTTTTGGTGTAAAGCTGATGAAAGTGTACAGAATTAGGATAGTTGGGTTAGTCTAATGGTGATTACGAAAGTACGACAGTACGAAAAACTCATTCTGATAACAAAGAGCTCAAGAATTTGTAGGTGACTCATGCTTACATCAACTATCTTGAGGAGGTAGTGCTGCCTACGTGAAGTGAGTGGCTGCTGGAAGAACCACCGTGCCATAAGCAGGAGAACACATTCATGTCTACGAGACATTTTCTACAACCACATATTCCCTAGCATTTTGCAACCTAGCTGACCAGACAGCAGCCCTCTTGATTTTTATGTTTGGGGCGCAGTTAAGCAAGAGACCAAAATTCTCCTTATAAGAGCAAAGATGAACTGAAGGATTATGACAGCGTTCACCAAATTAAACAAGGAAAATGTCCAGAAGATTGCAGGAAATTCCGAAAACGATTCGAGTCCGGGGTTGAAACCAATGGCGACTTTATTGAGAAAATATACTCTTTGTTATTACAAGATATTTTTGTGAAAATTTGGTAAATATATATTTTTAAAAATGAGTTGTCAATCTGTCATTTTTATTTTTTTCGAAATTTAGAAAACGATTTCTTCAATCGCATAATCTATGAGTGCGCTGTATACATAAGCTATATATATATATATATATATATATATATATATATATATATATATATATATATATATATATATATATATATATATATATATATATATGGGTATGTTGGAAATAACCGAACAGTTAAGATTTTAGTCATGCTGGAAGTATCCTCTTGGGACTCGGTTCCACGAATTAACCGTTCCTTGGGAAAAAAATAGAATACGAAGGAAATGAAGGTGGTTCCCTGCAATGTGCATCGCATGGCGGACCTTAGCCGTGAACGGTAGAACTGATGGAAGTAAAGAGTTTAGATCGTCTGTAATGTTTTGATGAAAATAGCGATAGAGTAGAGAGAAACTTGCTAATTTGCGTCTGTGCGAAATGGTTTGCAAGATGAAAACATAATTCATCAAACGGAAATAATACGCGGAAGATCTGTCGGATTCTATCGAAACTGGAGGGTGAAAAATGGGTAACTACTCGCCATATGTGACAGCAGTAACCCATCTTCTTACTGATGTCGGTCTTGTAAATGTAGCATGTGATGTCAAATACTTACTGGAGCGAGAAAGAAGCAATGCCAATTACATGTAAGAAAAGAGAATACATTATTTTTCTTTAAAAAGCGACATGTCTATATTACAATTGAGCACATCATTATCAAATAAGTGAAGAACTTAAACTAAGTAATTTTAATATAGAAATAAGGCATATAGGACAAATAAGACTGTTTTACAGAAGTTAAAAGATATGAAGTGATCTAAAATTTGCTAAGAAACAAAAGCCGCACAACGATGTAATGTCACCTATATTATAAAGAAAAATGAAAAATATTTTTAAGAGATTAAAAGAATGCCATTGGGTGTGTAAACGGGGAATCTTTTGCGGAATACAAGGTCTTCGAAGGAAGACAAATCACGTGCAAAAAGAATAGAATACATTAAATGAAAATTGATTTGCACATGATTTGTCTATCTATCTATCTATCTATCTATATATATATATATATATATATATATATATATATATATATATGTATGTATGTATGTATGTATGTATGTATATATATATATGTCTGTGTGTGTGTCTATGTGTGTGTGTGTGTGTGTGTGTGTGTGTGTGATGCTTCTGTTTTTGTGCGTGTAAATATTGTGTTTCACTTTAAAACTCTCGTAGTGATTACTAGCGCACATTTCCGACGAACCGGAGAATTTTAAGTCTGGTTTGCTAGCTGGGCAAAAAACATTCCCTACTGAATACAGAGTCGAACTGCTAATTTTAAAAGAGAAATGTATCCATCACTATTTTAGACATCAACAGTTAATTTGAGAGTCGGTTTACTATTTCTGATAGATATATTTCAAACTGAGAAACAGAAGCTGAGAGCATTTATTTCTCCATATCTTCGTCGGCAGCACTGTCATTTGTTTTAATATAATGCATTTTAAGAATACCAATGACAGATTTGAATGTTGAATTGTTCTCCATTTTTCTGTCTTGAGTGATAATCAATAGCGATTTATTAATAAGTTATCTCCGAGCAATTCTTTCCATTCCAACAGAAAATTTTAGACAATAATTTATCCTCTCCTTCTCTCTTTCTCTCTCTGTATATATATATATATATATATATATATATATATATATATATATATATATATATATATATATATATATATATATATATATATATGTATGCTATTTACATTATTAGGACTATTGTCCTCATCTTTGTTGCCATATTTATCACAACGATTCTGTCGGTGTACGCTTCAGCCCTCTTCAGTTGATTGGAATGTCGAACTGAACTCTTTATTTCACTAACTGGAGTAGACTGTTCTAATTACACCTGCCATATCTAATGGATGTTAGTTATAATTTATCTCCTGTTAATTCCCCTCTCCATGTTCTCCAACCCCTTAACCAGGTATTGGAGTATTGGAAATGGAAACAAAACCAGAGCACAAGGCAAAACTTCGTTACAAAGATTGCCTAAACGATCACAATACAAGTGTAATAATGGTCTGGATAACTGGGAGACTTTATCTGAAGAGCAGATTTCTTGGGGATCCACTATTGCTGATGGCGTCAAGATCTTCCATGGGGCATCACAAAAATATGCTGAACTGAAAAGATGGGTTTGGAAGGGATCCGTGATTTACCTTCAGGTACCAACCTGGTCATGTGCCCAATGCAATCGGATACGTCTTTCCATGGCAGGTCTTCTCTTGTCACCAGAAATCACATCAAGGGCAAGTATTATTGCACATGGCGATTTTCTAAATGCATGCTTGGAATGCGCCACATTTACTAGAGTGTTCAAGTCCAAGTTGGTCCAGATAAGGCATACAAAATGATACATTGGAAGTGACAATTTTCAATGTATACTTCCACCACCCGGAGTTGATTTCGCATAGATATATATATATATATATATATATATATATATATATATATATATATATATATATACATACTCGCGCATACAGTTTTGTAGTAAATTAATTATTCACACCCATAATTACAAATAAAGCTGTAACCCTGTAATTATCATGGGAACCTCATGAACAACTTATCACAAATGATGAAATAATCGATTAGTCATTACGTGAGGATTCTTCGAGATAATTTTCTTTTCCCTTCTCTCAGAAATTAATCGTTTTCTGCCAGTTCTTTTCGTTGTACTTCTTCATAATGCTACCAATTCCGACCTAGGAGCTTTTGAACGGATGCAAAATTTTCTATATCAATCACCATGTTTGTACGCATCAAAAATATTCATTCGGAGCTTCTTGTAAATTTCAACCGTCTTCGGCATAATGTGTTATCGCGGTACGTGTCACTCATATCATATTATTTTCTTCATTATCTCTTAGAATGTTATAAAATCGGTTCAATAAAATTTCATTTTCAAATGTTGTTTGAAATGTGAAGTTAAGAAAACAAGTACAATCTCTATAGTGCAATAACTTTTCAAAATGTCCATAAGTGGAGAGAACGCGAATAATTTTAGGTCGGATCAATTTTTTTTAAATCACTAGGAATATAATAGATCGACAATTCTGAAATGTCAAGTATTATTCAAAATGATACACGAAATCAACTATTTATGGTTAATTCAGTAAGTCATTATCAGCTGTTATGGGTCCTTTCCTATAACAACAGAATGAACTCTTCCTAACACTATGTATACTACGCCTCTCAAGACAGAGAGAGAGAGAGAAACGACTCGAGTCGAGCCGATTGTAGTTCACTCCAAATTAGACTGACAGTCATACTAACACATTCCACATCTTGTATTATTATACCGTGTAATATATCTTCGTTATTTCTACTCTTGTGTTGTTCTTCCTTGGTCCTAACCTGGACCATAACATCAACTATTTATGGTTAATTCGGTAAGTCCTTAGGAATATACGCATTACCTTAGAAAGTATGCAAATATGAAGTGAGTTGAATAATTCTGTCCCAAACTCTAAGAATATTTTATTATATACGTATGCAAACGTGATGAATGCACCTGCACTATCTTATTGTGAAAAGATACATGAGTTCATTTTGAACATTTTCGAAAGGACACAGGCACACATTAATATTTTTATTTTATTCTTTTGCACCAGCAACCCCATTCGTCTTCGTGGCTTTATTGCTTTGCTTGGGGTGAAATTATTTCTAAATGTTCATCGCAGTAATACAAAAAGATTATAACTGAAGTACTGTGGAATACGTTAAAGAATCAATTAATTTTCATTATCTTTCTGCAGATTCTTCGTCACATGCATTCTGTTTGTAGAATTGATCGTCGATAGGTTGGAAATCATTGGAAGTATAACTCGTCAATTATAAATAGTTTCGATGTAATCAGGGAGTAGAGTATGTGTTAGTTCATCCAAGTTCGGGACTGTAATTAACGACAAAATATGCCATGTCAACTATAGTGTGCAAGTGGATTGGTTCGTTTTGCCTTTCAACTACCAGAGTTAAAAAGTTTGCATGTGAAATCTAATTATTTCGTGGTCGAAAAAATTAATTAAATTTAAACCATATTTTCTTTAATACGATTTTAATTTCCTGCTAAAAGATCTTTTATAGGTCATGTTCAACACAGGCGTTCGTTAGTTCATCTTTCCTTGATGTCGATAAACAGGAAATAATCAGCTGCTAAAAATCGAAAATTATAAACGAGGATAAGTTAGCTTATAATAAAATTGGATATATATAACTCGTTCATTTTCTCAAACATTCATAAATATGTAGGTGATTAATACTTAGATGGATCCATTCTTGTATGTTAATTATATAGGTAATTCACGTGCCTTTTCAGTTTGTATCCCTTAAATCGAGAATGTGTGAAAATGGATGTCTTATATCTTTATGGTTCGGAAATGTATATATGATTATTTGGATTCACGCACGCATACATATATGTATATAGGGAGATACATAAGTAGTGTGAATTGACAATTCGCCAAAGCATGCTGACCGGAAAATTAATCAATCAATCGATATGTAGACACGTATACGAAGTATGGCCACAGAATACATGACCGCATTTGAGTGACCGGTTCATGTTTGAAGCGTTCATTAGTAAATATCTGAATATTTTATCTCTTAAAGCTACCACCAGAATCTGGTTTGATTTTTGCTGACGTATGAAATTTCCAGCAAGCAAATAAAGATTAATGTAAATCTACATTGTTTATTTTTTTTCAAAATTATACCCTACATATATAATTACTATTATCCAAACAATTCCAATTTGTCTGTCCAGGTATTTGAATCTAGGTGATTTTTGTTACGAAAGTATTCGTGAAATGAAACGATAAAAACAATGCATATCACCATTAATAATATGTACAAAGAATTACACAAATACATATATAGGACTCGAAAATTAAACTGAATTTTTATACAGATCCCAAATAAAAGATTCAGAAACCATTTGTATAAATTTATACAGAACGAACACTTTTGAAATTGTAGCAACAAGCGAACTAAACAGAAATGTCTGGCTATAAATCCTGTACTGAGAAACAGATATAAGCACCAAAAAAAAATAAAGCCTCCCATTCACAATAGATATTATCTTCTAACCTACAAAGCAGATAATCAAATTCAATAATGTGCTTGAATTCTTTCATTTTAATTAAAACATTCACACACTCTGTTATTTATTGCAAAATTATTTTCAGTACTTAAATCCGAGCTTGTCCTGTAACACTTTAATTATAAATATTCTTTTGCACCTAATTCAATCCGGGAAATAATATTGCTGAATCCGTTATAGAATTCCATTTAAATAACCGCAAAAAAGCTATGAGACACAAAACAACATCAATTTTACTCTAAATTAACTTTCCCATCCAACCTGGTCTTAGTACAGATAACTTTAGTTGTCTCCGTTTAGTGTCTTCATTAAGCTGTGAAAAAAATCACCTAATGTCAGAGTTAAAAGGCATCTGGAAAAATACATTTTCACATTTTAGATTTAAACGGAAACTTTTGCGGTTTCAACAAAACGTCATCTACCACCACAAATAGCAATAATCGTGGTAGAAACCTAAACAAAAATTACAAAATCTATTCAGTAATATGAATTAGACAAGGAGAGAATCAAATAACCATTCAGAAAATTAAATGAATATAAAAATCATACACATTACAAGAAAGATAGAATTTCTGGGAAAAATTGAGCGAATGATTCGCAAATCTTAATAAACCTAAGTTATAAAAATATAGATTCAATTAATGCCGCATTCTCTATCGAAATATCTATGGTCGACTAATGTTCATGAAGCCTTTATATAACAAAAGGAATATATCTACACATGCGCAGAAATGCCCAAGTTCTCTTAAATTTTTCGTTCAGACAGAACATAGGCGTCTCCGAATATTACGATTCTTTTACATTTTCTCATGCTTCAATTCTGTCAAATGATTTAATGCATTACAATAATAATAATGATAATAATAATAATAATAATAATAATAATAATAATAAAAATAAATAATAATAATGATAGTAATTACTGTCCAGATTCTTCTTATTATTATTAATATTGCTGTTGTTGTTGATATTGATGTTGTTTTTATTGTTTTTTTTCGAATTTCATTCATCATCTTTCAATATTTAATTTCTGAAAAAAATTATATTTACATATTCTATATCGCTGATAAGGAGCATCTTTACACACAAATATAGCATCCGGCCAAAATATGTCTGCCTGTGTCTCTGTCTCTCTCCGCCTCTCTATCTTTCTCTCGTTCTCCCTCCACCTCACTTTCTCTCTCTCTCTCTCTCTCTCTCTCTCTCTCTCTCTCTCTCTCTCTCCATATATATATATATATATATGCGTGTGTGTGAGTTTGCGTTCATGTCTGATTGTGAAATTATATCTGTGTTTTTCCGCATTTCCTACTTACTGCGATACATTTTGTTGGACATACCTTTCTAAAGTTAATCCATGATCAATACAAATCAATCAGCTTATATATATATATATATATATATATATATATATATATATATATATATATATATATATATATATATAGTTAAGTTACGAAAAACTTGGTAATCCGTATAGGTAGTCCCAAGGAGGATGAAATCCGGAGGGCTCAATGTAAATTCAGAGTTAATAATTTAAATAAAAAATAGACCACATTAAAGCCCCATGTAATAATTTATTTCACCATAGCCCCTTTAAAGGACGCTGGATCATCAGAACTCACTTCCAAAAGGTGAAACGGAAAATGAAATGAACATCTACACATTTCACGTGTAGTATTAAGACTGATTTTTCTTGTGTGCATCCATAGGTCTAGATTGATAATCTGTAAGTATATATACAGATGTCCTATATATGTTGATCACACCAGGTATTCAACCGCCATTTTGTTAACTTCCCAGCAGTCAATCGCACACAAGAATTCTTACAGCTCATATCATTCATCAATTGTCTCTGAGGTGTTATTTAATGAACTTGATAATTATTCCAACGTCGCCTATATATGCATCAACTTTGCTTGAAAATCGAAAATTCCTATATAAATATTTGAATAATAAGAAAGCTTTAGAAGTTTATTCAGTTTGCGAAAACCACATGGAATTTTAGGAAAGATAATTTCAAACCGTAGAAATGAATCTCATTAAAGACCATCGGAACAGGTTGAACGAGTGCGAACTACATTCTGATGAAAATGCCGACAAAACGTACAAGATTACAATATTCTCGGAAAACTACAGAAACAACCAAAATAATTTGCAGATTTATCCTGAATATTATTTCACTTTCATTTAAGTATGTACTCATTGTTTTGCATTTTCGCAAAGATAAAATTGCCTTTGGTTATCGAAGAGGGAACAGACAGCTTATGAGCTTCAGGAAAACTTGAGAAAGCAGGTGATGGCGGTCGATAAGCGAATATTGTTGCTGGATTTAAAAGGTGGGAATTAAGATAAGTGTTGAAGGTATCAATCGGAACGATTAAGGAGAATTATGGTGTCATTAAGCAAGTTAATTTCCTCTCTTTAACAGTAAAAATGTCGATAAGTTCAGGCTATACAAAAAGACATAAATCGTAAGGGTACATGAACCGGGATTGCACTTAACTTGAGGTTCAACTTTATATGCTTTCTTTAAATGAAATGTTAATACGCTTTAGTGGGAGGTTTAAAAAGGGCGTTCGGTATTTAGCAGTGTCAGGCTGAAATACAAACGCTATGAACATACATAGCAGATTCACACACACGTAAACATACACACACACACACACGCGCGCGCGCGCGAACACACACACACACACACACACACACACACACACACACACACATATATATATATATATATATATATATATATATATATATATATATGTCAGGTGACTGAAAATTAAATCTACATTTTAGGCATGATGAATTTTCCCGGCCAACTATATACAAAACGGGAGAGTTCATCGTGCATAAAACAGGGAATTATTGTTCAATCACGCTGTTTACACACACACACACACACACACACACACACACACACACACACACACACACACACACACACACACATACACATATGTGTGTGTGTGTATATATATATATATATATATATATATATATATATATATATATATATATATATATACGCACAGATATATGTATGCGTGTATATATATTTTTATATTTTTTAAGCATTTATCCCCAAGCAACGAGGCAGTGCCACCAGCACACAAGGGGTCACAGAGCGCTGAGGAGAAGAGTAAAGAGGCGTGTTTGAGGGAAAATGCAGGGAATGACGCGGAACAAGATCAAATCATCAGAAGATGTCGATTGACATTACATTTGAATATTTGCAGATTAAAGTTATCAGGGAAACAAGTAAGAAGAAGGGGGTTCCAAAGACGGGAAGTTCGAGGGAAAACGACGGTTATATTTAACTGTTTCGACAGTGAATGCGTACGACTGAGATGCCAAACTAGTATCTCGCTTAAATTTATGCAGTCTGTAAACCAGCGAAAGTAGCTTTTCATAACTGTTGCCGTGAAAATACTTGTAGAAGAGACAGAGGGAAGGCACGGCACGGCTGTGAGAAAGTGATTGTAGAGGAGATGCGAAATCTGGACCTATCACATTGCCTAACATTTTCTGGATTTTTTCGAGGACCTCGAGATGTACAGCGGGGGCACCGGGCCATATATGACAGCAGTATTTCATGCAAAGACTGATGGTTGATATATATATATATATATATATATATATATATATATATATATATATATATATATATATATATATATATATATATATATATTTGAAGGGTGAAGTCAGACGATAAAACTATCTGGCACGAAACAGAGAACCAATTTTCGTTGCGGTAGATGAAGCCCTTGATTCAATGTATTTGTTCCACCTCATGTCAGCGGAGAGCGCGAGACCCAGCAGGCGCAGCGTGGCGGTCTTGTGGAGTTGGGTACAGGCCATTCTGATGGGAGGCAAGGAGGGAGGATTCTCTGTGGTGGGTAAATGAGAGCAGTTTCGTTTTAGCGGCATTAAAGTTTGCAAGACATTTCTTGCCGAGTCTACCACAGATTGGATGACCTTTTCGAGACCAAAGGCCAAGTTACTTTTGTCAACGATACCATATTTACTATTGAGGCAAGAGTAAATTTTAATGTCCTTCGCGTAGATTCCTACTTTCGAACTGATGGCATAGGGAAGGTCGTTAATGAAGATTAGTAACAAATGGTATACAAATTCATTTATGGTTGTTAGCACGTCACCGATAGATCGGTCAAAGCGGAAACCATATTGCTTATCTGAGAGAAAATTATGGGATGAAAGGTGCTTAAGCACTTCGGATTTGATTAAAGCCTCGAAGACTTTACTGAAGAGTGGTAGGAGACAGATAGCACTGTAGATAGATGTAGTTAGAATTGTCTCCAGAGTTATTAAAAAAATACACAGCAGATAAGGACTCACAAGAGGCTGGAAAGCCAGAATCGGTGAGAGAGTAACCGGAAAGTTTGGAGAGGAGAAGAGACAGTTCAGCAGCACATTTCCTCAGTACAATGGCCCGTATTCCCTCCTCATTACTAGGCTTAAGAGAGTCCAATTTAGAGATAATGTCAAATACCAATGGTGTGCATATCACTTAGCAGAAAAATCAGATGTGGGTACACTAGATGAGTCTAGCGTTCAATTGGAAGGGAATGTCTCAGCAAAGCGTTCAGCCTTGTCAGCTGGCAAAGCCAGGTCATTAAATTGATAGAATAATTGGGTCATTTTGTGTTTGTTGTTGTTCAGCACGCTCTTGAAGATCCGCCAATATTCTTTAGAACCAAATCTACGAGACGCAATACGTTCTTTTATTCTTTTGAAAAAGATTATTATGCTTCATTGAGTACAAGCTTGCACTCATTAAAGGCAGGGACAAATAGACGTCTGGTGCATTCAGACGTGTTGCAACGGTACAGACCGAAGTAGTGATTCCTGTGGAAATTATCAGCTGAGCAAGCAGCTGAGAACCAAGGGTGTGACCGCAATTTCACTTCATATTTTCTGGTGGAGATAAAAAGCCTCGATTCCAGCTTTTACGCAGGATGAGACCTCCGACACACATATTTGGATGGGGAGAGTAAAAACAACATTCCAGGGGACATCGCGAAGGAAATCACGGAACGAGTCCCAGTGTGATCGTTAATAACAGAAAATGTTCTGTTGGCAGTAGGTTTTTTTACTGTGTGAGGAGTAGAAGGAAATGTTACCAGAAACGACGGCATGATCAGAGTTGCCAAGATGGCAGAGCTACATATGACGTCTCGGCGATGGATGTAAAACAGAGATCGAGAAGTGAAATACATATGTGTGTGTGTGTTTGTGTGCATGTATACCTACATACACACATACTAACACATATAAAGATATAACACACACACTATATATATATATATATATATATATATATATATATATATATATATATATATATATATATATATATATATATATATAGGACATACTTAATTGTGCAGGTGTCTGAACAGATATGAGTAAGAAGATCACGGGTGTTCCCAAGCCACCTTCCCCGAATTGTCTGTAAGGAAACCTCACTACATCAAAACCTTGCTGTCTTCAGGATCGCTTTTTGAAAGCCGCTCAATTTTGTCGATGGTGGTTGTACCGGAGAATTTCTAAACCGAAACTAATAAATTTTTTCCACATATTCTGTGTTATCATTAGTTTAAAAAGTTTGCATGGGGCTGAACACGCCTTTATTAGTATAATCAAATCCTCATTGTGGGTTTTCTTACAAAATTTTCAACCCATATATTTTATAAAATACACTTTAAACTATGCATTACTTAAGTTAGAAAAAATTAATCTAAAATGATGGAAAAGCTTGCACGTAAATTAAATTACTTTGGGAATAAATATCAATAGGACATGATCACATGGTAAAATATAAGCGCTGGATGGTCACAGTCTTATACATGTTTCAGCTCAATGGTGTAGCCATGGTGCATCAAGAAGAAGCAGACTGCCGCTATCTCTCGTTGATACCTATGTGTACATTGCTATGGTGTATTATTATAAGGCCAGATGAATTTTATCTTTAACATTTATCAATTGAGATAATTATTAATTTGTTTTTGTTTATTATAATACAGCCTTAATAAACCGAAAGTGTCATGTAATTGTAATGTGTAGAAAATCACTTATTGTAAAATTATTCAAAACCTCGAAAACTATTGCTGCATAATTATAAGGTCATTTAAAAAAAGAACACTGCAAATTAAAATATTTTAAATCGGTTAAAATTTTATAAATTATTATTAATAACTCACCAGCATTTGCCCATAACACAAGTGACATAAGCTATGCCTTTGGTACAAAATGAAGTGAATTTGAAACAGGTCAAATCATCGCAATCAAAATTGAAACTTTGAGTATAAAAGAGAAATTTCCATCAGGATTAATTGAACAAAAACGGTTATTAACATCTTTTTGTCAAACAGAGAAGAATATGATGCCAGGAAAAGAGCCGGAAGAAGAAAGAAATTAAGTGACAGGTAGATCAGAGCGATCAAAAGAAGTAAGCAATGCGGTCACATCGTGTTCCAAGAGCCACACAAGTCTGGAATTGGTTGTTTAACGCTGGACGGTTTGGAGCGAAAACAGATAGTCTGCGTTTAGTTTTGGCACGCTTATGAACGCCCCATGCTAGTCCGAGTTCCATATGTCAGAGTGATTAAAATGGGCCACACGTTCGCATAACTTGGGACAAGTTATGCGAACGTGTGACATTTATAAAACATTTAGTCGGTGCGGATGGGTTATCTTATTAATAACATTTACCGGCCTGAATTAATATTTATTTATTAATACTGTCTATTATAAACAGAGCATTTACTTAAATATTTTTGTCTATAAAAAGAATGTATAAACATAAAAATGTCTTAAATAATTGTCGGACATTGACCATTTCATAATGTGTGATGTCATTTGTTTACATTTGGATACGCTTTGAGTAGATATAAATGTACATGAGAGATTCGCGGAAGATTACAGTTTAAAAGCAATAAAATCGACCTTGCTAATCGAACGATCCTCTGTGGGTAAGTCGTTTAAGACACGTCAGGCTATATGACGGTTCCGTGTACGATACAGTTTCGAATCCTGTCGGAGGAGGAATATTTCTCGGAAATTTAGCAGGTAACTATTATTAATACTGTTTATTATAAACAGTGCAATTACTTAAATATTTATATCTATAAAAATAATGTACAAATAATTGACGGAATTTGTCCATTTCATAATATATATATATATATATATATATATATATATATATATATATATATATATTTAATACAAAGAGAGTTATTTTAGTTCTTTCCTTATGGCTGGAGCGCGCGAAATTTGCAAATATAGATTAACGAATTTAATACAAAACAATTGATTTGAAGACGCCTACAAAACCCATTTCTCTCACACACTCACACAAACTTTATATATGCACTCACACACGTGTGCGCACACACATCCAGATACACATGCGTGTCCGTGTTTTTGTGTATGTGTGTGTGCACACGCGCAATTTTGATATGTATATTTTTGCTTTCTCAAGTAATATTATCTAATTTAAAATCCTGGCACCCGAATTGACGTTTCAGAACGCAGTACATGAAGTTTATTAGTGATGACTTCATTCAACATCGGGTGCCACTTATTCCTAGCCAACTGTCAGTAATAATCTTAACTTACTCAATGTCATCCATTTATTTCCTTGTCTCTGTTTATAAGTTAGTATTACACTCTATTACTCTCTAGTATTTTGACAGCCAGATTATGTGAAGGACTCTCTGAATCTTAAACATTTTAGACCAGGACATGTCGTCTTCCGTTTTTCATAAAATTCACATCAACACTGTCTAGATGTAGGAAGATGCGGCTATACCACTGAATATAACATGAAGAAAATTAATGTTTCGGTATTGAATGTAAATGTATCTTTGTAAATAAATATTTGTTATTAATATATAATGCACATTTAAACTAGCAATGGGTAAATATATTCACAAATTCATACCATCGCACAAATAATGATGCATCAATACACACACCAAATCGTATATATATATATATACATATGAAAACTCAGATAAATACACACACACGTGTGTTTACACAGACACAGACATATATATATATATATATATATATATATATATATATATATATATATATATATATATATATATATATATCTGCTTGTGTGTGTTCCACATAACAATGAATCCCACATGAAGTAGAATGAAAAATACTTGCATATACCTTCACGCAATAATCTACTAGAAAGAAAGGAAATGAGATCTCTCAACAAAGTTGCAAAAACACATGCTGAGAATATATTTCCTGCTAACAAACGTTATCAGCTCTCACGTGACATCGACGTGATGTAAGCACCAAAGAAAATAACCGAAAACAAAGAAGCAGAATATATTCGTAATAGAGTGTCAGGAAGCAAAATTATACCCAAAAAAATATAACCTGCTTAGAACTCCTAAAGGTGTGAGAAAAAAATGGGAAAAAACAAAATCACCGAAAACTTCAAATATACGTGTATACGTGGGGTCTGGATGAATTACTTATACAAAATACCACGTCAATAATACAATGCCTCTGTTTTTCTTTCATTATTTCTATCCTCCTATACATATATATATATATATATATATATATATATTTGAATACAAACCCACACACTTACACACAAATATATATATATGAAAATTTCTCAGAGTTAAACTGTAGATAAGACAATCTTTATAAATATAACTGACAATAGGAAAAACACTTAATTGTTGACGCGTTCCTTGCAATGTGGACTTTCTCAAAGCAAAAATCGAAATGAATTTAATTAAACAAGGAAATTAATAAAAACAAAAGACATTGTTCTTTGGAACTGGAATGTAGGGAACGCTATTTTCATATCGTTAACTGAAAATAACCTCACTTAATATCACGTGTAGAGAATATTATCATTATATCTGTGTTGGCTGATTCAATATTTTTCTTTTGAATTTTCCGATATTGTTGTGTACGTTTGTTTGTGAGAGTAGTAATTTGATTAGGAAAGGTGAAATAGGGAAAAAGCCTGGGCGTAGATTAATATTTGGGTAATGTTCTATTGCAACAATCTCTAGAATTTTCCTTCTGAGCGAGTTATTTTCTTTTGTTATATGTATAGCATTGTTAAAATCAAAATTATGGTTGAATTTATTCCTATGTATTACTAGTGCATTGGGAGGAACAGTTTTGGCAATTTCTTTTATAAATGCCTGATTCAGAAATATTGCTATTATTGTTTGAAGATCTTAGTATATACATAATTGTTTTGGAAGTGTTTGTGGCTATTTTAAGATTATTTAGATGGGATAGGTTATTCTGGATAGTGGACCTGACAGAGTTGGTCGGTAGTATTATGTATCTGTTTTCATGTAATTTACTATAGCGGAATATGTTATTAGTTTAGCTTCGATTTTATATTTTGTATGCCTTTCTTTTTGCGTTGTAGATGAAATGATATGGGTATTGTAGAATTTTTTAATGTGTTTTCTCTCTATATTTCTTCTTTAAGTAAATATTGGGGACTACAGATTCTTAATACTCTAAGATAGAAACCTATAATAATTCCAGATTTAATTTTTGAAGAGTGGTTTGAGTAGAAACTGATCATAACATTTTTGATTGTGGCCTTTCTGTAAACGTCAAAATTGAGTTCGTTATTATTTCTATGTAACAAAACGTCCAGGAACGGAAAAGAATTGTTGGTTTCAGTTTCGAAAGTGAAGTTTATTGTAGGTTCAACGTTGTTAAGTTTGGAGAGAAGATCCGTTAAATTATTGTTGATTTGGATATAGTAATAATGAGTCGTCTATGTATCTGAAATATGACGATTTTGTAGGGGGAATATTTTTGAATCAATCACTTTCTAGAAATTCTAAAAATAGACATGCAAGAACGTCGCTGAGAGGAGATCCCATTGGTAAACCAAATTTCTGTCCGTAATGTTGGTTATTAAAAGTAAAGAAACATTGCTTGGTAATAAGTTGGCATATTGTTATGATTTTATGTGTAGATAGAGGTAATTTAATTTTTGCATTTGTTAGTTGTTTTTTTTTAGTAGATTTAAGCATCATCACTATTAGTCCAGTACACATAAATTATTCAGACGAATTCCTAAATAAATTCCAAAACATAGACATTAAAAACAAATATATGGCTAGTTTAGATATAAAATCTCTCTATACAAGCGTCCCCATAGAGAAATGTCTATTAATAGTTTTTTCCTATTGTCATATATATATAAATATATATATATATATATATATATATATATATATATATATATATATATATATATATATATATATATATATATATGCACAAATACACTCAGGTAGGCTTACATACACAAAAACTAACACGCACACATATATACATACATAACTATATTTGTAAATGTGTATGCGTGTGCGTGCCTCAATAGGTCTTCTTGATCGTGATACGGAATGTTATTATAGGAGACGACTGGCCCGGCTCAACCCTACGTGCTTTCCAAGCTGATCTTTACTGTCGTCGGTCAAGTGAAGGTTTTCTGTTTGCTGCTTCGTCTCTTCGTCTGCTTCTGCTCCAAGATTTGTTCCTTGATCAGAGATCAGTGAATTTATAATTTCGTCAGTACTCGAACGCTCGACTGAACCTGGCGAAACCGTGCCACAAGAGAACAAAAATGGCAACAAAACAAAAATAAAGTAACAAGATAACGAAGCAGGCCGCCAGGTTAATTATGAATATGTTTATATAGTTCTTGATAAAACACCATTATCCCTTCCCGCTAAAACCTCCATCGTCGCTCTTTGTCTGTTCTTCTAAAACTGTGATCTGGTAAGTAGAACAACAACATGGTCAGGAAATATCTCGCCTGCAGATCAGGCGCCGCCTCTGGTGTCTCCCGGTCACTGCTTGCGTCACGTGATTGTGTAGGCGTCTCGTCCATTTTCGTTTTAGATCGCCTAACCGCCCGTTTATATGCATTTCACCCGGCTCTTACCACACCTCAAGATTCATTAATATTAATATTAATTTAAATTTTGTCTCTCCGATTTTGGTGAACCGATACGCTCCTTCAAATAGGGCCGTCACTTTTTCAAAACTATCGATTCTCCGACACCAAACAGTTCCTTTCATATGAACTGGACGCCGAAGAATTTTCATTCATTTTTCGGATTAAAAACTTTGCCCACTTTGCACGCTTACAAAATCCCATTTCAGTTTGTTTAAATTATAGACTTTTCGATTTGTGGGAAAACCGTCCGATATTCAGCTGACAATTGCGTTTTAACTTTCACATTCCTCACATCATATTTTAGATTATTTACATTATTTACTTTGCGAATCACAACAATTCCATTTGCCTTCCTTCTCTTTGTTTCCTTGCATCATATCTCCATTCATGTTTTCCCCTTAACCTTTTGAACCCTTCTAGTTCTCCACTTTCTATAAGAGACATTCACATGAAATTTTTGATCCAACTAGTACGACTCATTTAATCCTTTCAATTAAAATCAGTGACATTTTATAATATCATGATTATACGTATATAACAATACTGTTTACATTAATTTTCAAAAGAATTCCTCCGCGTAAATAGTAATTTAATATTAGCCAAGTTTTTATTAATATGCTATGAAGAGAATTTTCCTTTATTGCTGGCAAAGAATTTTTGGCATATTATTTTGAAAATAGACAATAGTATAACTGAGAGCAAAGATTATAACGATGAAAAATGAGGTTCGTTGAAGGAATGATAAAATATATTAATTATAGTAATGACTTCAGAGTATAACTATCTATCTATCTATCTATATATATATATATATATATATATATATATATGTATATGTGTATACACACACACATATATATATATATATATATGTTGACCACTCCTATCTATCTATCTATCTATCTATATATATATATATATATATATAATGTATGTACTCACACACACACACACACACATATATATATATATATATATATATATATATATATATATATATATATATATATTGAACACTACTATTATCAGTCTATCTATCAATATATATATATATATATATATATATATATATATATATATATATACACACTCACACGTACATATATATATATATGTATGCGCACTCACACATACATATATATATATTGACCACTATTATTTTCTACCTACACACACACACACACACACACATATATATATATTGAACACTGCTATTATCTATCTATCTGTATATATATATATATGTATACACACTCACACATACATATATATATATATGTATACACATTCACACATACATATATATATAGAGAGAGAACATTACTATTATCTACCTACACACACACACACACACACACACACACACACACACATATATATATATATATATATATATATATATATATACGCACGTACCGTTTGAATACCATCCACATTGATACTTTTTGCCATTTGATCGGTGTCAATGGAAAAATAATACATGAGCGAGACAAAACGTGATTCACGTTCAGCGGTTAAACAATTGACTACTTTACCTGTATCTTTATATAAATTAGATTAAGAAAATTCAAATCAGCAAACATTTACTTATAAATTGAAAAGAAAGAAAAAATGAAATGAACTAAAATAATTCGTGCTGAATTCCTTTGCACTTTCAGAAACATGATACGGAAATTAATCCGGCAAAAAGGAAAAGTTTATAAAACAAAAAATATATTTGTCAGCATTCTTTTTTCAAAAGGCTGAGTAAACATTCGCTCGCTAGACATTTACTGCCATTACACGCACACATTCAGACAATCACATGATAACGTTTTACATGTGTATATGTTCCATATTTATATGTATATGCTAAATGTATATAAATTGTCATACAACTTTCATATATATATATATATATATATATATATATATATATATATATATATATATATATATATATATATATATATATACAAGGTAACCCAAAAAGCTCTGTCTGTTTTTAAAGGAAAAATAGAAAACGCTTCACTGTATGCGTAACTTTATTTAGTCTTCGAATTAATCGCCATCGGCATTCAACACCCTCTGCTAACGGGTCTCCAGCTGTTCAATGCCCTTGCGGTAGAACTCGGCGGGTTTTGACGCAAAGAACTCCGTGAAGGCTTTGCGCAAGTCTTCTTCATTGGTGAAGGATTTCCCACGAAAATAATTATCCAGGGAGAGGAAGAGGTGGTAATCGGATGGCGCATGGTCAGGTGAATAAGGTGGATGGCACAAAGTCTCCCACCCACGTTGATGTATGGTATCCTTGACCACTCCCACGACATGCGGCCTGGCGTTGTCACCTTTGCGATTCACCAGTGCTGGCTCCTTCTGGCGCGACCTTGATCCCGAATAGTAATCTCTGGAAGTAATATAACCATTTATGTGTGTTTATGCATAACAACCTCGAGCGTTCCTCATCTTCTGGTACTTGTAGGTATGATTCGATCAAGTCTATCTTTGAGAAAACTTTTCCTCCGTTCAACTTTGTGAAAACTTCCTCTCGACAATGGACAGGATAGTGAGAATCCTTACTCGCTGAATTCAATCCAGTCGAGAAATCAGCACATACTCGTATCTCAACCGATTTGTTTTTTATGTGAACCGTAGTTGCGGTCCATTGATTATATTCCACTTTTGTCCATATTCCGGTTTTCACGAGTCTATCCAACTATTCGACTATTTTTCTAATGATGCAAAAGGTGCATTTCCTTTCTTCTTGAAAATGAGTTTTACATTGTCTTTTAGTTCGATTTTGGCCGCCATTTTTTTACACCTCCCGAGACCGGCTAAATACACGTCGGGGAAACACTCCTTTAATTTTAATTTCTCTTCCTCGGTCGATAACCTTTCCACTTTTTAGCAGAACGTATTTATCGGTAAATCCCAGAGGTGAAATCTCTGCATCCAGTCAGTTCCAATCAATATTTCCGTATTTTTAGTACATACATATTTAATTTCTTGTTCATCCTGTTGAACGTCGCATTTGTGATAATTTCCCCCTCAAATTTGATTTTTCTTCCTGTTACCGACCTGGCTATTTATCTGATCTCAACATCGTCGGTTTGTTTAATTTCTTCCACCTCTGTAAGATAATAATGTTTAAATTTGATCCGGAATCTAATTGTAATCTGCTTTATTTGTTTAACATTTTTACATGTACGTATCTTCGTATATTTATCCCGTCCTCTTGGTCAATTCTAGTGATTCTTACTCAGCCTTTGATTTTCTTTCTTTGTTCTACAGTGCGAACTTTTATGCCCCACTTTATTGCACTACAGACAAGTCTTGTAGCGGTATGGACAATCTTTGTACCACTGCAAAGTCCCACTGCGATAGCGAGGACTGGGTGGTGGTTTCTTCTGAGGTTTCATTTGACTTTTTTGTAGTAAAATAATTTGTTTGGTTTGTTTTTGAGGAGAGAGAAAAACGTGTTTGTCGTTGTACTTTTGGTATGTGAGCGACGACAGACTCTTCGATATCTTTCGAGTCCTTTTTTACGCTTATACATCTCTGACAGTCCTCAGCCAAATTTTTGTAGCGTCAATTCTGGTTCACTCTCAAGTTTTGTTAGAATTCTCCCTCTGATCTCCGCATTTTAGTCGAAACCAGGCCTTTAACGAATATCACACATTTAAAATTGTCAGGGATGAATTCAGTGTTTGTTTACTACGGAAGCGAATGTTATATAGTCTTCGCTATCCGTTTTTGTTAAATTTAACAATTTCCACCTTTTGTGGAATAGTAAAGTGTTCGGACTAATTAATTCCGTTAAACGTTTATCGGCTTCCTTGAAAGTCAACTCATTCATTTTCCTCGGTAGGATGTAGTTTACCAATTTAGTGTATTCGCTTGACCCTAATTTCCTCAGTAGTAGACGTACTGTTTTCGCGTCTCACCAATTGCCGCAATCAAACTCGTATGAATCTTCATATCTTCTGAAGTAAGCCGCGAAGGGTTTGTCTTCGTTCGGGGCATTAGTGAAGTCTTTGATAGAGCTCCATATAGCATTTTGTGAGAATGACGCTTCATTTCCATAATTTTGTCCTTTATTTGTTACAGCCCGTGATGGTAATTATTGTAGTTCGAGTTGCTTCTCTTCGTTTTTCTGTTGAATTTCCAATAGTTTTTTCTTCGTTTTTCTGTTGAATTTCTAATTGTTTTTCCTCGAGCCTCGTCTGTCTTTCCTCATTTTTTGTTGCTGCTCGAATTGCATTTTCATCAGTTCCAATATGGTTGCCTTAATTCTTCCATGTTTGCACCGTAATTTTGTGTGACGATTTTTCCTTTGTTCTCAGTGTAGACTTCAGGTCTTTGTCGCCTTTTGTTCTGGAACCTGAGTACGAAAAAATTTCCCTGCGTAGAATTCGATTCTGTTCTGGCTGACAGGTGAAATTCGTGTCTTCGTTACCACTGTTAAGGCTGGTGTGCCAAAAAATGTTTCGTTTTTTTTATCTTCGCGTAGAACTTGTTTTGTTTTTTTTTCTCAATACCTCCGTCGCCTCTGTTATGGACGACCGATAGCAAAAAGTTTTTATTTTTAGATTCTCCGCGTATAATTCGTTCCTTCAATATCCTCGTCCCCACTATTATGGACGACCGATAGCAAAAAGTTTATTTTTGTTTTTTGTTTTTAGATTCACCGCGTGAAATTCGTTTCTTCAATAACCTCATCACCACTGTTATGGTCCAGATTAGGACCAAGTAAGAACAACTGGAATACAAGAGTAGAAATAACGAAGATATATTACACGGAATAATAATACAATATGTGGAAGGTGTTAGTATGTCATTCAGTCTGGTTTGGATTGAACAACTATCGGCTCGAATCGATTTGTCCCTCTCTCTTGAGAGGCGTAGTATACATATTGTTAGGAAGAGTTCATTCTGTTGTTATAGGTAAGGACCCATAACGCATACCTAATGTCATAGGTGAACGTTATCTACAAGATGGAACGAATATGTGGCGGCCCGGCACAAGCACTTAATTTGACAAAATTAAAAAATTTTGAATTGTATGAGGAAATTATTTTGGTGTGTAAGAGTTCTTTTCAGTTTATCATAATCATCCTCTATTTTAAACCAAGTGCTGGACACTTTCATTTCTCAGACCATTCACTGACGATTTTTTTGTGTTACTTTAGGAAATGTCTAATCTGCACACTCCCTATATCTCCTCAATTTATTGCGCCTTCTTTTTCATATATAATCCGATTTAAACTAGCACTGATTCTCACAGTATATTACGGATATACATAAAATATATGTGTTGAAAGGAATAGATGTATGTGATTATTTTCCTCCTCACTGAATGTTTTCTACTGAGGTAGAATGTTGAAGAACAATGAATATGTTCTTTTGACAATTTTAACAGAGTGTCGTTTATTTGAAGAACATACGTTCCAAATTTAGATGGAAGAGATAATTCATGATAGAGGAAATTACCATATGATTTTTTTATAAATTTTAACTAGCTTCATTTATACACACACTAATTGATAAATGTTTAAGGAAATGATTCCATTTATTTAGTTTATGTTAATGTTTTTAATCTAAATTGCGGCCTCGTAATATATTGTATATATTTCATGAACAACGTTAATGAGGTGGTGTTGATAGATTCGTATGAAAGACTGAATATTTCTGAAAAATAATTGTTGAATGGAGTTAGGGAACAATTCATATTAAGCACAGTGCAACATAAGGATGACATTATTCATTATCTGTCCAAATATTAATGATAATGCGTGAGCTTAATTAGCCATTACCTTGTTCGAACCAAAACTGCGATATAATAAACTATAAATGATATTGTTGCGTCTGCTATAATGGCTCGCAAACAGATATTTGTAAAGGATGTTTTGTGTTTGTAGTTTCTTTGTTTCCAGGATCCAATAAATTAACCGCTGGCTTTCCGATATTTCTTTAAGTAAAATCATCTTCAACCATGAAGAGAAATGCTATGAATCAACCCCAAAAGATAGTGGATTCCTGGCAAAAATCATATACATACTACACGGCACAAAAATGCCAATAGAATGCGAAACAACATATGGTTCAACAAACCGTACAGCAAAACGTAAAAACAATCGTAGGAAAAAAAGATGAAAAGAATAAACAAACATGTCCCCGCATCGATCACTCTCTACAAAATATTTTTTTTAAAAACCCACTAAAAATCAGGTACAAACGCACCGTGAACATGGCACAAATAATAACATATCACAACAGGAAAGCACCCGAGAAATCACCTGAATGTCCCTTAAACTACAATTGAGTGGAGAATAATGTAATATAATATAACAAGTCACTGTATAAGCAGATAACTAAGAATTAATATACATAGGAGTAGGTGAAAGATACTTAAAACAAAGAAACACCACACATAAAATATCCTTTACAAATAGTAAATACGCGAACAGAACAAGGCTTTCAATATTTTCAATTCTGTCAATGTCTGTCAATATATGGGAGATTAAAAAGAAAAAACAAATCACACTAAAAATATCATGGAAAATACGGAAAATAAACGCCAGCCTACAACTATAAAACCAAAACACTGCCTGGAAGAAAAAAAAAAGATAGAAACAGGATGATGAATTTGAACGATATGATGATGCCACATTTATATGACTTAAATTGCAACTGTACCAATCTAATAAAGACGGATTTTGTCAACCACATACTGGTCATTTGTAATTTTTGACAGCGAGGCTAGTGACAGGTAAAAGTACACGAATTCATAAAAAAGGAAATTTTTCACAGTTAAACATTTTACACCGGAAGCTAAACATCACAATCAGAATTTAGGAAATGTAATATTAATACTGTACTTATCATTGTTTTCAATAAAATCTTTTATAAGATTTCTTGTCGCACACACACACACACACATATATATATATGTATATATATATTTACACACCTCAAACAATAATACTGCATCACCGACTTGCATCCATTTCTAACGAATATAACATGCTTATCTAACACAAAAAGTATGTACGTAAGAATGTTCGAAAATGATCATGCGAAAAACAAACATAATAGACGTACACGCGCGCGCACGCACTAATATACAATATCACCTGAATCGCATATTGAAAAGTTAGAATAATTATAAACTTACATGCATGACGAAATATTTTCGGTTTTTCAGTTAGGTATGGAATCCTTTGATTTCTTGGAACTTGAAATGCATGCTTTGTGTTTCCTTGAATTCGGAACGCCACAAATTCTACGAAATCTTTTTTTATTAAGTTGAGTACACGTGAAACATGACCAATAAAAATGAAACAACGCCAAAATAAAAATAAGAAATGTATTTCTTCCTTTTCTTCATATCTCATTCTTTGATGAAGCTTTCAGAAAAACTGAAATTGTTTTAATATGTAACCGAAAAAAAAAATTACCAAGACATATTTTATATAATTGGAATCAGAATTTAAATTCTGAAGAAAATAAATAAACTCCACGAACATCCACTTTGGGGAATCTCTTTATTCCAGTTTTTGTCACAACACTTTGAAAAAATATCACTTGTTATAAAGTGAAACATTGTTCTTATCCAATCGAGTAGTTTGCACTTGTAAGTGGCTTATGTCATTTCGAATGTGTCTTACGAGTTATTCGAACATTATTCATGTTAATTTCTAATGTTTAGTAGTTGATGTTATGTGACCCGATTTGCAATATAACCCAGAAATGCTTCATATTATTATAGATCAGATAATATCGGTTAATAGATAGTATTCAAGAGACAGAAAATTATTTGAACGTGGACATTATTTTCACTGTTCTGGATCAGTGAAGTGAAAACCCAACCAAGTTTGAACAACCACGAGTGAGGGAATGTTATGGAATTCAGGAATTCTGTTCAATGCCTGCATTTTAAAATCTCTTCGCTAATGCAGCTAATGAAACTATTCCACGTTGAATTATTTATGCTACTGACATATGTTCTGTGTTGTTCGGTTTCTAAGAGGAATGCTTTCAGCAATATAAGTTTAATAAATATTGCTCTTGTATTCCTAATCGCTGAGTCTTGCTAGGATCTAGGAGAACACTCTATCCTTGCACGTTACGAGATTTTTAATAGAATATATTTACTTTATTGAAATGGACAGAAATTATTTCTTTTGTTATTCTTAAGTAATTCACATTAATGTTATGTATAAATATATTTGCACAATGTTTTCTTATACAGGGAAATTATGTTTTGAATTGTTTTAACGAGCTCTTCATAACAAAACTTCTCTTTTCTGTAAGGATAAATGTGTTATGTATTGTGCTGTGTTTTCCGAGTTACAAAGTAACACCTACACGTAATCCATGGTGTCGCACATTCTTTCCAGAAAGTCTGCCTCAAGAGCCTTACCCAGCAAACTTATTTTACATGCATTGATGAGCAAAGGTTTTGATATTTTACTTCCGGCATGTGCTGATAAACTGACTTCTCTAATATCGTAGTTCAGTTGATCTAGCATAGAGACTGATGAGGGAGAGTTTAGTTTCGGCACAGAAGAGGAGTTTCTTTCTGTTGTTCATGAAGCTGGGCCAAATATTGAAGGAACTCTTGAGAGCAGTACATCTGATGTGGTTCAATATAATAACCCTGACGTAGTACAAGCCGGAGAACTAGTTTCTCCGGCTTGTACTACACTGCTTGTGCGCTTCTTGTCTAATGTTCTTGAATAAACATCTTATATAATAAACTCCAGGCGCATGAGGTCATTACTGATGGCAAACATTTAGCATTCATGAAGCTGCAAATAGTGCTAGATACTCTTATGCATGAAATCAGGAGCAAATCAAGATCAGCAAGGATATTGCTCCCCTGCATCGAGTACATCGACAAGCTTCAGCATTTTATTAGTGTCTAAATAAGAGAGCTGTTGAATGTTCATCTTTTGGTGGAGGCTACATTTATTTGCAGCAAGTTTCAACTATGCAAAGCGTACACGATTGTGCCTACAATGAATGCTATATTTGCCTGAAAAACATCCTTGGCTGCATCAACAGTTCTCAGAGTACATGTTTCATTCTGCGCAACGCAGTAACCGTTACTGAGCCAGGTTCTCCACTGACGTAATTATTAAACAATTGATGATCAGATGGGCTGCCTAGGGGACGAGGGTTTACGGAATCAATGAGATTGATGTGAGTGTATAGCATGCACATCTGCATCCATCTGCATGATGCCATGACAATACTGAACGATCTTGACCGCGGAATCTGCGAGCAGCTCGTAGACTTGGCTAACGCACATCGGAAGATATTTTTTGTTGATATTGACCATGTCTTCAATTTGATCTCTCAGGACAACACATTTAACCCAAACCAGCCAGACTTACGATAAGTATTAGCTTGTTTGACAACATGTCATGGTATTGGAATCAACTGTGATGATGTTAAAGGGATTATGCTCTTTATTCAGAAAGAAAAGCTTGTCAAGGCGAAAGCTTTAGAGTGCTCACTGAACAGAATTTGTCGAGTTCGTACGCATCTTGTGCAGGATAAATGTTTAAATATTCATGGTTAAAAAACTTCATGTCGACCGTAATGCACTTTTTCAACGCTAGTTGTTCTCGAAAGATACGAGGATATGACTCGGTTCTGTAAGTTTGAACTCATTCCACTTCCAATTTCGAAATGAGAAAGAGACACAAAGCTGTACTGAAACATCACCTGGCCACTGACGTACCTGAATATCAGCCAACAACTGACTCAATGGTAGTTTTAGATGAAGGTGCTTGTGTCCACCGAGTGATGTGGCTGTCAAGGTTGGTATAGAGCGACGTGGTTGCAAACTACCTAAGCTACGTGACGGTCAAGTACGGTCCATGAAGCATCATTTTCATATTTATGCAGGCCCGTCCATAAAAACCATGGACATCAGCGAAGAGTAACTTGATCTTCTGATAACATACAATTAGACGATGGTTTGCAAGTGGCTGTTCATCATGAGATCTTCCTCTCAACTGATATGAACAAAGATCGCTTTGTCAAGATATTCATGTCATTCCTTGGAAGCACCGGGCCGTCCAATGTGAGGGAGACAAATACACGGACATTTTTTCTGAAATTCTCAAACAGCTACTGAATGAAATCTAGTGAATATAATAACGCATGACACATAAATCTTTCTTCTTTTATTTTTGTACTTTGCGGCGAAACAGGAATTAGCTGCCCAGCATCCATATAATCGTAAATAAGACAAACTCTTCGTTCTGCCAAACCTGCCAATCATACGCGCATGGGGGGCGGGTGGATGTGACTCAACTTCAACTGCATTTTGGTGTGGAAATTGTCTGATAATCATACATCAAATGAGATCTAGTCTTGTGCTACTTTAGCTGATGCAACTGCTTCTCTTGCCCAAGATGCTTCTTTGGGGTCACAGATTCTTGTCAAGATGTATGGAGGAATACCAGGCGATACACTGGACTCCTTCAGAAACATCAAATATATGGGGTAAGCTGCATTATCTAGGAAGAAATTACAAACTGAAAGAATATGGCTAACAGAACGTAAGTTTAATTCCATATACTCCGTATCCATCTTCAAGCTCTGATTTAGGTCATTTCCAAAGTAATCCTTAATTTAATTTGGGGTATGGCCATTCTTGATGAAGTGCTATTTGCTGTGCCTAATATTTTAATATACTATTTGAATTAATGATTTCAAAATCTATAATTTTCTACCAATGATCCAATTCTGGCAGATATCATAAAGATGTGAAAGGGAGCTAGATTAAATACAATATCTCGAAGTAATTAGTTAGGAAACCCCAAAATACAAAAATATATGTATCTGTGAACATATTAATATAGATAAGTGTGCTTTTTAAATTTCTTGACCATGAGTTCTTAAAACCAACACGTGATAAGAATGAGACAGAATGATAGGCACACTTACATTGCCAGGTGTTTCATTGCAACTCAGATCAGTCAAATGCTTGAGGCTTAAAAATTACCCTTCGGCCAGATCGTTATCCAAGAGTGAAGAACAAGTAAATTTCTAAAAGTAAACCAGATTTATTCATAGTACTTTACTACTAATAGCGAATGAAGGCGAGTTGTGGTTTAAGTGTAGGTGTAGGTGCTCAATTCAGCGGCCGTGCTCCAGTCATTTCTGAACGCCCACGTCACTCTTTTGTTGGCCTTTGTGTGAGTTGGTCAGTTTTATAGACAACACTCTTCTTTGTCCTGTTGTCTTTGTTTAAAAAAATAATTAATCTTCCTTCCTTCCTTTCACTCAGTCCGAGCACCTTGCTCTTGCACTTTGAAGTTGACTCTGATTGCAGATAGCCATCGATCGGAAGAAAATGCTTCGTTTCGACTTGCTTTAAATTAAACGTACTTCGCTCGCTACAGCAATAGTTATGTTTTGAACGCATCATAAAATAATCACGAAAGAAATCAACAAAACTTATTTCAATAATAATAACAAAAATGAGTATCACATCAAATAAATGTCCCTTAAGAAGGAAACAAATGTTAAAATAACCTTGCGTCCATTTATTGATATAAGAGTTTTTTTGTTAGCAGAAAATCAAAGAAAGATCTCGTCTCACAAGTTGCAGTGCAAATAATATCTGTGTTGCTATACACAACTTTATTTTTTTCTAGCAGACACCAATGCTTCATATCAGTTACCCAATATTCCTTCAATTTCCTTGAAGTATCCCTCGACTTCAGTCATGGAACCATTATCTTGCAATTTAGTTTGAACTAAGTCCGTTATTTCGGGAAATTAGATTTCTCATCAGACATAATTTGATTTTTTCACATTTCTATTAGTTTCATAAACATAAAAACAAACTTTCACTCTGGATATACTCGGCTAACACTTCTTATCTCATCCTAATCACTTGTCGGTTTGGGGGATTAATGGACGAGAAATTTGAAAAAAAACATATTTATATAAATATGTTTTTTCAAATTTCTCGGCCATATTAATATTTTCACTGATACATATATTTCTGTATTTTTCGGAGTCTTAACGAATGACATCGATATATTTTATTTAATCTAGCTCCCTCTTAATCACTGCTTTCTCAAACAGAGTCACAACGAATCCTTCTTCAGGATTTTTAGCATCCTCCGAAAGCTATCAATAATATTGGTTTGCAGATCTACTTTCATACCCTACTGTGATTCACTTTCACTGACAGGTGCCGCTAAGGTAAACGTTCGCATCGGTCTATTTCTGTCTTCTGGAATGTCCCATTCATCAAGCTTCACATTGTGAAGATCGACAGCGTGTACCTTTGTAGTTGTACCCGTTAGCTGGTCCTTAATTCTATATGAAACAGGCCCCGTTATTTATTTAACTATATAATATGGCGTCCGGCATTTATATAATTGATGCCTTCTCCGGCGATTCTTAAATTATACTGGGTCTCCTATTTCAAAGCTAATTTCCTTACTCTTATTTTCCGCGTATTCTTGTTGATTTTTCTTAGTTTTAGATACGTTAACATCCATTCCAACTAAAGCTTTATGTAGTTCCTTGAAATTTATTTAGTGATGTTTTTCTCCATAGTAATGTCGTCTAGGTTGTAAAATATTATCCACAGGAAAAAACTTCATCTCTGTTATATATTAGTTTAAAATGCGAAAAATGTGTTGTCACGTTTTCGCTGAATCTGATTGTTGCTAGAGTTTGATACAAGTGTACATCCGAGGATCGTTCATTGTCGGCTACTCTCTTTTCTAATATGTTGTACATATTACGATGTAGACTCTCCACTCTATCGTTACTTTGATGATCGTAAAACTAAGTAATAGCTTGATCAATCCTTATCTTTTTCTAGCAAGTCTCTCATAATGCGATTTAAGTTTTCAGTACCATTATCTCAAACTATCTACAGCGAAACGAGAAAATGTTCATCTATCTATAGATGAGCGATAACTTAACCTTTTTTTTATTATTAAGAATGACAAATGCCTCATGTCATATGTTATGTAAATCGATAAATCTATGGACTAATTTTCTGATAATGAGTAGGGGTAAGGTCGCAATACATCAACTGCTATCGTGGAAGATGTATGGGGGCATTTTAGGAATTTCTTTTTGGCAGTCTCCTTATACATACCAGGCGAAAACTATTTGCACCTCATAACTCACACACTCATTTCTGTTCCTACGTGTCCATTTTTATCATGATACTATCGCTAAACCTCCATACAAAGATGATTAGTGACATATAATCGCACGGCGTTTCCGTCGCCTGAAATTGATAAATAGTAAAGTATATCCCACCAGCAGAAGATACTTATTCTTTTAACGCTCATGTTACCTGTTTTAATGCGAATTAATTTCAGTTCCTTAATGTCCTTATCTGCATTTGCTCTGAACTAATATTTAGACACTGTATATCTGGTTTCAATTCATTTGAAAATGTGTTTTCGTCTAAGCTATATGATCCGAAATCGCGCGGTTAGATCTCATTGGAGTTAATTACTGCTAATTCATACGTTCAATCATCTATGTCTAATGGCTTAATATCCTTATCCATTGGTGGGTTGGGTGATCCTGATAGAAGATCTGCGGACTCAATAATTCTAACTGCCAAGTATTATTATCTGCAATCTTACCCTCGATATTAAGGGCCCAATTTTTAAAACTTTTTAAAAATCTTGTATTGTTGACTTCAAAATATATTGAAGAGCCTTGTGGCCCATAATATACCACAAGGCTTTTCACTACATTTAAAAATCACATTATGGAGGGATTAATATACTTTTTTGAGTGTGTAAACAATAACAAACTCAAATTTTACTATAGTCAATCAGCGGATTTGCGTGTCATTAATCGTTGAGATAGAATAAAAGGGGGCTACCCTGCTACATTGTCAAACTTCTCTGGGTTATGTATCTTTTCATCGGCCACTTTCTCACAGCTGGGGTCGTCGAACTGAAGATTGACGTTGGTCACGGCGCCAATATTTCAGCGCTGTTACTTTGCAGCTCAGACCAGACAGCAGGTTCATTGACAGGGTGAATTCTCTTGAAGTCAAACGCTGATATCTTAAACATTACCCTTCTAGCAGATCGTTAACCACGATTGAAGAACAAAGACATTTCTAATAGTAAACAAGAATTTATTCTTAGATAGTACTTAACTATTATAAGCGAGCGAAGGCGGTTTGCGGCCAGAATGAACGGAGAGGAACGCAAACCTTGCGACCGTCCTCTCTTTTATACAGGCCCTCTTCTTTCCTTATGTTTGCCTTTCATTTTTCTAGAGGAAACAGGTTTTTTTTTGTCCTGATATCTTCAGTTAAGAAAGTAAGTAATCTTCCTTCCGTCACTTTCTTGATCTTTTACTTTGAAGTTGACTCCGTTTACTGATAGCCATTGGTAAGAGTAAATGTTTGGTATCGACTTGTTTAAAATATCCCTCACATTTCTCCATAGAGTGAGCCATCAGTTTGCGTAGCACTGACTAATTTCAGGTCTCATGTTGGTTAGTCGGTTCCTTCATGCAATGAGTTAGTTCTATGCATTTGCTTTCCTCATTCTTTAGCCATACATTGCTACTAGCAAACAAGACCGTCACGTCTTCTTTGAACAGGTCCTATGTTATACTGACCTGACTGCCAAAAAGAAGAGGTCAAAATGAAAACAAAATTATGCTGTCAATTTGGCTTTATTAACAACGTATATTACGAAGCAAATTTTATATTCTCAGCGTTAGTGGTGGTACTTGCGATATAAGTCTTCCTTGCTTTATTATCTGGTCTGGGAAATATACAGCTATCACGTAACTATCCTGAAAGCTGGACACAATGAGAGCAAGGTCTCATAGAAATATAGGGATTGATCGGAGATATTCTAAAATATTCGTCTGAATTTCACCTCCCGTTTTCTCTCTCTCACTGCAGAGTGTTTTCTTTGTCAAATTTAATTTGACAGAATAATTATTGACTTGTAAATTGAGGATGTTTTGGTCAGTATTTAATTCACTAAGAGGAATATAGAGTTGATACTTCTTTATTTTGTGCTATGATTTATTTTATCTAATGATTCATTGCTATATACAAGACTACTGATATATGCCAGCAGATAATTATAAAATACGGTTACGTTTTTCTTTAGGTTCCTTATTTCAAATTTGGCTTGCAAATTTCCCCATAACAAAATAAAACTTACTATATCCCTCTCAAATGCCTATTTACTTATTTGCGTTTTTTTTTTTCTCTTTCTTCACTTTTTTCCGTTTTGTTCCTGTTTTTTTTTTAAATTATCAATTAAAAAAACAAAACAAATCGTTAGGATTCATTTATTTATCAAACGTTTTAATTTAGGGAATTTCTCGAAGGGAGAATTCTCTCGAGGAGAGAATTGGTCATATAAATGAGGAACAATTAAGTTTCATTTATATGCTCCATAATAAAATATCAATCTTTCTTTTGTAGATTAGTTTTAATAATTTATATTATTAGCATTCACTTAGATTACTTACACACAGATACACACACACACACGTATATATATATATATATATATATATATATATATATATATATATATATATATATATATGTATGTGTGTGTGTGTGTGTGTGTGTGTGTGTGTGTGTGTGTGTGTGTTTGTGCGTATATACATGTTTGTGTGTATCTGTGTCTGTGTTTCTGTGTGTGCATTGTGCCTGTGTAAGAGAGTGAGTGACAGATTTACACTGAACATCCTGGTAGGTACTTATGGAGAAACCCTCTAATATAATCGTTACTATTCTTTCTAAACTTCTTGTATTTACTCAAACTAGTAAGATCTGCTGGCATCTTCGAATATCTAACGTTGAGCCAAGTAATCAGATCAATTCAATGTTGGTAAATGTATAATAAAAGCAGAAGTCTTTACATTAAGAATTGATTTTGTTCATGGAGAATAACTCACTGGACTTGTTTGACAGATTTCCTCTTAGAGCCAACAGGCCATATATTGAAATGTTGCAACCTTTCCATTGACATTCATTCGTTCATCTGGCATCCATGCTTTTAAATGTGAGTTGGAAAGTCTATAGAAAAATGAAGTTTGAATGTATGTACTTTGCCTGTCTTAGATATTGGGACCACCGTGATTATTTTCCATTAGGATCGAACTGAAAAAAATCATATCAAAAGTTTATATATATATATATATATATATATATATATATATATATATATATATATAATCATAAATAGGAGAAAGTAGACATGGAGTAAGAATCAACAGTTCTTAGCATTTTTATTTTTTTAAGTGCTAAATACATAGTAGATCAAAATATTATAATATTTTTAATATAATAAATTACAATAAAAACATTTTACATCTCTACACAAAACGTTTCATGTTTCGGAACCGTAATCGTTACTATTCGGGCGATGGTAGATAACATATGATAAAAATGAATATATTGGGAAATCTGAAAACAAATTATTACCTCTTTTGAAAGTTAAAATTAACATATTTTAAAAATATATATTTGTGGGCGTGTGTAGATTTACCAAATAAAGTCAGATGTAAGCTAAAATATAAAAAGGAAAAATAAATCAGAGTGTGGAGGAAGGGGAGTTACTAATTCATGTGATGATAAATTGACACTTTAGACATATCACCTGCAAACGTTTTGTAGCAAATATAGAGTTCATTTTTGAAGAAGAGGAAGACTTCAATTTACCTTGAACAATTTATTTTTTTAAGAAATTTCAAAACTTTCATATTCGGAAAACTTCTCAAATGTGCCGAGAGTTAAATTAAAAAAAACATTTTGGAATATTTACATATGTTATTATATTATAATAATGGTAAAACACGGTAAAACATCAAATTGTGTACACCATTTTATACTAATAAGTTAATGACTATGTAATAGTAATGCTAAAATTATTTTTGAAAAATTCTTTTAACTATATTTTAGGGAAAACTTTATACAATTCCGGCATAACACTCTTAGTTCATTTATTTGGTTTAGCAGAACTTTATTGTTAGGAAACGTTGTGGATTACTACCCATCCATTTCAATTAAATTACCTTTCTAATTCACCACCAAATTAGGTGTCTTACTGATTCTCTTGTTGCCTATGAGCGATTTCCTCTGGTGAAAACCCATCTGTTAATAAATATTGTATTGACAGCACTGTAATTTCTTTTAAAATGTGGATGTTTCAGTACATATCTTCTTTCAACAACAATGCTTACCGAAATACATCTTGTTCTAAATATTTTTCGCATTTAAAATAAATTAATAAATCTCCCACCGTAAAATGAAAAATATTAAATTTCCGTGTAAATAATTATTAGATGATTTCATATACAAACAGACATACAATGAATTTATTTAAACTGTTCTCATAGAGACATATACATAGCAATACAAACAGCTAATTATAACATACTAAGAAGATGAAGTTTGTCTATTTTTGTTAGTGAAGCATTATCTTCTGAGTAAAAAAGAGGTTAAAAATTAAGATAAAATGATTCGGCGCTCTTTTAAGATTTATTTTATTTAAAACTACATGATTTGAGAAAAGAGTATTGATAGTTATTAAATTAAGTATACATTAACTAATAAAAAATAAATAACAGTAAGGTTTCTTTTAATAAGCCTGAAGACTACTTCAGTTAGCGTTCTCCATAGTTTACCTTTCTTTGCAGAGTAAGATTTTATATTCTAGAGCTTTCTCTAATTCGATTTTTTTTATCAAACTCGTAGCTTTTCTACACGTTCCTGCTGTGTATACATACATGTTACCAAATAAAGGTATTATATTTTTCTTGATAACGTTCCTCAAGAAACGAAACACGTAAGGATTAAAGTGTTCTACTTGAATTAGGTTTACACAAGAAAAAACACACACGCATACATATATATATATATATATATATATATATATATATATATATATATATATATATATATATCTTGTCATCCACATACAGATTGTCCCCTTGTTTCACAGCTCATTAGTGAGACTAAACATCTGGCATCGAGAAACGACTGATTCATTTAGGCCAACTAGAGAACTCCATTCGTCTTACTGAAGAGTCTTGCATCTGCAGTAATCGTTACTGTTTACAAATTCCCTTTTCTCCCGAGAGCTCAACCGTAATAATTTGTTTTCAGGAGCATGAATATATTGTAATCCACAGATAGCCGGAATCGAAACCCGGATGATTTTGGACTCTACCCCTAATCCAGATGATGGTGAATTTAGACGTATTTATTTTTAGAAAAATACACCAGTTACTGGAGAAAGCATATATATATATATATATATATATATATATATATATATATATATATATATATATAATTAATTAAAACAAATATGATTCCATCGCTACATAAGTGTTCTCATATTTCAAAAATATGTATTTCATCCTGAAACGAATTTTAGAATATATTTACACACACATATATATATATATATATTTTGATATATATTTGCGCACAAAACAACCCGCCAACCCACAACCACCCACACACCCATATATATATATATATATATATATATATATATATATATATATATATATATATACATCGGATTAAGTTAGGAAAAATGTTGTAACAATATGATAAGATTTGAATGAATTTTCATCATAATCGTTCAAAAAGTGGAAGAATAGTGAGTTGTTTCAATTTATATTCTTTGGTGTTTAATTTTGTTTGCCTGCTAATTTGACGTCATCAGTAATTTTGATAGATATTTCTCCAAGTTCTATCAGCATTGATAAATAAACAGTAATAATAAATTAAATGTACAACGATGGAAATAAACCATTTTTATAACGTTGCCTAAGAATCCAGGTGCAAATATATGCGAAATCCATTGTAAAATCAGCCTAATGGACCACATAAGAAATTAAAAAAACTTCGCATTCTTATAAACAAATAGACCGTGCAATATAATAAAACCCCTAAGAGGCCAAGAAGTGTGAGTTTTTGATAAAGCCACTGGAACAAGGAATATCATAGTTAGGCTAAGACAGAGCAATACCAAATTCAAAAGGATGTTTATATATATATATATATATATATATATATATATATATATATATATATATATATATCATAGATTATACAAAAGCATCTGATTAAATCGAAGAAAAGAACCCTTGAAAATGATAGGTAAGATTGATATATTTTGAAATAGGCCAACTTAAATGACTGTAAAAGCCTCATTCTAAAGAAGCTGTCTTCCTCCGCCAGCAGGATTTTCTCCCTGAGGCCATGATTATAAATAAAACTGTTGCTACTGCAATACTTGTAGTATTAAATGGAACATTCAATATTCTTTTTCTTCATACTGTATTAATTTCTCTGCATACACGTTTCTCTCACATGGATAATACCTATTCGAAAATAAACATTAACTTTTAAACATTCATTATTTTACCCCCACCAATTTTTCTCATTTACCCTCCACCCACAACTCATATGAAGAGACATAATAGATTCCAGTGAAATCTTAGTCGAGAAGAAGCAAACACCATAAAAAGTGGGGAAGAGCGAATGTACAACAGGGGTTGAAAAGGAAATATATTAGGACAGACATGCTTCGCCTGGACTGAAACGTGATGGGAAGGATTTGTAGTTGCAACGCCTAAAGGAGTTCAATATCTTTTCTAACTTTGGTATTCTGGAACTATGTCTAGCAAATAAGTATGACGCCGAAAGCATCCTCTAAGGCGCAGACGTCTGACAATAGTCAGAATGTTCCCGCGTACATGACTTTTATATAGATAATATTTCATTGTTTGCCTAAGGAATAGCAACAACTGATAATTCTATTTTAACAGATAAAATAATCTTCAAGAGTCATGATATATTTCTGTAAATTTAAATATTCTAAACGTTCTTTCATATATACGACATTATTAAGATGTATATAAATAACCTGCGTGAAATTATTCCTTTATATCTGGGAATATACTGTATGTATTATACTATCAATTTGACTTTATTATCTATGGATATGAACTTATTACAATGCCGTATTTATTTAAAATATGTTAAGTAATTGTACAGTAGTAAATTTAGAAACTTTGTCACACCCATGCTATATTACTACTGCATGATAAAATAGATTCCAAAAAGCGTTATATTTTTTTATACCTGTACATACACTATCGTAGCAGATTGGATAATTGCTTTGTATTGCGTAGGATATACTTTAGCGCTGTGAAGTTCAGCAACTCGTGATTTCGTCAATTCAATAAATGACCGAAGGACAATGAGAGTGATAAAGAGCCATGCGTACTATGTAAATAATTCACAGCTTACGTATATTTGCATGCGCAATGATACTTGTCTGAAACGTCTCGTAAAGGGGATCATTGCTTTCTTTTCGAGCGAACTATTTAAAAAAATCAGCCTCCCCCGATACAAATACATGGCAATTACTTCTTGAAATACTGATGAATATTACTGATGGAATAACTCATGTCTGTGTGTCGTATGTAGTGTCTAATATCCAACAATTAAGAGTCAAACATCAATGTTGCGTTTCGGGAAAATATCTAATACAGTCTATGTTGGAAAAGTACACGCTACATAATGTTGGAATCAGAATTATTCCGTGTAGAATCATGTTGAAAATGGCGGACCATAGCGTAAATCATATCAAATACGAATCAAATCAAATACGAAAATTACCCTCACTTCGAAATGTCTGTCTTGTAGAAATATTGGTAATCTGGACGATTACCAATATTTCTACCAGGCTTTAATTAACTCTGCATTACGCAGGTAAGATAACTAGTTACGCCCAGAATTGGTGAAGTACTTATAATTCCTCGTTAGCAAATTGTTTCTTTTGCTCCGTGACAGTACTCTCCTAATCTAGTGAACACGTGCAGCACGATTGTCTAAAGATATATTATGGTGAATTGGCGGGTAATGTTTGACTTACACTCGTATATTGTAACGGAAATTGACTGTTTTCTCATTTTTTCAGCAGTAGGAGAATATTTTACCTTTTCTATTGGGGTGTATAAACACAGCAGGCACTATCCAATATTGGATATCCGAGATGACTAACACAGGCTTAATAACTTCGAAAATCCATTTGATTCTGCTCAGGATCATTAAATCTGCTTACAGTGGGCAGCGTGATGTCCATTAGTTATTTATGGTAACATCCCTTGAAACGAAGCAAGTCAGACGTCTGGATATTTGAGGAATTGAATAATTAATTTATCAGGCACAAAACTGTAATGGTCCATTAGTAATTCAAAAGAATCTATATGACTTACAATAGTCAGTCTCGGAGTGTTTAACCTGAGTTATCGGATGTCAAATCTAAACTAGCAGAAGTAATATTTATGACGTCAGGCTACGAGATCGCCCCCTACAATTAACTGTATGTTTTTAATACATTACTTTTGGCACGGTAGAGGATATACAAAGCATATTTTCCTCTGTTCTCGAAGTAAGGCAAATCCTAATATTTGCGTTATTGATTGGGATATTGCTCTTTAATCTCACCGAAACCAGACGTAAGTCAAGGTGTTTCGGGCAATGTCAGTTATTCTGGGAATTATCCATAATTTGTGACAGAGGTCAGCTCATCTAATGATACGACACGAGTAATAATAGTCTTTAAACATTGCACATTACATTTGATTGATTGACATGGTGGCAGTCGGTCCCCTAGGTTGTCTTAGCATCCAACAATAATCTCTAAACCATTTGTCTAAATATCGAATATAATCCTTCTCTTTTCTCTTACATTTTCTATTCTACATTAAGCATACATTTTCTGTATAAGCAATTGGATGCTGTACAAGCAATTGGATATATATATATATATATATATATATATATATATATATATATATATATATATATATATATATGGCTACTCGTATTCGACAATGCCCGTCTACTAGGGCGGCTAAACAAACCGTAATGCAGATGCTCGCCCAGGCACATTTGCGTTTGCTCAAAACACACAGAGCCTAACTGTGTTTTATACTGCAGCTATTCTGAGCACACCTTACAGTTTCTGTGAGAGAACGAGTTATTTAGCGTGATGCAATTTTGAAAAAGGCCAGCACACTCAAGCCCAGTCACGATGACTTGTGACTTCGTGCTAGCGATCGATGGCCCGCAAGTGTTCTGTCTACCTAAGATCACTCACAAGGCTTGGGTCAAATCGTGGTATGTTTTTCAGACACTTTCGAAAGGTGCCGCACGCAGAGATCGCACCCATCCATACCAGTAGCATCAGGAAGTCTCCTATACACACATACATATATACATACAGACATCCATCCAGACATCCATCCATACATACATATGTGTGTGTGTGTGTGTGTGCGCGCGCGCTAACGAAGGAAAAATTGTCGTCTAAAATGTGGAGACATGAAAATAACAAATATAACAGATATATTTACCAAAATTACACAGGAAAATCTTCAAAGACTAAAGAGCAATTTCTCTCAATAAACTAGCCATTGCCTTCAACTACAGCCTTCATACGACTTCGGACCCTTGTTTTAGTTGGTAGATGATACCATAATCCTTGACAACAGCTCATCTTTGATGTTACAAGGAGATTTAATGGTTTCAACTGCGCACCGCATATAATCAAGGACTGTTTTTATAAGTATAGATTTATGTATAAATTCATGTTATATATATATATATATAATTCATGTTATATATATATATATATATATATATATATATATATATATAATTCATATTACATATATATATATAATTCATGTTATATATATATATATATATATATATATATATATAATTCATATATATATATATATATATAATTCATGTTATATATATATATATATATAATTCATATTATATATATATATATAATTCATGTTATATATATATATATGTAATTCATGTTATACATATATATATAATTCATGTTATATATATATATATAATTCATGTTATATATATATATATATATATATATATATATATATATATATATATATAATTCATGTTATATATATATATATATATAGAGAGAGAGAGAGAGAGATAGAGAGAGAGAGAGAGAGATCATCTTCATTCGATCATGTTTGGTTGAATAATCTAGTTATTTCTATTCAGAGGAATTAGAAAAACTACGGCGTCTTTCTTAATCAGTTTAATAAAAGCACCAAGAAATGTGTACGCGAATTTGAGTGGATTAGAAAAATAGACATGATATGCGTAGCTTATTTAAACAGACATGCTTGAATATGTCTGCATATATGCGTGTATGTACATTTATATCAATACACGAGCAAGCGTGTATATTTTTTTATGTTGTCTGGATAATGCAAAGTTAATGAAAAATATTTAATGTCTGGATCTGAGCGTTTGTAGATGCTATCAATGCAGACAAAAGATTTAATTGTAGATTGGCTGTCGATTTTCAGTCAAAATCAAAATAAGACTGTGCATTTTTCCTGTTTAAAAATGATAATACATGAAATAAAAAATAAAACTGGAAAGTAAATATGAAATAAAACAACTTGTAGTGAGAAGAATAGTAAAAATAGGATGCTAAACAGTAAACGAAGTAGATTCATCGTTTCCTTTCACTAATTTCCATAAAAAACAGTGATATGTGTATACATATATATACAGGGTGTATACACAATATTTTAACAAACTTTCGCGCGGGTTCGTGACACAAAAATAAAGTAAACTGTCCACATAAAATATGACCAAATAGACATTGTTGTAACTAAACGGAGCAACTCATAACACATGTGCAAATTGTTTTTCGCTTTCTTTTACACACACAAGCACCCGTCGGATCATTGACTGGCGGCTCATTTGAAATACGCCTACACGGTTTCGAATGGATTCAGAGGACACATGACACGTTGATGAAGTGTCTCGGCATTACTAAAGTATTCTGCATAAACAACATGTTTTGAGACCCCACGCATAGGAATCAAACGGATACAGGTGGGAGGAACGTGCAGACCATGGTATGAGACCTACTCTACCTATCCATCTTTCATGGTAGATCTCAGCCAGAGCATTGCGCACAATATGACTAGAATGTGCTTGGCCCTCATCGTGCATGGACCATACGCGTCTTCATATTAGTAGGGGCCCGTATTCTAGCAGGTCGGGAAGTGTGTTCAAAATAAAGTCCCTGTAAACAGCTTTTGCATGGTGTGCTGTGAGAACATATGAACATACCAGACTGTCACCTAAAATTCAGTGCGCAAACATTAATTGTAAATTGATGTTGGTGTATAACCTTTACTGTATCATGGGGATTCCAGTCTATCCAAAAAGAAAACAAATCTGATGGTGTAAATATGTTATTCTATCTCTTCCAAATGTTGCCTCATCCGTAAAAATGTCTGAAGAGACAAAAAAGTGATAGGTAGTTTATTTGCAATAAACGTCGGCAAAAATTTTCCCGTGGTGAGTGGTCAGAGGTTGAAAGACCTTGCCCACTTTGCAAAGGATACGGATATAGAAGCTGCACTTGAATTATCCTCAGTGCGGCACTATGTGATGTAAGACATGCTATGGCCACTTGACGTGTGCCCATACCTGGATAGAATCCGACAGCCTCTAGAACGTGTTCTTTGTGACCAGGGGTACGATCGAATCTCGGTCTTTCTCGGTCTATAGTGCACGGTGCAACGGATCCTGTCTCAGTAACGCGACGATAAACAGCAGGAAAAATATGGATTACTCGGCGGCCTTCGGTTTGGAAACGCAAATATATACAATCGTGCAGCCTCCCATCCATTACATTTTGCGCAGCTATATGTAAGAATTATATCTGCCTGCTCACGATATGAATATCCTACCATTGGTAAACGGAGGAATTCTCAGTTAACTCGCTACTACACAAGCTAATCTTTGAAGACAGACTAGTTACAAATGGACACGAATGGCATATATAACCTCGTTTACATGGCAAATCAGCGGCATCCACTTAGTTTAAACTTAATAACTGAAAAAATAAATATTTGCCTATATATGGTAATATGGATTTTATTCTTACTTTGGTGTGAAGAACATAGCCAAAGAGCTTGTAAACATGTTTTTGATACACTTGCATGTATATATATATATATATATATATATATATATATGTATGTGTGTGTGTGTGTGTGTGTGTGTGTGTGATTGGTCCTGACCTGATATCTCGACACCAGTCACTTTCTCACAGACGTGAAGTGGCTTGCCCCTGTCTTATTCTACAAATAGTTTCATGGCAACTGCTCACGCGATATTTTTTCACATGTGCCAAGAATTTAGGCGTGCTACAAGGGTGGCATCTAACTCCCACCATTTCAAGTGCAACGGGCCTCTTTTAATTCTACAGCTCATTCTCACGCACTACCCAACAATGGAACTCCCTTCTTACTTGCTTCCCTAACAACTATGATCTTCAAATATACAAATGTAATGTCAATGAACGTCTTCTGATGCGATGATCTTGATCAGCGTTCGTCTCTTTATCCTTTCCTCTTTAATCTTACTTTCCCACTCTGTAAGTAGCACTCCTGCTTCGCTAGGAGTGAAATGCTTAATACACACACACACTCACACATCTCTCTCCATATATATATATATATATATATATATATATATATATATATATATATATATATATATATGAAGTGATATGGTTTTAAGATGTGCTATATTTAAGGGACAAAGTCCTCAATATCAGAGATAGAGCCTATGTAAATAGAAAATTCAACATTGAAGTCAATACTCAGAGGCGACAAGCTCTTTCTTCATAGACGCAAGAGTATTGACTTCAATGTCCACTTTTACACACACACACACACACACACACAAACACACACATATATATATATATATATATATATATATATATATATATATATATATATATATATATTTGCACAATAAAATAAATAAATTACTTCATATGTGGGAATAGATTTATAGAATTACCTCATATGTGATTATATATATATATATATATATATATATATATATATATATGTGTGTGTATATGTATATATGTATGTATGTATGTATGATTTTCATTAACGGCAACGGACAAGACAATACGTGTAAGCTTTTTACGTAATGTTTCTTTTCTAAGCATGCTATCGGACCAGTTTAATAGTACTGACGGTAAATTTCTTTATCTCGTTTTTCAAATGGCAAAATGAAGTACACAATTTTTCCTATTTTTTTATTATTCCTTCGCGTAGATTTTAAATAATCCGCAGAGTTCATAACTTTGAAATAGAAAACTACAGCATATTTGGAATTATACTATTTTTTACGGAAATTATTTATTTTCAAAAAACTTGCAACCTAATCAAATAATTACAACTGCTACACTAAAATTCAGTTTACCATCAATATATGTTCTTTCTTTTTTATAAAGATGTTACAATAATTCACAAAATTCACGTATTTATATTGGAAAATAAGCATTTTAATTCCAACCAAAAAATTATCGGCAACTTTAGATTAGTATTATGATTGCGATAAATTTACAATCAAAACGATGGAAAATTATCACACTCCTTATTTGAAATAAAATATCAAAATAGGCACCCTATCATATTTTTGATACACAAAATTATTATTAACTTATTTTATAAAGATATATAATTTTTTAATCTAGAAAATTAAATTTAAAGCCTGCTGGGTTAAAAATATTTCACTAAAAATATACATTTCCCTGTTCGAAGAGTAATTTATAAACCTCCGCAGGAAGGAAATACTTCGAAAAACAAACTGTAATTCTTTCTCTGTTCAAAGATAAATGTATACTCCTCCTCTGGAAGGATTTATTTTTAAAGACACTGTAAATATTTCTTTGTTGAAAAAAGTATTTCTCTGTTCAGAAAAAATCCATTAGATTTGAATTAAATATTACACGTTTGAAATATACATTTACAAACGAGTATGGGAAATTATCCAGCTGAGCTGAACGACGCTCAAACCGATATGAATTCATTTTCACCTTTTTGCACCCAAAATTCCAGACGTTGACAAAATAATATAAACAGAGTTTGTTTGAATTTGTCCAATGAAAACAGTAGTAAGTTAGTCAACACTGTTAGACATTGGGACTATAGCATGAAAAAAAAAACGCCTAGCATTTTAGTTACTAAAAACTATTGTTTTCTTTAGAAAATATTGGAAGTGATGACTTTCAAAATATTGTCGTTTTTACTGACATTATTTATTTATTTTATCACATAATTTTCTTTCTTTCCATTTCATCTATATTTTTTCTTCTAATATATTTTATTGAATACATTTTTACAATATAAATATATGTATATATATATATATATATATATATATATATATATATATATATATATATATATATAAGAAATATAGTTTTAAGGTATGCTATGTTTATGGGATATAGTGCTCAATATCAGAGATAGAGCTTATGTAAATATAAAAGTGAACATTGAAGTCAACACTCAGATTGTTTCCTGCTAAAAGCAATCCCCAGGACGCATGATGTCGTTTAGCATGAAACAATATCTCGCATCTGAATTCTGACTTCAATGTTCACTATTATATATATATATATATGTGTGTGTGTGTGTGTGTGTGTGTGTGTGTGTGTGTGTGTGTGTGTGTGTGTGTGTGTGTGTGTGTGTGTGTGTGTGTGTATAAAATTTTATTATATCAACTTTATTTCCACTGGATATTCGTATATAAGTAAACACTCCGTTTATTTATTAAACAGTGTATTTAATTATTTTTTCAACCGACCAGAATATTCGGGAAATCATATTAGTGACAAATCTGTATTCTCCGGCACGATTTGAATATTCGTTCACCTATGTTTGAATGCTGCTGTAGAGCGCATATGTTTTCTCTAATAATATTTCTCGAATATTCACGGCGGTAGACGGAAATAAATAAATATACTGTGTAATGGGCAAACCCCACCGTATTCTCAAATACATATATCCAGATACATATAACGCGTAATTCATAACAAACTGTTGGATTAATAAGAACGAAATCCATTCCATTCATTACATACAAACGTACTTAAAGAAACACACACATTTATAAATGTTAGATAAACGACAATTCCTTGTATGAATATGCTTATTCAAAATAATGCTACAGGTTGGATTTTAATTACAATAACAGAGCATATATACTAAACATGTCAGGTTTCTATATAAATATGGTTAATATTTACAACGATATATATATTGCGGCTCTAGCATGAAGTATATTAAAACTATTATTTTTAGTGCAAACTTCTAGAGAATTAAGAAATCAAAGTCATGGTGTCAGTTTCTGGAGTTCTGATGTGGTAATAAAATTGGAATTTCTACTCTGTTCCGTCATCCATCTGTGTACTTTTCTTCCGCGTAAGTTAAACCTATTCCTTTGATATGTTAAGACAGTTTTTGATCTTGTTAATGTAATTGTTCTTGCAACTTCATACTACTTTACAAGACAGATTTTCAGGTCGATAGCATTCTCAAGATATGGAATAGTGGGCATGTCTGGTCAAAAGTTGATAATACTTGTATCACTTTTCCTTATCAAACTTAATTGGCCGTCAGATTTAAAAAAAAAAAGAATATCTGAAATTTTCTTTAACGTAAAAAGAATAAAGTTTTGAACTTTTGATAACAAAAGGTGGTACAGGCGTCTTAAATATTGCAAAGTTTTGTAACTGTCCATAAGAAATACATTGAGTATCTATTAGGCTAATCTGAAAAGTATATCTTTTAAACACGGATGAACTGATTAGATTTTTTTAATGTAGATTTTGTGAAATTTATATATTTTAAAGTGTGCTGTTTATTATAAGGAGAATAATATATTAGACTTTAACACTGTCTAATGGAAATCCATTTTGCTTTTTCCTTAAAATGTTTTGGAAGCCATTATAGGTAAATTTGATTTCATACTATATAGCTCTATACCGAAGTAAGAAAAATGTCTACGTATCTGAAAGTCATGTATATTTTACCTAAAAAAAAGTAACGGTTATATTTCTCCCGATAATAGGATCGACGGTCTGCTAAGAGTAAATAATTTCATTATGTTGTAACAGGGATTTTGTCAATGTTTTTCAGTATTGAATTCTTGCTTTGGAATTTTAGGATGGAGTAAGTTGTTCAATACTTCGATATACTATAATATCGACGTCATTTCTGAGGTAAATATTTCCTGTGCTAATCAGATTCATTCTGCATTCACAGATGCAGACACGAAACATTTAAAGTATAACAATGTTTCTATAATTATAGAATTTCAAATATGCTTCTTATGAATTTTTTCTAAATGTTTGTCCTGGCAGAATGAATTTTCTGATGAAGACATTGATAATTTAGATATTCATTATAATATAAAAAAAAACAATATTATGGTTTATTATGACATTTGAAAAATATGAATGTCTGTTTAATAACATTGCTTTAGATTAAAACTATATAGAAATAAATGTCTAAGAAGGAACAGATTTCTAATCGAATTAGCGATTTTCTCTGTAGAAAATGGCATGTTTCCATTGGTAATGAACGACTTTGAGCGTGGATGGAATTTAATAATTAAATAGAGGCGAAGATCCTGTGGAAAGTATATCAGATAGGCATGTTGATGAATCAAGGTTGGTGTTGCACCCACTGCTTCGAGTGTAACAGAAAAATCAACTCAATTTATTAGAAGAAAATAAAGACTTTCATGCTACATTTAGTTGATTGAAAGAAGTGAAATATGTCGTTTATTGAAGGAATATTATTTGAATAGCACTATCTTCAGTTCTGAGCGGGATTTTAGATGAAATGAGTTATATGTATTTTTCTAAATATAACATATATTTCGTATTAATTTCCGTTTATTTATTGTTACTAATAATTATAATTTTGTTTCTTTTTCTTTGACGATTCCGGCCACCGTAATTTTTCATTTGTTACCATGATTATATTTTATTTTCTCATGCTTAGAAATTGAAGCTTTCAAAAGAGAATCCTAATATTATTCGAAAAAACACAGTAATAATTTTACATTTTTGGAAGGTAAAAGAATATAATTTATCTTAAAGTTTTTATTAGTCAGCAACATGTATTTCTGATGGCACATAACATTAAAAACTTTGATGCGACAAGCGTCATTATTGAACTGGTATTACTTGTCGCCTAACAATTTTAAGGCACACTAAATGTCGGTTACATGCCTTTGGGTTATAAATTTACAATATCCAAACTAGTGTAGGAATAAATTATTTTACAATATACCCGTTTCTTGACGTTTTATTACACTCTGTATTGGAAGATTTTAATATCAGCGTGAATAGTATTTCATGTTTTCTTTTCAATAATTTCAACTATTATTCGTTCTGTTTCAACTATCTGAAAATAATTTCTTGCACTAATTCTGTTATTTTTACCGTTAATTATTATCTTTGTCTCCACTGTGATCGTTTGTAAAATCGCTGACATGAGGGTTCGAAATTTTTAATTTTTGCTGGGAATGCGGCGAATTGACAACCGCTTTTAACAGTAGGTGACTAACACAGAATTAATCCAAGTTATCCAACGCCATTCTACTTTGGAAAAAAATGAAGACTTCTGTACAATAATTATTTTTCTCTTGGCTATCAGAATATATTCATCCAAATTTTATTTCGCAAGATAAACAACTAGAGACTGTTTGATTGTGTGAAAATATAAATAAATAAGTTCAGCGCTTGTTTGAAGATCTCTGAAGAACTTTCCTCTAAAGTGAAAAGTACTGAAATAGAAAGTTGAAATTGTTCTTACGCTGTTTCCTGAATTAATAATTGGAACCTTGCAGTATTTCGTTGAGTATGATTGCTTATGCTTAAGTAATAAATATTAGCAGACACCTCGGTGCTTTAGTGAGTTCAGTACTGTCCCTTTAAATGAGGAAGCCTACTCATATATCGTTCAGGAATTTTGAGTACGGCAAGTGCAAGGGTCAAAATGCCACTGCAGTTAATTAGGTGCGAGTAATGTCAGAACGTCTTCTGAACCTAAGTAGCTCCGCAGTAACTACATGTGGATTGATAGCTATCGTTCGGGAAATTACACCTTCCATTCATATTCTAGGCTACGATGCTGCGATGTACATTTTTGCACTGAGTTAATTATTTAATAACCTTAATGAAAAAATATTCAATCATTAATATTTCAATACGTTTAACGATTTCGTCTCTAACTAGACATTGTCAGAGGTGAATTTGTTTTGTTAATTTGTTTTGAATTTTTTTTTTTGTGAATTTGTTTTGTAAGGTATAAAAACAACACCCACATATTGTTAAAAACATATTTTATTTTTCGAAAACAATATATTAATCAGCCTTTTCCTTATGTTTTGTAAGGCCTGACCTGATTACTGAATAGTTTTATTGGATCAGTCAGTGATAGTATTTCAGTGACATATTGCTATAAGATTTAATTCCAATTCGGGAATTGGCAACAATGACATTTTCTAGAATATCCCGACAAAGAATAACAAAGGCACTTATTCTAGACTACAGGCGGTGCGTTGTTTAATAACACGAAATTAATTCTTTCTCAAGGTGGATATGTATGCAGTTTCAGTGTCAGGAAGAATAAGGATAGATCAACAAGACGAGAGTGACCCCAGAAAGGAGTGGGAACTAAAGTGGCGACGAAACAGCAACAAGCAGGATGATAATGGTAACAAGTTATTGTGAATTGCCATTTGTTTCTTGAAGATTAAAGATCCTAAATCTTACGGATAATTCAGCCCATATTGTCAATTCAGTTAATGTCATCACATAAAATCGGAATTTTTCGGGGAAAGTTATTCTCCACTCTGCAACATTTTCCATCCCCTGCGGTTATTTCCATGACAAATGCACTGATGTGTACCACCATTTCAGACAGTAGGACACATAATAGCACTTCCATGGAATTGAATTCCCCATAATTTCCTGATGTGTTACAAATGTAAGAATAATCTTCCATTCGCAAGGTTTCCCAAGAAAACCATTGGCCGTGCATTCTTCCCCGAACAATAATATCTTAATATTTCTAAGTCAATTCCAAAGCATTATACATCATACTTTTCCTCATCTTCTTCATTTCTTAGCACCTCTTTTTTACCTCATATCTTGCAAATCATTCTGCATTACAATCATCATTGCTTAGCATCTTCTCTTTACTATATAACACACATTTCCTTCAGTACTGCAGTCTTAGCAGTAAACCTCTACCATCTGTCGCCCCGAGTAATGTATTAGGTGAATTTTAGTATACAATTTATTTACCCGGGTGTTAAATGCAAATGACGATTCCAAGTGAAATTATTAGTGACAAGGGGATTTCCTCTAAGTTTGATAATATATTTAAACCTAATTTTCTTATGAATTGAAAATTTGTTCTTGTAAATAAACCATGATTATTATCACATCTTCCTTAGACAAAACTCTAAATTTAGTCATAGGAGAAAGATTGTTGATCTATACCATTACTGGAGAATTTGACAGGAAATATGCCAAACTTGGTAAAAACATTGATGAAACAAATATTTGATATTTTGTATTAAAAACTCTATCCGATTTTAACGGTACATGATTTCAGTACATAAGTGTTGGCCATATATTTATAGTGCAAGATATAAAGTACATTATTCTTCTAGAACGGGTAAATAGGATAGGTGTTAAAAATAATTATATATAAGTCTATAATTCATGATAATGCATTCTAATTCGCATCTACACAAAGAAAGGTAAACATATTTGAAACAATTATGTTTCTATGAATATGCAGGTTCTTCGCCATATTTACACTTTGGATTTCAACAATGACAATTATTGCATTAGATTCCTTGCCCATTGTTAATAAAACTTTGGTCGACTTCTCATTTTAAGAAACAACATTAATAGTTAGTCGTAGCAGCGAATAAGATGAACGTCCATCAGAAATATAGACGCAAGTTTTATGTGCATTTGTCTCGTGTCATAATTAATTCCAAATAAAATAAATTGTATTATTAAACGCCTACACACTTGTGAAAATTAAATATTTTAGAGTGCTATTAATCACTTAAAGCAAACTGTTTTCACACCCGCATACTTTGAACTCTACTCAACTCACCCCATTGTTATATTAATTTTATTAATATAATATTTTAATGTTTCATGGTTACTACACGTGGTCTCTCTATTCAAGAAAGGTGTTGAATACAATGTATATATCATAATAATAACTGATAAATAAATGAAAAACATAGACAACTCTGATTTTCTATCAATAATTACGTATAACCTTCCATATAAAAAATAGTTTTATAAAGAAAGGAACTGATTCACTAGACAGTTGTCCACATAGTCATTCATTTGATCCCAATGTATCTGTCAATTTATACGTCCATGTCTATCAAATTGTTAACCGACTGTGACCATCGTTGTCTTTCAGATTGATCAGTTCATTCATTTTGTACGGTTTATCAATATTTTGTAGTTTATTTTGAGCCGAAACATATATATTTTTTTGGCAAGTGAATATTTTATTATCATTTGTTTGGAAATAATCATCTTCCGCTATAGTTCCACTATTTAACCCATAACTGTAGGAGTAATTTTGAATTTATATATATCCAATTATATTTTCTTGATAATTATAACATTTATCACCTAATAAATGTAATCAACTCAACAGGAAATCTAGTTTGTCTCTCCAGAAGCTATGTTGCTTTACAACGCTATCATAACAAAACCAGTTTTTCAACATGATATGCCATGTTTGATACATGGTTTTAGCCCTCTAGTGAAATACAATGACTTTTAAAACCAGATATTAACATATAATGCTTATTACGGATGAGATATACAGGGATTGTTTTCTAAATTCTCTCCAGTTTGGCCGTGCGTTTTCATATGATGAAATTGACAAAGGTGAGATTCGACCCCGGGAATGTTCCAATCACTCGGCCAAGCGACCATATATAAATTTATACGTAGGCACATACCTAGATATGGATTGCATATATCTTCTTTCACATTGGGATATTCATCTAAAATGGGATTGGAAAGCTCTGAAAAATTTACATAGATATAATATAGAAATGCCACATGTTGAAGATACAAATTCCACATGAAGGCAGATCCTGCTATATCCTCTCGACATCTCAAATATTATCAGTCTATGTTCAACACTCGATTTAGCTGTTAATATATATATATTATGTCATTCACAGACGGTACTTTTCGCGGTATCACAGCTCCTCAGTGCGATTAGACTGCCGAATGCCTCAAGCCAGCGTTGAAACACAACTAATTACGTGTCAGCCAGAGCTATCTTCACTCGGTAGAGTTACACAACTAAATCAAGCATATTGTTTTTACAAAAGAAAAATCAATTTATCTGATTTGCCTTTCTTTACTTTGTTATTTCTTTTGGGATTTTTAATAAAAACTCATTGAAATATTTAAGTTATTTATTAAAGAATTACGAGCAAATTTATATTAGTCTATTGTTTTTGATTATCGGTTAATATATCGCCAGTATTTACACCTACATTTTCAATGCAAATTGTTACGAATTCTTTGTTCATTGTTGTTTGCATATAAACAACGTTGAAACATGTTATTTCTACAACTATTACGTTATTCCAGTTTGAATTTTGTTCATTATTATAGACATTTGGTTCCAACACTTGTCCTCATCTAGAAATAGGTAATTAAGAATTTAAACCCATAACATATACATGTTAAATCCATAATATATATATATATATATATATATATATATATATATATATATATATACATAATTTAGCTCTTGAAAATATATTTCAATTGAGTACTGTTGAGTGATAAGCTAATACTATAAACAGCAGCCACCTGCACTAATGCAAAGCTCATCAGTAAAATGAATGGAGCACTTTGGCTGATTGGCATTTGTTTACATTTGTAAAAACAATACGCTTGTTTTAGTTGTATAAATCTACCGAGTGAAGATAGCTCTGGCTGACACGAAATTAGTTGTGTTTCAACGCTGGCTTGAGGCATTCGGCAGTCTAATCGCACTGAGGAGCTGTGATACAGCGAAACATTACCGTCTGTGAATGACATAATATATATATATATATATATATATATATATATATATATATATATATATATATATTTGAAAACTGCCTTTTCCAAGGAAAAAATTGAAATCCTCATTATGCTGAGTATGAAAGCTAGAAAAGAGTCCTTATTTCCGAGGCATTTCTGGTAGATTTTCGTACAGGTACTTACGACTGTCTTAACACATACAATGCTATCATAGTGTAGGATATTTAAAATTAACTGCGATAAAAACAATAATGAAATCTCTTTAGCATTTTAGCCTAGATATCTCAGACGCCAGAAAACAAAAATAATATTTAGCGTAGATATTTTCCGTGGACGTGTATTACATATACGGCTGTCTCTCGTTAAAAAGGTGGCATCTGTGTAAGTGGCTCGAACTACTTTACAATAGGAACATTTAATGCTAGAGTACCTGGCTAAACTTAAAGAAATTACATACTATTGTTACATGGCAGTTTTAACATTGGCGTATATTGTCTTTAAGAAACGTAAATCAAAATAGGACTTGATATAAATATCAGAGTTAATAACTTTGGACAACGTATATAATATGAAAGTACATTGTTCTCAATAACAAATGGAAGAATAACATTCAAAGATATTGGACGAACCCGCATAGTGTACACATTGGAATAGGACATTAAAAAAACATGAAGAGCTATAAAAACCTGCAGCACTTATATCAGCTGGCCCAACATAGAGATGTTTTGAAAGGACTGATAAGAAATGTTTATACTATTTCTGAAGTTGTGAATTCACGCTGATACGCAATGGCCTTTCAAGTCAAAGCAATTCTCAAGTGGAAATTGAGCCTCACAAAATCTTCAACGTTTCCTATCGTTGTTTTGAGATAATCGAAATGTTTGTTTATATTTTAAACATAGACATATATAAAATTGCACTGATTTGGAGATCAGACGATGTAATAATACATTCTCATTCCATTCGCTCTGGTCGCACTACGTATATATTTGATGACAAATGAAAACATAAATTCGTCGATGTCAAAGAAAGATAAACGAATGAAAAATAAACTGATCAACAGCTTATACCCCTCAAACATTGCGTAAATATGTGTGTGGCTGTGATAGAAAAATGAAAATATTTTTCTTTTATTACCTACAGAGAATACGCTTTAGTATCGTACCGATAATACTTTTTGTCTGTTTCGATCTTTTGATATAAAACTGTTTCATTTCAACAACTACCCCAACTCCAAAAATGTTAAACTTATTACAAGAGAAAATAACTTATTTTGACAAAGATTTTGGTAAGTGCAAATATTGCTTCTTACAGGAATGTCAAATTACACCCCGGATGATAACCTTCATTCTTAAAACAACAAGCATGGCCATCATCAAACTATAAATACTTAAAATAAATAAACTAAGGTATAGATAACTAATCGAAATAAAATACGTAGAAAAAATGATAAAACCCAAATATATAAAAAATATACATCAATATTTACACACTTCCATTTCCTAGGTAATAAATTGTATAATTTAGCGTATACCTTATTTTACATTTATATATACAGTTACCTTTAAGAACATTTTAGGGCTTTCACAAATTTACAAAAACTGAAAGCATACCGAAATTTAATCTCAAAATTATTTTTGTGTATAAACAAATTACGAAATAAAATATTCACAATACCAAAACACGTTCGTATAGTAAATCTTATACTTGACTTTTCTTTTATATATATATATATATATATATATATATATATATATATATATATATATATATATATATTATATATATATATATATATATATATATATATATATATAAAATATATATATACATATATTAAAAGAAATATAAAAAGAATTTTCATTTTGGATCATGGAATATTTGCACTCTCTATGAAAATGATTCTGAATCAGTGTGTAAAACAGCTCTTGTATCTCTCGAGTTGAAGAAGTATAACATCGACATAGCGGCCATTAGTTAAACATGTCTGGCTGGCAATTCTCAGCTTAGTGAAGAAAAATGTGGATACGTGTTTTATGGGCCGGCAAGACTGAGAAAGAACCACGTCAATGTTGTGTTGACTTCGCCATCAAATCAGTCCTTGCTAGCTCACTACTTTCCTTACATATAGGTGTATCAGATCGTATAATGATATTAACCCTCAATCTGGACTCAACACCCGCGTGTAGATGTTTAGCTGCTACGCTCCAAACTTAGGAAGTTCAGATGATGAAAATGATGATTTTTAAAAAAATCTCCTTCGGGATGTCATCTCCAAAGTCCAACATAAGGATAAATTAATCCATACAGGTGACTTCAATGCTCGTGATAGCAATGATTATCATTGTTGGAAGTTCGTTTTAGGTCGCCATTGTATTGTTCATGTGAATTCGAATGGATTACGCCTTCTCACTATCTGCAAGTTATTTGACCTGAGTATTACTATTACCTTCTACAAGCAACCTAGCTGTGGTAAGACCACGTGGATGCATCATCGTTCGAAAGACTGGCATCTGATCGACTACGTCATCACCAAAAGACAGGCCATAAAATATTTTAAGATAACGCGTTCATTCCACACAACATGCTATCTCTCAGATCACGCTCTACTTCGAAGTAAAGCTACACTGCATCTGCAAAAGCAAAGGATTATAAAATCAAGCACATTATCTTACTGCCTCTCAAATCCACAGAAACGAAAATTGAGCTCTCTGACAAACGTGATGCTGCACTTGATTCTGTAAACATTATCAATGATATCGAATCATCGAATCATTATCGAATCACCTTGGAAGGTACTGCGGGATGCAACACTTTCTGTATCTTTGGAGGGTGTCGGCCGACCACATTGTAAACATCAAGACTGGTTCGATGACAATAATACAGAGATTCAGCAGCTTATACATCAAATACACTTTTCTGATTAAGGACTAATTGAGGACAAGAACTCTTCCACAAAGAAGTCCCCATTACAAGAAGTACAAAAGTCAGGTTCAACGAGCTGTCAGAGCCAAGAAAGAGCGTTGGTTTTCTGAAATGGCCGCTGATCTCTAATAAGCTTCAGATAGAAATGTATGCAAGGCTTTCTATGCTGGCTTCAAGAGCGTTTTCAGTTCTCAGAAAAGTGGTGTTGCTGCAATCTGCCCAGCAGATGGAAAAACTCACTTGAGGGATAAGTCTGACATTTTGGATGGCTAGAATGAGCATTTCGAAACTGTGTTAAACAACTCTTCTGTTACTGATTAGGAAGCGATCGCATCAATTGTGAAAAATCCAGAAATTCCGAAGTTGTCTTTTGAACCTATCTATCAAGAGGTAAGTGACTTTATCTAGCAAATCTCATCTGGAAAATCACCTACTCTTAAGGATCCTATTCCACCTGAAGTACTTACGCCAAATGGCCGTATGTTAGTAGAAAAAAAAGTTCCGTCGCATTTTCGGAGAGATAGAGAAGGCTGTCTGTGTCCCACAGGTTTACAAAGATGACTCTATCAAACACCTATACGAAAATAAGGGTTTTAGCTGTGTCTGTGATTATCATTGGGGGATATAACTCCTTTCAGTTGCAGGCAAAATCCTTGATAGACTGATTCTAAACAGAGTTATTATACACCTTGTTGACGACATCAATCCATAAATCGCAGTGTGGTATTCGGACGGGTCGTGGCACAATTGACATGATATTTTATCTCCGTCAAGTTTCAGAGAATGTTCACGAGAAGAATCAGGGGTTATACATGGTGTTTTTGGACTTGACGAAGGCCTTTGTCACTGTGAATCGACAGGCTGTTTGGCAAGTCGTGTGTAAACTTGGCATCCCAGAAAACATGCCTTTCATGAATTAATGAAAGTTAATATCGTGTCTGAAGTTATGATATCAGAATCCTTTGATGTCACGAATGGCACCAAGCAAAGGTGTGTCATGGCCCCTGTTCATTTTGCTCTTTACTTTTCGGTGAAGCTGAAATATGCATTCGCAGACACACAGAGCAGCGTCAAGTTTCAGTTTCGAACAACAGGGGAATTCTTCAATCATCTGCGTTTCAAAGCCATGACCCACCTACGTACACAAATTATTCGTGATTTGTTGTTTGCTGATGATGATGCTCTTGTTGCAACGTCATTTGAGGAGGCCTAACATCTAATAAATCGTTTCTCTGCTGCATGTAAAGCTTTTGGTCTTACACTTAGCATAATGTAAACTGAAATAGTGCACCAAACTTGTCCTACTCCGAAGCAATATATATATATATATAATGTTACTATGACTGAGCATTTTACTATATCACCATTATTCTTTTTCGTGTTACTGTTATCATTAATACGTATTATTTTTTATTATTATTAGTAGTAGTATTATTTTCTCACAGCAAACCATTTTTTATTGATTCTTACTAATCTTAACACTACTTTTAAAGCAAAAATTGTTGCCCTCTTGATTTTCGAACGAATATTTAAAACAGCATCCGTTAACGTATTTTTTAAACAAACGTTAGAATCTCTAATTATTATTTTCAATATTGAGTGTAAATTTTTAGCAAGAATTTATATAAAAAATTAGATTAAAATGCAATTAAATATTTAACAACAGTATTAATTAATCCAAATATCACAACGAACTCATGAGACCCAAACATACGGCGCGGTGTATTATGTATTTTTACTAGCAGCATGGCCCGGCGTTGCCCGTGCTTGATTCAAAAATCGTACGACTCATACAGCAATCGTTATCACTTGACTTAAAATATTTTTGACCTTCCTTGCCTGTAAAGGAGTACCATTTGCCGTGCTGTGTTTGTTACATGCCTTACTTCTTGCCTATTTCACACTGCGAATATTTTCTAAGCTCTATACTAATCATTAAATCTGTTACGAAAAAAGAACTAAACAAAATGAACACAATGCGATCAGCTTTAAAAAAAAAGGACTCGTAGCTGGAAAAACCGAATGAAAAAAGAATGTTAACTTTTCCACACCCAACCCAGTTCTGCGGAATCAGAGTTAACCTTGAGTTTAAGCCAGCGAATGAGCCAATTGGTGTAAAGTGTCATGCAGATTTAAATTTTTCCCATTTGTATCGATATTTTTTGCATGCTAGCATGTTAGTTAATTTTCGTGTCAGTCAGCTGTTGGCTCTGACGCTGGCCAATACAATCGTCCTGCCTATTCGTGGAAGCCAGCTATAGGCTCTCACTCTGGCCAGTAGAAAATGGCCGCAAACTACATGAAAACTGCCGTAGATGCATGAAAAATCGATTATTTCCACTTTCGATGGGAGTTGGATAATGCAACGTCAGTATTTGCCTTCTTGCTAACCTGGAATCATGTGCATGTAAATTCTGGTGAATATGCGTCGTAAATTGCGGCCGTGCATTCGTTATACACACACACATCCTGCCTCATATATATATATATATATATATATATATATATATATATATATATATATATATGTGTGTGTGTGTGTGTGTAAATATTTAATGGACGGCGGTAAATGTAATTTGTAAAAACTGAATTCAGTAGAACATATCCAAACTTTTCGAATTAATTTTCACATAGTGTAGGAATTATTGTTATTTCAATAATTTATATTTTTCTCCGTCTCTTATTCAGATTATATTTGAAAACATAATTTCGTAGAGAGTACACATAATTTCGATGCCAACTTTAGAGCAAATTAAGCGAAAGGCGCTGAGTTGTAATTGATCTCTATGAAAATGATTCTTCTGGAATGTTACGCTAAACTATTACGTCCAGCAAAAAATAACCACAACCGAGGTATTGTAGAATTAATATCCTTGCAAAATTTTAAACTCTACATGGTGCTGTACACAAGTAAAATGTATGCCGGAATATTGTTTATATGTGTCTCTAATAAATCACTTACGGTTATCATAATTGCAATTGATTTTATTCCTAACCATGAATAAGGCAAATGACATCGAGTAGCTTTTTATAGTTTTGCCTACAAGTTTGTTGATTCTACAGTATTTAAAAGTATCTACATGAGTGTTATGGTGTTGAAACCATAGAAAAATAACACAGACTCGGATATAAAGTTAAACGGTATATTATTCACGGAAACGTAGTACAAAGTACGTGGACTGGAGAGTACTTCTCTCACTGGTGTCCTAACTCACTCATTCATACACTCACTCGGTGATACACTCTTGGTGACTCAAACCTGGTGAATTTCTCCACACTAGAAATTGGTAGCCACATTATATATGTGTGGAAGAGTCCATTTGTAGGTATGTCAGTTTCCCACAATAATAAGGATATTCAGTGAACACACACACTCACACAAACGGACATTCACACACACACACACACATATATATATATATATTTGGAATTAATATATTTTAGTGAATGACCATTTTAACCTTCGAATTTTAATTTCAAAATTCGCAGGATTTTTATAACTGTCTCTGGTATCATTTTGTAGTGGGATTTGTTTGGTCGTAGAAAGAAAGAGATAGAATGTTATAGGGGACTTATTGGAAGGTATGGAGAGAAAGAGGCAGGAGAGTCTGGATATGTGGAGGAATTTAAAACTATCAATTCTAATAATAGAACTATACTCATGGCGAAAATGTTCATTCAAAAAAGGTATCTTATTTCCAAATGTAAAGAAAATTTGCTCTGTTTAATGTAAATAATCATTCAGTGCTTTTTTGTGAATAAGTTTTAACATTTTTAAAATTCAATGTTGTGTTATTAGGATTACTTCCTATATATATATATATATATATATATATATATATATATACACTCCAAACCACGGTAATAAATTGGTAGTGAAATTTAGGTTGTCAACCTCTTAATTATTATTTTACTTTCTCTTCGATATATACTTTAGTTGTTCTCGTTGTTGAAAGTATTAGTTTCCGCTAGATGGTAATTTTTGTATCGCCAGTGCACAATGTTCAAACACAGTTTCGTCTGCTCCAAGACACACATCCTCAACTCACTCAAATACAGTTTTAACCATTGAGCTAAGAATGCGTTTTAATACGGCTGACAATTTACATATTTCTTAACGGTTTTCGAGTCATGCATGGCTTACATTTAAAAGTAACGATCAATTAAAGTCTAGGGTTTTCAGGTTATTTTCGTTGGTAAATTATTCCTAGCGACGACACGGATATTTTTCAATTTTCTCATTTTCTACATTCAATATTTATTAAATGATCCATACTCTTTAGCTCTCTGTCGAGAAAACATTTATAAATATATATTGCTCAAGAAAAGACGATATAGTGCTAAATCTAAAACAATACCTGGAAAACTATTAATCTTAAACATAGCAAATTAAAATGTTTTTTGCTAGGTACTGATTGAACTCATTTTCCTTAAATATTATTTCCCTGTGTATAACCAAATTCTTTATCGTTTCTGAAAATCTGATGATCAAAAGAAAACAGATGTCTGTTACTTTGTATTAGAAAGAGATAATTGAAGACTCAGGGATATTTAATGAGGAACGTTTGTGCCGAAAATTTAGCACAGAGTGGACATATTGAAATCATGAGAGACAGCATAAAATATGATGTATTTGACAGAACAGAGAATGGTTGCGACAGCAAGGAAACAGGCATTACTTATCAATGATGTTTAGAAGGTTGTGGAGAGCCATGATCGACCATATCCCAAAAATCAAGGCACATAAAGAATATCTTTTGGAAAGGGTATTCCTAATAGGTTTCTACTATTCTGCTTAGATAATTATTGTAAATTATTAATGTTTAAAAAATATTCCAATATGCACAAAGACATCTTCTGTGTTTTCAGAAATTGTTAAGGGGTCTCCCCTTTTTACCCAAATAGACACACCCAAGGTATACATATATTACTACCAGTGAATACCCGGACAGTCTGTAATCGAGTACGTGGGGGCAGTAAATACGGTCGAACTCTGCCTCTGAGCAGAGAGGAACTCGGACGAGGCTCGTTCGGGTAAGTTAACCAACCCGATCCCGTTTATACGGGATCTACGGGCAGTTTTTGGCCGAACCTACGGGCTCGAGAATACCCCCACTTTAAACCCGGCCTTGTGCCACATCTATCCTTCGTGGGGGGGGGGGCAGTAAATACTGTCTGTAATCGTGTAGCGTGAGATTAGTATCGGAGTAGTAATAGAGGTGGGTAGCACAAAGAGTCACCGTCACAGCACCTAAACTCAATAAGGAATCATACCGGTATACTTCAATAGCAAGACTGTATATATATTATTGCTACTAACCCGCATTCCTCGATCTACTAACCCGTATTACCAGTTTGTATTATTACATTAATACATTTATTTTCCTTATCTTTTCCTCGCGTTTGTTATTTATTGATATCGGATTTCATCCCGGAATCCACAATAAATTGGCGACGAGGAATTCGAACTCACACGGGAAGGAAATCGAAACCGATTCTCCCTCCTTGTCCACAACAGAAATAATTTTAGAATGGGCAGAATATAGTAACGGATAAAATTTCCATTGAGCTCATAGATTAAGAAGGCTGGTGTATGAAAGAAACCAGTGTTTAATTTTAGCAGTCGTTATAATGGGAGATCGAAATGAGACGCTTTACTGACATCGGGAGAACGGACGATTCTAGATATGATGCAAGGAAGACTGAAAATTCTGCCAAGATACGGAACGGAATACAGAAGATTATACAATAAAATAAGCACCAAATGCAGGCAGGCTAAAGAAGAGCGGCTGCACAAAAATGGGCAGAAAGAGAGAGATTGAGAATCACGCAAATAGGAGATATGCATAATCAAATGAAGGAAGACGGGCTCATCAACAGGCTGCATAGAATCAAAGGATGGAACGTTCATATTAGAGAAGGAAAAACTCTTCATCTTTGGAGTGAATATATTGAAGAACTCTTCGACGACGAAAGAGAACAACTAGCAATACACAGAACTACCGACAGGCCTGAAATTCTAAAAACGGATGTAGACGCTGCATTGCCGTATTTGAATAAAATCAAGGCGGCAAGACCATACGGAATTGTAACGGCAATGCTGACAGCATTAGATCATTTTGGCATAGAAATGATCACAGAAGTAATAAATGAAATCTACAACAGCATATCTATTTTCATAGCACTGCCTAATAAACCAGGCGCAAAGGAATATGAACTTCACAGAACAATCAGCCTAATGAGCCCCATAGAACGCACAGCAGAATCAAGCCAGAGATAGGACAATAAATTTGCGGGATCGGTGAAGACGCCGAAACGCGAAACGTGATATTCATGCTCTGAATGTTATCAGAAAGCGTAATATAAATGCAGAAGAAAGTGCACCTATATTTTGTAGACTACGCAAAGACGTTCGCGAAAGTGCACCACAAAGACCTCTTGGAACTGCTCAGCAACCTTGATATATTTAGAAAAAATGTTAAATTAATCAAGAACATATCCTTACAGCAAACAGCATGTATGCGGATAAAGAATGAGTTCAGCAGATATACAAAAATTATAAAGGGGCTTAAAATAAGGCTATGCCTTATCACCGAAACTTTTCAACCTATACAGCGAGGCAATTCCGAGAGAATTAAAAATCATACCGGGATTTATCATTGGCGGCCACAATCTTAACGCAAGATACGCAGATGACAGTGCTGATAGCAGACACGGAAAGGAAATTACAAAACCCTCTACAGGAGTTAGCGTAGGAGAACGAGAAAATGGACTAAGCATAAACTACAAGAAAACGGAATGCATATTTGCAGGTCGGGGACACTAAAATCAAGCAGGTGAAAAAATTTCAATATCTGGGAAATGTTCTGACAGAAGACGCTAAGTACGACGGTGAGTTCCGAAGTCATATGTAGATGGCTGAAGACGCAGTCCGAAAGCGAGTATTACGAGACAAGGTTATATCGTTGGTAACAAAGAAAATAATACTGTAGTACTATGTGGCATCTGTCCTGCTTTAAGGCAGCAAATGTTGAACGGAATCCTCAAGAGGAAGAAGAGACTCGAGGTAAATAAGATATGCCTCTACAGAAGGATGCTAAGGATATCATGGACCGAGCGTGTGAGAAGTGGAGAGCTATGATCGCCTACATCCTGAAGGGACTCGGCACATAAATCTATCCATGGGTATTAGAAAACATCTGGGAATTTTAAGAAATATTTTGTTTTCTTATTAAAAATCAATTAAGCATGGAGAACATGAAATTCAGTCATTATTTCTGTTGCTATTATTGCCGTCCGAATATTGTTCTATTTTTTTTTTCATTTTCTATTATTCTCTCTCTACAATTGTGGAGAATATATTGAAGATAGCACTAATTTATTTTATGTGCAGTGTTCCATAAAATATCGGTGATTATGACTTCCCAAAACACCCCATTCTCTGTAGCTCGTAAAAATATTTGTCCGTTTACAGTCACTTTAAACGGAAATCACTTTTTTGCAGTCGATTTTCACAAGCTCCTTCTTTCTTTCTGGCCCCCTTGCATTCAGTATACCAGTGAATGTCGATTTCTTTAACTCCCCATCCCACAATATGCGTCCCTAAAATCACAATAGTATATTTCTAATTCTAATTAAAAGCTTCATCTTTATTGTCGGTTTTACATAAAATTTCCTACTTTTACACATACATCGTTCATCGTTTTTCTAGCTTTCAGAAAACATCATTAATGTTAATTCATTTGTCATCTCCATATCTAAAGAAATTGTCCAGCATTCGCCGCAGAAAAAGTAAATTGATATGTGTTAACAGTTCAAAAGTCTTTTTATATATACCTTATGCTAAAATTAGAGTTGTGTAGTCAATATCGCAAACACATACGAGCAAAATTAAAATGCAAAAGAAACTATAATTTTACCGATACTAAGTCTAAAATATTTTCGAGACATGTGTACTTTTATCAACATCGGAGCCTTTAAAATAGCGGATTTACAAGATATTTCGGTGCGCACTTATGACTGGCCCTGTTCTTTTTTATTTATTATTTTTTCATGGACGAAATCATATCTAATATTTACTTGAATTTCTATATCATAGAACAACAAATAATAAATTGAACCCAAAATATTTATTCAGATGTATATTTAGCAAACGCAAGATTCACCGTCTTGTCTGCCAATGCATTTTTATCTCGACCTTTTAACGTTCAAGCTTAAAATCCTATTCCCGAACCCATAATTTGAAAATTAACCTGCTTAACGACTGTTTTTATCACTCACAAATGCCATATTTTCTTATTTCCTTCGGCCTGTACGATTACCTGGGACATACAATGGCGGATCTACTATGAAACGAATGAATTGAAGTATTCAGAAGTAACTTAGATCTCTCTTCCACCTTTGCTGAGAATGGGATAGTCGACTGTAGATATAAGCTGTTGATTTTTACCACATGTATTGATAAAGTGGAATAAATATTTTGGGACGTGAAACTTCTTCATCTCAGGCCATGAACCTTTGCCTGTACCTGCATTACTAAAAGAAGCACCTCCCTGTTGACAACTGATGTCAAAGCGCGGAAGTATATTGCTTTCTTCAAGGAGACGTTAAAAGAGGCCTTCAAGGTCCTGAACATTGGGCCAAAGTATTGGCGCGTAGGTCAAATGCCATGTGGAACATGCTGCTGACAACAGAGTAGGCTGCAGAAGCATTAACTTGCAGCGTACTCACTACAAAGACACTTAGTTTGCAAACGGAGTACATGGACACCCTGAACATGCGAATTAACTTACATGAGGTGCCACTTTACATCGGTGAGGACCATTTGAGGGCCTTTTCCCGGATGATGGCCCTGTGAAGTGGGTATACTCGATTATAATCAAGGCGGGAATTGCCAACAGTGACTACGAAGTCATGGTGTCATTGACTCGACCAATTTCCAATGATCAATGCAATCACTTGTGGCGGCCAAAATATTCATGAGGGTTTGGAGAAAGTGACTCCATCGCATTCCTCCTCACTGAAAAGGGGTAAGGATGATGAAGAGGAAGGCGACACAAAAGGCACCAAAAGGGAGAGTAATTGTGGTCGGAGTAGGACGGAGAAGACCCTGATAGCGGCCGAGACCCAATCCGTTCTTAATTCACCGGCAAGAATTGAAAAACTTCACCACCACAAAGGTTAGACGCGGAGCCTCGATTCATCCCATTCTAGGGCTCCGTCTTCTCCCTTTCTCTCCTCTAACTCTACTCAAAATAAAGAGGAAAAAAGAAGAAACAATAAAAAATATCGCCAATGGGGGAGGAAGAATGCTTGAATGACAGGCAAGCCCTCGAGAGAGAACTTTCTTCTCAAAGGAAGTCCCTATTGAGGCTGCTTTTCAAGTGTACTATGGTGGACGGGAAGTCCAACGAAGACGTCCTCCACTTCCCAAACGCCCAATGGATAATTGCACTCATAATTAAAACGGGCGGTAATGCGTGGGAGTACCTGGCGGGGTTAAAAAACGCCTTCCCGAACATCATTATGGTACTACTAGTAGAACACGAACTGAAGATAATGTCCAATTTTTCCTCTTGGAGGGTTCCGGTTTTTCTATACCCCTTCTTATATAGGGCTATAAAATTAACCTTCCCGACGGACGTCGGCGGTATTGTCTCAGACGTTAGAATTATGACCGATATTGGAACCGGTAGTATGGGACATTCTGTCGGGGTCCCGACTGCCATAGATTTCCGTCCAATTTAAGAGTACCTTTAAAAACACACCTTAAAAGATATCTAAGGAAACTAGCTAGCTTGAAAGATCGGAGTAATGCAGTCCACATGTTTCGTAATCTTTTGTCGTTTGGTGTGGATGTAGCCGCGATCCAGGAGATACACTATGTTTGCGACGTCGATGCTTTTGTGCTGTCTAACGACTTTGTCGTCTATTCAGCATACAGGGACCAGCAGGCCAGAATTGTTTCTTTGATAGTCAAGCGTTCCATGGATGCGAGGGTAGACCTTGTCCAAGTGGGCGCGGAGGGCCTGTTGCTCATGGCCGATATTACTGTGAGCAGTGTTTCGTTTCGGGTCGTTGCGGTTTATGCGCCCAAAGCCCATGGGGAGCATGTCAACTTTTTACGTCAGTTGGGGCCGTTATTGGTGGATTCCTCGCGCTGAGTCTTAATGAGGGATTAGGATGCCATCCTGAAACCGAAGATAGAGAGGAGGCGAGAGCTAGCGGGAAGGCAACGAGCGATCGTATCTTCGTCCATCTGATCGGCAAGTTTGGGCTCGGTTATAGATACCGAGTCGATCATTCGGAGCGGGAGATATGGACGTGAGCTCGTAATGAGCCATTTTTTCCAGGTAGCCAGCTACCTGTTTATAATGTTAATCAGAACGGTCGACCTAGATTTACTAGATTGTCACACATTCCACCGTTTAGACTATTCGGATCATAGATTGGTCTGCGTCCAGATGGTTGGACACTCCTTACTGGATAGGCGGGACTTTCATCAACAGCAGACTAGATTAGTGTAGTGGGAATAAGTGGGGTCGGTTATTGGGATCAGGTAGTGCGATAATCTTAAAGATAGGATTAGGTCCTTCACCATTGAATATATCAAACTACTCACTCTAGGTAAGGCTAAAAGGTGAAGACACAAGCGGATATCTGTCCCGTGGTGTGGCTGGGAGGATTCCATAGAGATAGCCGTATCACGCAAGGCACAAAAGCGTGAGGCTAGCAAGCGCTACCAGGTCAAGTAGTTAGACATAGCTTAAACAAGACGTCTAACCAAGCTGTGAACATGGGCGCCGAATTGGGCAAGGAAGAAATCCGTCGAGGTTCCGATCGACACATTCAGAGGTCATTACCGTGTTGGGGCGTAATCTGAGCTCGACCAACTACAGATGCAAGACGTTTCGGCGGTATTTCGAGTAGTTTTATCAAGGAGCTTGATCGCAGTGGCGATGAATTTCACAACTATTTAGCTGACTTTCCGCGGCTTTCAATGACTTAAGAGACTAGCTGTGAGGGTGAGATCACAGATGGTGAAATTTACTTGTCATTGAAGAAGGTCGACAGAGGTAAGTCTCCTGGACTTCATGGTCTGCCCTACGAAACTTACTTGAGGCTGTCGAAAGTGTCCCAATTTTGACAGTGGTGCTCGACATATGATCCCGAAAGTGTCTATCCCTGACCGGTTCTCCAGCAGTGTGATCACGCTGTTGAATAAAGGCAGGGTGCAAGACTAACCGCGACAAGTCTTCCAGCTTGCGGTTAGATGCCTGGAAGGGGATCGATATTCCGGGGCCCTTTGGTTGGACGAACGATCCTGTCCGCATTCTTGTAGTGTGGTTTGAACCCGACATCTAGCTGGAGAAAAATTGGTCAGATGTACACGCGGATTTCATCACCTACCCCTCGCATTGTGAATCATTAGAGTTTTATGTATACATTTTTTATTATCATCAAATGTTTATATCCCGGGGTGCGTTTTGTAGGTCCTCCTGAGTGTATGCGGCATTATGATATATGGTGGATTGATTGGTAACGGATGAGTTCTTGTGCTGAATGTGTAACTTGTAATGAGTGAACGGACAGTGAATCGGATTAGCTTCTTATAAGGTAGGTAATTATGACCAGCCTCAAATATTTCCCGCTTTAGGCCTTGTGTCAGGATTTGATTTATATACAATAAATATCGATAAAGTGGAATAAAGCTACCGTTAAATTTATTCGGGCATTCTGTTTTCTCTAATATTTATTCCACTTCATCAAATGGAACGTTACCAGAAACCGGACCACCTAGAGCTCGAAATGTTCGACACCGATTCTACTGACAAATGACGACATTGGAGGCAAATGCTCGAAGGATTCATTACAGCAATCCTGTTGTCACTAAACAAGACTTTGAGAGGTACTGACAAATTTATTTTTTTATTACACCATGTTTCCACTCCAATTTATAGAAATTTGTCTCTATATGATAATTACGAAACTTCCGTAGGCAATTTGGTGGCCATGTTTTTCAAGTAAAATAATACCAGTTTTGCTAGACACTTACACGGAGGAAAGCCTTGAGCAGAACCTTTAGATTCTAAAGATATTAAATCGCGAGTACGAATCCATAGCCTTTACTTCAATCCAAGCAAGAGATGATTTTATCAGGGACTCATTCTTTAACGGAATACAGTCCAACCAAATAAGAGAAAATTACTAGAGAATAAAGACCTGAAATTTTCAACAGCTTATGAACTAACCCTAACGTTAGATATGGGACAGAAAGAGGCGGTATTCTATTCAGAAACTTAGGATTTGGGTGATGCTAATTCTGCCCCTCCTCTTAAAGTTCAAAATTCTTTCATTGTTCAAGTTACTCCTACACTCCCTTCGGACGACCATAAACAAATTATTACTGCCGCCTCATTTGCACCCTAATGCTACTACTGTGAATTCCATAAACATTCCCATTCTTTGTGTCCTTTGGGTAAGTTGTGAGACTTTTCCAAAGTTTCTCACTCAGTTTCTTCACAAAAAAAAAATGCATAGATTGTTTGCTACGGTAGCTCCAATTACAATATCACCTGCATTCCCTGACCGCCTATCAAATATTAGTGTGAGACTATTGTGAACGTTAAAATAAACTGATTGCCTGCCCTTGCCATTATTGATACTGTAATTCCGAATTTTATATCAATGCTAGTATCGTGAATGCGATCAAATGGAAAGTTTTTCTTTGTTCTAATCAAGTAGAGATCGCAAATTCTTCTTTGTATTTCCGTGTGATTGGATATTGCATGGTTAATCTGAAACTAAAAGGAAATTTATGTCAAAGGATCAAATTATCTGTGATGAAAAAACGTCAGCTTCTAGGTTATTTTAAGTCAGAATTTCGTAAGGCAACTTGACTTTGTTGAAATCGCTTTAGGTGGGCGTAAACCGGCTCTAAACGTATGCAGACTGGCAGCTGCCAACAGGCGGTACCCGTCACTTTTTGCAAATTCGACCCCTGACTGCAGTAAAATCAAGACGCTATTCCCAAGAAGACAAACAATTCATTGAAGTAGAATTAAAGAAGACAACAACTCAAGGTTCTACAAACCACCTCCACCCGCATTCCTTAAGAGCACAATATTTTCCAAAGGCTTCACCTGGATTTTAATTGCCCACTACTCCCATAACAGAAAATAAATACATACTCACAATAACAGAAAAGTATTCAAGACTTCTCTTCGTCATCCTCTGTCCGGACCTAACGGCTGCAACAGTAATTCAAAATTATGTGCTCTCTTTTCTCAGTTTTAAGAGTCCCTGTTTATATCCACTTGGTTGGTAGACCTGATTTTATGCCGGGCGAACGCAAGTAAATTTTGCAAGAAGAAGAATGACTAAGTCGAATGTCTCCTTATAATCACCAAGGCAACAGACAGTGTGAATGATATAAAGTCGTGATATGGAAGACAGTACAGTTGGCGGCCGCAAATCGTAAGATTCCGATCTAGTGAGTGGAAAGTCAGTTGTCTTATACGCTATAAGGACTATTATATAGAGCGAGAAATGATAAGCCACATGAAAGGTCCTTCTCGTTTTCACGACGAAGCTCAACAGGTAACTACCTCCCATCGAGGCTTGCACACCGTGGGACTGTTTTACTAAACATGACCAATTAGTGAGCGCGATAGAACTAATCGAATTGAACCCAAAGTATGCACTGGTTCGAAATTTGGAGGGAAAGCAAACTACTATCCTCTTAAGGGATCTAGCCCCAGCAGGGAATTTCCTTGAACGCACAACTACCCCAGAGGTAGATGCACCCGCTTTACACAGAAGCAGTCTAACCCTATCAGGTAATCTTCCGCCATATACGTCAACACCAGCGCTCATACAAACTGTATCTGAATGTTCCTACAGAGCCCAAAATGTTTCTAGTTCGGACACTCTATCGGTACGATAAAAAAGGTTTCACCCAATATCCGAGAGAGATACCCAATCTTCAGATACGAAACGCCGAAGAAAATGACAGCGTTTAGAAGCAAGATCCTTTAGCCCTAAGCGTCGTCCGGTCCAGAGATGGTTACCGAAGGCAAGCCAACAAGTCGCTCCCAGAGAACCCACAGAATGCCAGGTCGATGGGAAGAATTTATTCCGTACAGATAAATAGTTCGGTGTGGGAGAATGTAGTATTCAGAAGTAATTTACATCTCACTTCCACACCTATTGAGAATGGAACAGTCGACTGTAGATATAAGTAGTTGATTTTGTCCACATTTATTAATAAAGTGGAATAAAGATTATAAATAATCTTATTATTATAATTATAAATAAAGATGTTCGGGCTTTCTGTTTTCAATAAATAATGCTTTATCCGAGATGGGCGGATGGAACAACGTATTATCAGTAAATTATTCAGCAAAAATTATTTATTTGCAGCTGTCATTAAGATAAGGTCAACTTAGAGATGTAATCATAATGCAATGAGTTGAATTATTTAATTTGGGCCTTACAATATGCACTAATATCCATTCCATTCCCCTGTAATTGTTCAAAATCCAACATTTCCTTGGAAGAATGTAGCGCCCGATCCCCAAAATTTATAAGCGCATTGAATTCGTCGTAATATATTTAGAGCATCCATTTTGAAAGTTAGATGTTCGAAACTATTGTTGATGTTTGCGAAGAGACCTCCATATCTGTTTATGCTTCAGGCCCCGCCAAATATAGGGTCCGGCAGTGGAGCGGACGCAGTGCAGAGATTGCAAAGAAAAGAGGAAAATATTTTACCATTTACACAACAACAATAGCATAAGACCGCGATAGTAATTACAATCTGTGTAACGCTGGTCGATGCTTCGATTATTTCGCAATAATAATCTCATTAGTAAGCATTTATTATTACCAAAGTTTTAAACACGAAACGTAAGAATTCAGTCGGATTAGAAGAATTTTTATAATGAAAATATACAAATTTGCTTTTTACTTTTTCCTAAATATTAGAGGACTCAAATTTAAAATGATAGAATGCATTCGTTTTTACTTATTTCGCGACAGTTAGGTTTCCATATATTTTGAAAATACTTGCGAATCAAGTTGCGAATCATGCCAACATCATTCGTTCGATTCATCTGCATATTAAAAGAAATAACATAATTTATAATGAAGCAATTTATTTCCAGATATTTCTCAGAGGGGAACACATTAGCTCGCAAAGTCCACGGGCTATACTATCTTAACCCTAGGCTCCATATGTTATTAATTTTAGGATCATGTTCATGAATGCAATATAATTTGATTTTTGAATAGTAAGGCAAGCCTCGGTTCGCAAATCAGTTTCGAGTTTACTGCGATACAGTGTATGTACCACGAAATGACATTATGAGATACATTAAATTCTAATTCTTTTTAAACACAATCCCAAAGGCGTATGTAGATAATCACCTGACCAAATTTCAGTATTCTAAATATTACTTATATATCACGTGGATGTGAAGAGATATTTACTAGTTTAGCTTCTTACTGCACAGGATCAGCATTAGTCGAAAACGTTGTATTTTAGATATTTATTGGCAGCGAATTTATGAAATAAATATTCAGGATTATCAGTTTCACAACCCATTGAAGATAAAAATCAGATGAAAGCAACGGGTGATCTGCTTGAATGTTTGTGAAACTGTAAATGATGCAAAAACAAAGATGAGTTGTAAACGGAGAATAATTGTAGTGCGCGATATATGAGACGAAGAGATGGAAGATCATGGGGACACATGTTATGAAAGTGTATATATAAGAGGAGTAGAAAGAAAGGGAGAGAGAGAAAGAGAGAGATGGGGAATAGAGAGATTGTCAGAAAAAACTAACGTAATGATAAAAGCTTGTTAATAAATAGGGTAGCGGGTTGTAAAATGGCTGTGTAATAATTTAACATTTGCGAAAGGAATGTGTACATGTTTTATTAATGTTGCGCCACATTAATACAATTTATACACAGGCGTTATATTCATTAAAATATTTATATTGGACTTATAAATTATTGGAGGATCTTTTACAATTTGAAGAATTTAATATATTATGAATTTTGACATCAAGTTGGTTTTTCAGACGGAAAATATGTGCTGCGTTAGAAATAGATTCCTCAACTGTCACAGCATTTTGATCAATGTAGGACATTCCTTACTGCTTGTATTTAAATTTATTTGACACAGTATTTTAAATATTTTACAGCAGTCTCTATAGCCGTTGCAAAATCCATGAAATACCCATAGGAATGAATTCAAGAAAATGACAAGGAGAGCGAACTAAAAAATTGCTTAAATTTTTATACCAATGGTCAGAAAAATCAATATGTTACTATAAAAAGTTATAAAATCTATAGCTAGTTCCCCGAAACAAGATACTATTTTCGGTTTTAGCCAGCTCTCCTCAAACCAATATTTTTTCAGTTAAACTGAGTGGTGATTAGATTTTCAATTCACGTATATGTCAAATTTATTAAAAAATAATTTTCCCAAAATATGAGGGGAACGGTTTAAAGATATATTAGCATAATAATTGTTTCAAGTTATTTCCAGCTGATTATATATATATATATATATATATATATATATATATATATATATATATATATATATATATGATGGATTATAGATTTAAGCTGTGATATATTTATGGGATAAAGTGCTCAATATCAGAGATAGAGCGTATGTAAATATAAATATAAAAGTGAACATTGAAGTCAACAAACAGTGGCGACATGCTAGGCGAAATCGTCAGGCCGTCTGACGATTGCGCTTCGCAATTATATTTCAATGTTTAATTTTACATATATATATATATATATATATATATATATATGTGTGTGTGTGTGTGTGTGTGTGTGTGTGTGTGTGTGTGTGTGTGTATAATCAAGAACAATTCAAATCCGTAAAGATTTCTTTCGGTTGTATTTAATTTCGTGAACCTGAACATTCGTCAAATTTCTTCTCTACTTCATCACTTTTCTCTTGCTTTTCCTGCCCCTTCACAATCGAATATTTTAGTATGAGATATTGTCTCCAATTACTCATAGATTTCGTTCTGAAAAGTTGAATATATAGATATTTACGACATAAATTATAACCGAAATGAATGGTTAAGTCTTTTCTTCATTACACCTCTCTCTGTATATCTTTTTCTCTCTCTATCTCTCTCTCTTTCTATATATATATATATATATATATATATACAAGTCTAGTATTGGTGTATACAGAATAAATTCCAATAACAAAAAATTACTATTCTTAAAAGAGTGCTCAATACAGAGTAGAGCATATATAATTATTTATTTAAACATTATGACATAAATATGTTATAAAATCACTATAAAAATAGCCATTTTGTTTCAACACCTCCGATGTCTTATCAAGTGATGACGTTGAATGTAGAATAAAGGGCTTTAAAAGTTTCAAATTAATTAACGATCCTTCGTAAGGGGAAACGGTGTTACAACAGCAGGAATGACCAATCAAAATACAAGTATACGGGAATTCAAAAAAACTTGACAACGAAGTAAGGTTATAATAGCTATTAAAAGCTTTAAAGTTGGGGTTTTACTAAAATAGAATATATTCCAACCAATAAGTATTAAATTATATGATAAAATTTGATATTGAAATTAAAGGGAAAAGATTACCAATTTTAAAATCTAAATTTAATCTCTATTAAGTTTAAAATTATAAAACTACTGATGAGAAAAGAAAGAAAATACATATGTTATTCAATTTATTTTATTTTTTCATTGAAATTACGTTAGAACAGACGCTCTTTTAAGCTGGTCTTCCCGACAAAAATGTATACATTTCAATTCCACGTGTATGAATAGGGTGTTCACCTCGAGCGTAAAACAATATGCACACTCAGATTATTATACATAAGTACCCAGACATATTTAGATATATACACACAAATAGGTGACGAGATAGGGGACATCTCCACGGCCCTTTATATATTAAAAAAAATCGAACACCTACATACATACAAAATTAAATCTTCTTGTATTTTTTATACACATAGACATCGATAAATATACATCCACATACATACATACACAATTAAATATGCATGCATTTTCTATACACAAAGACCCCGATAAATACACGTACACACATCCACATACATTGACCTAAACATTCTGATAAAACAAGCAAGAATATTCAAGACTGAATTTTATTAAACGAATGCTAATCACTTATTAAAATATAACTTATACGAGCAAATATATATATATATATGTATATATATATGTATATATATATATATATATATATATATATATATATATATATATAGAGAGAGAGAGAGAGAGAGACTGTGCTGTGTGTGTATATTATCCCTCACCGTTACAACAGCACAGTCTTCTAAGTATTTGCAATATATTATGATTATATTTCTGAGGTATAGTGTAATAAAGGACGTGCGTACAAATGTATTGTGTTGATTATACAAACATCAATATTGTCATCCTACAGTTTACTGAATCAATTTGAACTCCTCTTCTTTTAAATTACCAGCCATCGTTATATTACCACTTCACCACAAAAAATTATTATTATTATTATTATTATCATTATTATTATTACATAATAAATATTCTGAAAATAAAGTCTGAGAATAAAAATATTAAACGCGATTTTAGTGAATTAAATTAATTCTTATATTAAATTAATCAAATAACCACTACTATAATCCTAAATAAACTGGTATAATATTAACTGAATACGTAATTTTGCAAATAAATTTCTTTAAGTCAGGTTGCTCCTAGTACTATAAGTACTACGTAAACCAGTATTTCTTGTTTCATAGTAGGATTATCGGCGAATAAAACGGTACCCCCACAGAGATTGTCTATGAGTAACGTGCCTAGTCACCCTGCAGCATTAAATACAAGACCTGTCAAAAGGGCGGAGGAAGGTTTTACATGATTGGCCAATTACCGTGGGAGTCTTGGACTCCACAATGTTTTCGTAGCCAATGGCTAAGTGAAGGACATTATTTAAAACATACGACTCAGAGATTTCACTCTCATCGTCCCAGCTTGCTAGGCCATGACAGATCGAATCCCGGATTCAAAGGGTCTAGGGTAGAAGTTCACATCCACCAACCATTTCCAATTCCTGTAGCGATGGGAAAGTGGCGAAAACAGCAGGAGAAAGATGACACAGAAAGTCGCAGTCCTGTCTTGCATGCAGGCGCGCCAGTATATAGGTGGTCTGAGGTTGACCTGGGGACAACATCGTTCGCCAGCACCCTGATTGACCAAGCAGAATTCTCTAGGGACCTCACTGCTTGCTCCATATGGAGAGAGGCCTGGAAAAAGTGGCCTAAACAAAGCTCATCTCCCACATAACCCAGCTAGTTGACCGCGATCAACAGGCTTCTTCTCATGCGATCGAACGCCAGTAAAGAAAAAGTTCACATCACAAGGGTAACAAAGAACTACATGTATTATGCTTGAATATCAGAATCACGACCGAAAGTGGTCGACCAGAACGTCGCTCTGCTCCAATTACAAATCAAATGACAAGACTAAATGTTGAAATCTCAGCTCTCAATGAAGTTCTTTTTTCAAGGGAGGTCGCCTACAAAAGCACGGCGCCGGATATACCTTCCACTGGTCAGACAATTCAAAACGGTGAGTCGTCGGTCGGGATGAGTATCGCTTTCCCCACTTCAACACCGGCGAGACTAAGCTGAAGGAGGTCCATAGGCATACGTACCTTGGATGTAGCAACAGATCAGTTGCTGGTATCGACAAAGACGTCGACAACAGACTGGCAAAGGAGAGCATTGCATTTAGCAGACTGTAAAAACGTGTGTACTACAACAGCCACATGAAAAGATCAGAGTGAATAGATATATCCTCCTTGCCACTCTCTTATACTGGTAAAAGTCAAATGGGTCAAATACCGACAGCACCTACTTCTATTCGAACAGTTCCTTCAGCGACGCCTACGCACAATCCTTAAGATCTACTGGGGTGACTTCGTTACCAATATTGGTTTCAATGAAGTCCCAGTTAATAGCCACTTGAATAATTAGATATACAAACGTTACAGTCTAACGTTATAATAATAGAACGCACTTGCGACAATGGAAAACTGACCAGCTTATATAAATACTCGAGCGAAAACAAAACGCACATGAAGTAAAACTTGAAGACTGTCACCGATGTTTGTTGACCATGATGTCCACGTTTATATATAAATTATATATACAAAGCATAACTTAAAACCAAATATGCGCGCATACACATATACGCGGGCGCGCACGCACACATACACACATTCACAGACTATGATAAAATATATTCTCGTCACCAAATCTACACACTTTTCCGGTCGCGGCGACCGATGCAACCTGTGTTTCCGGGAAAAATACACATCCTCAAATAGATTAATAACCAAAATTTACTTAATAGACGAAAAGAACTCATGTTAGTTTGGAATCACAGAAAAAAAAGAACTATCCTAAAGTATTTTAATTCTGGATCAATAGATATATACAAATATAAGATTTCCTTTAAATATTTTAGGTTATATATTGATTACTTGCCCTTTAACCAGTTCAGTGTCTATTAATACTTAACGAGATACACGAGGTTCCTCTTTTCTCCTTTAAACTTTAAACTTGCAACATTTTTCACTTTTAAAATAGCCTCCAAGTGACACTCTACATTTTGAATTTACACAGCAATAATATATTAAGTTTATATTAAATTTGAGCTTTGAATATGCGTTTAATTTAGTGTTCCTTCCATGAGATGTAGTACTTTTTATTTAGATGTCTTGTAAAAAACTTACTTCGATCTAAATATTGGTAATGGTTCTGCATCCGGACAATATAGATATCATAGCATGATATAGACTTCTTCCTGGCCACGAATGAAATGAGAAATTAGCGCTTTCAATGCACCAACCATTTGTCATACACAGATTGAACAATTAATATTAATTCTTGAATCTTTACTTTTGTCAGAGTTTTAGTTAATTATATTTCATAAGTTCATATAATGTTATCGCTATTTCTAATAATAATGACGTTCTATTTTCAATCAGTTTGTTATACGCAGATTTGAAAGTTAACACATTGATTATCTAAACGCGCAGCGCCATTGGAAATTGAGAACTACAGAAGGCGGTACTCTTAAAACCTATTTGTGATTGTGCTAGGACAAATCACGATACATCAAGGCCGAAGGCTTGAACGTAATTGCTTTATAAAAAGTTTGACCACGCCAGATTATACCTTTTATCCACCTTTCACTCAACAGTGTTGTAGCATCAACTGCTGTCAGTGAACATCCATCTGTAGTAATGCCAGACATGCTGGCAGACTGGTGTACTCGGAAACGAGTAAAGGTCAGCCCTTATATCATTATTTTGTCTTGTAGTTACATGTGATTTGGATTTTCAATGGCTGTTGATAGAATTCTTCATGTGATGTCGTCTGGTATAACTCTGTGTTTGTTTTTTTTTAGGATAATTCTATAGGATCCGACGAAATATGGTATCTCAAAGTATATATCGGACGAAGTGACTTAAGAATACATCAAAATTTTAGATAAATCCGTTGGTTCTGTTGAAAATTATTCATTTGAAAATTAACTCTGACCTGAAAATAGTCTTTGTAGTTTCGCAGAAGCACATATTTTTTTCTTATTATGCAGCCATTTTCAGGGTTTTCTACCTTTTCAGGTCGATGTTGCTGGCATCTGCAGGCATGAAAAGTAGGAAACTTTTCAACTGCTTGCCTCCATATTTAAATGAACATGTTGAAATATAATGCATTTAAGTCGTATTAATTAAGGTGCTTCTTAAAATTTACTTAGTTAATAAAGGCTTCTATTAATTGCAAATAAACACAATAAGGAAAACAAGGATTTTTGGAAAAGCTTAACACAATACTCGTTGATGGGTGAAAGGTGATACTCGAAAAACATTAAAGCACAATAATACGTACATATAGACACAATAGTTTGTTCTAATTTGTAGAAATATGAAAGGATTTCAAATATATGACCGCGTTACAAGTACATTTTTTTAAGTATATTAACGAATTCTAAAGAAGAGTGTACAGAAATCATTCCTGAATATAATTCAATTTATGTTGCAGTCATCAGTTATAACTTTTAAAAATATGCGTAACTCATGTACGCCAGGGTAAGACTGCTATTGGTAACTTGTAATCCAATATTTAATGTCGCATGATCGGGTCACTCCGTGTAAACTGGTTCTTGCACCTGATATTATTGATGAGTAATGTGGCTAAAGATCTGTCGAGAACTGTGAATGGGCAGATGCATCTTTATGTAGGTTCAACGGCTATTTAATAAAATGGGGTTGCCTGATCTGCACGGATATGTATGCCTCCAGAATGGTGAGGACATATCATTAATGTGCGAAGGGCTTCCTAAATTGAAGTCAACGTCCAGAGTGGTGAGTTTCGCCAATGACATCAACTGCCGTATATTCGTGACTAATGCAAATCTTGAATTTGAAGGACATCGGGCATGGTTTGATCTCGAGACGGATGGGCACGGTCATGTCTATTAGCCAAAGACAACTAATGAATGTATAATTTACAAGCACAGATATGTTGATGGCAATGGTTAGGTCCTCAGCTGTGTGCTGAACCTACTGTTATTCTTCGTTATGGGACGGATAATTATGACGTAAATTATATATAGATTTTTGAATATGACAATTGAATTGTACTATATATAGTTGTTTGACACATGATAATTTTGAAACTAACGAGTAAAAGGTTCTGATATTGAAAGAAAATATTATCTAACGGAATAAGAATGGCATCATATGTTTTCACAAGACGCAAAACACGAAATAAACACAAGAAAACTAAATAAATATGAGATAATTAGGAGGTTTACTCTGCCAGATTATTAAATTATGTTCAAAAAGGAATAAAGCGAAAAAATATTTTGATAAAGCAGTGCTGCATTTTCAGGAAGGTGACATACACTGAAATGACATGAGAATTAATTTAATTTCAAAATGTGTTTTATGCCGCAGACTTTTCTTTGATTCGTTCTTCTAATGTAATACTTTGAAAGACGAGAACATCAAGTGCATTAATCTAGTGGCATTAAGCAAATAGAAATATAAAAGATCGACGATATTTTATTTATTGTTAGTTCAAGTTTGAAATTCACACAGAAACATATTTACACGCGCATACATACATACATATATATATATATATATATATATATATATATATATATATATATATATATATATATATATATATATTTGAATGCATGCCCACAGTTATGGGAGGTAGATTGTTTTTTAATCATTGGCAAGCTATGGAAAATACTTTTTAATAAACCGCAAAGCAATAAACAGAATGAATGCTTATTGCTATTCAGAAAACGGGCAGGGGTTGAAGCGGATGAAAATATAGCAAGAAATCTTTATTTAATATAAATACTACAATATCAATGTTGGTTAATATAAATACTAAAATATGAATGTTGATTAATATAAATACTAAAATATGAATGTTGATTAATATAAATACTAAAATATCAATGTTGATTAATATAAATACTAAAATATCAATGTTGATTAATATAAATACTAAAATATGAATGTTGATTAATATAAATACTACAATATCAATGTTGGTTAATATAAATACTAAAATATGAATGTTGATTAATATAAATACTAAAATATCAATGTTGATTAATATAAATACTAAAATATGAATGTTGATTAATATAAATACTAAAATATGAATGTTGATTAATATAAATACTAAAATATGAATGTTGATTAATATAAATACTAAAATATCAATGTTGATTAATATAAATACTAAAATATCAATGTTGATTAACTTAAGAGATAAGAATAGAAAATGAAGAAAAAATGATGTGCTTTTTCATAAGACCAGTTAATTTGTGATAGTTGTGAAAATTTCTATTAAATGTGAGTATGTGTAAAAAAACTGATTAAAGCATTAATATATTTAGTACACATTCCTTGACTTATATATTAAATAGATTCAACTCTTATACATAAGTATATGCAATCTTCCAATATATATATATTTTTTTCTTTCGGTAGTTGTTTCGTATTTGGTGTCCGTGAAAACTCATACAAATATGGATAATTTTATATGTGAGAAAATATATCACGGAATAGCTATATCTTTTCAAGTGCACGTTCTCTTTCATCATTAGCTTTTCCAATTTCTCCCTAAAGAATGGATTTGATATATCCCACTTTTTACGCCTATCCATGCGAACATTGTTTCCTGATATTCAACCAGCAAGAATGTCACACTGTGTCATTGTTAATTCTCCATCCACTCAAATCTCTTGATACTTGTGTAGTTTATCGCTGTCTTTGAATTATTTCCGTTAGATTTCTTAGCTGCTAGCTTTACTTCATCGCAAACTCTTGCATAACAAAATTGTCCTCTTTTTCCCAATTAATTCCCGCTTAACATTTTTATATATGTTTCCCCGCTTAGAAAAAGCAGTTAATACCATCAGAACAAGACAGTGGATTGCGCAGATAATGGACCCTTTAAAATTGTATAACTGCACTTCGTACAATCTAGATGCGGAATATTATCGTTTCTACTCAAAAGTCCACGGTCACTTATTTATATTTTATTACATTTATTGACGAAATTGTAAGCAGATATTTGGAGTTTAAATTGAGTTTGTATTGTTATGTTATAAAATCATACGTAAATATTTGTAAAAGTTAAAATCATGTATTTTCATTCAGTCATGGTTGATTTGTTCACAATTGTCTGTTAACCGTCGTGCCGGCCCAATAATAAGTACTTTTTAGTGTTGAGGTTTTACTTCAATTTTTTAAAATATGGGACAGTTTTGAATCTCTCACCAGACAAACTCGACGTTGCTGCTGTTGTTCTTTTCTTTTTCTTATTCATCATCATCATCATCATCATCATCATCATCATCATCTTCTTCTTCTTCTTCTTCTTCTTCTTTTGATTATATTGATTTTATTTAGATAAAATTGTTTTAATTTTATAATAATTATTGATAGTTATCCTACGACGTTACCAGTTCTGTCTGAACTGCTAATCAATGGAGATACAGAAACACACCTTGATTACTCATACAGATGGAATTTTAAATTACATTTGGCTTTAAGGAACATGAGAATGAAGAAAAAGTTTTAAGGAATTGGAAATATAAAGGTCATTTTCTGTAGGATCCTAATGGCAGAGTTGAATTTCGAGAGCACATAAAAAGGAAAGTTTGATGGAATCATCTGACATTTACATGGCATATTGAAAGGAAGATGAACAGAGGAATGTGTCGAATAAACTAACTATCGTTTGTAAATAATTTGCAGAACAGGCATTATAGAATTATTTATGTTTTTATATATTGATAGTACTTTCGAACATCATTGTTCATCTTCAGGGTCAAAATTTCTTTAGTCAAATTTAAAAAAATATATTTGGCAATTGTCTTGTAGCGTAATCATGTTGCTACATTTTTTACAGACTAAATAAACGTTAAAATATAAGAGTGCTCTATTTTAACTATATTTAAAAGAGATTTTTAATACATATAAAATATTTTTGATTATTTGCCCATTAACGTTCTGTTTTACGCTGTGTATTTTTTTAATGGGATGATTGTTTCCTTTGGACGCCATTGAGCTGTACAGTTCTTTTCCACATTTTTCGAATATTTTTTTATATGGAGGATAATATATAACAAATTTTACAAAAAAAAAAACAACAACAAATTACAAGAAGCTGTGGAGAGCTCTAATCGCCTACGACCTAATAACAAGTTACATAGACAAAGTATGCACGATAATCTCCTTTTCAAACGTTATAAAATGTACGTTCATCATATACGACGAATACAATTATTTATGTCTTACCTTGTTGTAATGCAAAAATTTGTAATAATTCGAAGTTAAATCTCTTCAGTGAAAGTGATTAGCAAAAACATTTGAAATTAGTTTTTTAACATTGATCTACAAAGGAGAAATAGTTCTTTCGAATATTAAAATGTAAGGTGATTCTTGTTTCGTCGTTACAAAGAAACAGATTGGAATCTAACCTATAAATTCTTTAAAAGCATTATTTAAATTAAATTATAATGTTGTTCTGTTTAACACCTTACATTTATTATACATTTACTAATATACATGCAGATACACATGCACACGTATGTTTGTATATATATATACATACATATATATATATATATATATATATATATATATATATATATATATATATTCATACATGTTTCATTAAATAATATAGACAAGTGTTGTCTATTTATTTTATGTAATTTCTTTTCATATCGTCTGATAAACTTAATAACATTATCATTAAACGAAGAAAGAATATCACAATATTGATACATACTTTTTAATCCAATCTAAGCTTTCGTCTTCCATAAGCCATTATTATAGTTGACAATTAGCAAACAATATATTAAGCAATACACGAACAAGGAATTGATGATAGTCTGTTTTTGTTTAGATGGATGATTTCCAAGCAACATGCATATACACTTGCACATAAGACGCTGAAAGCGAAAATCGCACCACAGCTCATCACGTCACATATGGCCACGCGAGAGTTAATCCGATGAGTATTGAGTATATATATATATATATATATATATATATATATATATATATATATATATATATATATAGAGAGAGAGAGAGAGAGAGATAATGTGGATATTTACGTACAAAAGGAGAGCTGTATATATCTTGACATCCAATGTTTCATTATATGGACCAGCAGTTGATTTCTTTTATATGTTCGGTCTTCTAAGTTTCATCCACAATGACCGACGTGGTATGCGAAGAGAAATGGATTGACATATATTAGACACCAAGTGGCAACAAAACCGGAAGTAATCATATTCCAGGCTGCTTGTGTTAATTACGATTCAGGCTTCGGGTTTGTCAGTCGATCTGTTCCGAATGTTCCCTTCGTTTTTCCACAAAAAATTCAGGATGAGTTAAACGACAAAATTCTCCAAAAGGATTATGAGTAATGTAAAGCAAATTATGAAGTTGTTTTTTTTCACACTTTTCCTTTTTATAGATTTTACTTGTATACATACTGATGCACATACACACGAATAAGGATATATATTTGTCATCCACAGACAGACTAGTTCGCTGTTTCACAGCTCATCAGTGTGACTAGACGTCCGGTTGCCTCTATCTAGGAAATCCGACTGAATTTGCGTCAGTAGGAACTTCTCCATCTAAGCCGTCGGCACACGGTCAGGGATGAAGGTGAATTTTAGCGTGTTTATTTTTAGATTTAGATAAAGACACAGTGACTGACAGTGACTCAATTCTGCCGAAGAGTCGTGCAATATTAGCTTAAATAATCACTGTTTACAAATTCACACCTCAAACTAGAGAGCTCAACCGATATATATATATATATATATATATATATATATATATATATATATATATATCAATTATGTAGTGCGTATTCAATTTATGTAACGTAAATCATTTAAACGAAAAACAAATACTGAAGCTAATTATATGGCAAGAATCACTCTCGCAAACAATATTTAATTTTTAATTTTTTCTACTAGAGTGTTTTTTTAGCAATGAGATATTGTTAAATTTAAGAATTTCGGACTGCATTATCTTTCAATGTCGCATTACTACCTGGAATTTAACAAAAACACACTGAAATGTCTACCTGATGATGGTCGTTCAAAGCGACTGAAAGCCCGGCTAGTAGAAAAATAAGACCTGATAAAACCGGAATTTATAAACAAGGATCATAACATTCATTAACGGATTCGAAGTTGATTGTATTTTATTATTAAATATTGTTTGCGAGAGTGATTCTTGCCATATAATTAGCTTCAGTATTTGTTTTTCGTTTGAATGATTTACGTTTTATATATATATATATATATATATATATATATATATATATATATATATATATATATATATACGTATGCGTGTGTGTGTGAAAGCGAGAAACAGAAATAAATAATATGGATATTTACGTGCAAAAGGGAGAGGTGGATTTATCTTGATCTCCAGTCTTTCTTTTGATGGACCAGCTGAGGGTTCCTTTTGATGATCGGTTTTTCAGTGTCATGCACATTGACCAAAAGGGTATGCGAAGAAAAGTGGATATATTAGAGACCATGTGGCATCGAATGTGGAAAGAGTTCATATTTCCGGCTGCTTCTCTTTATTAAAATTTAGGTTTCGGACAAGTCCGTCGCGCTATTCCGAATGTTCCTTTCGTATTTACACCAAACATTTTCGGGATGAGTAAATAGTCGAGAGATTTGTAGGGCGGAGAACTGACAAAGCAGAAGTTGTCACAAATAACACTTATATAGCTACCAGGATGAGTAGGTGAAGCCATAAAAATGCATGGTCCGTGTTCTTATTTCTAGAAATGTCAACTGTCTTACATCGTTTTCACTTGTGATCAAGTCGGACGCCATTTCCCAGATTTTGCGGCACACAGACGAAGCTCAAGAAATGTAAAGTAACGTGGAGTCAGTCGGTCGGTCTATATTTGTTGATTGAGTGCTTGGTAGTATATCTGTTACCGGACAACTATTCTGGAGAGTGATAATCATTAATATTATGCAACTTCATCAATCCTTTCAAATTGATGTTGCTAGTGACTGCATGTTTTAAGGAAATGCACATAATCATCATAATTTACTCCTGTTTTCTTATTATCATTAACATCAATTTGAGAAACATCGAATGACGATGATGTTAAAAATAATTAATTTTCAGATGATCACAAGAATGTTTGTCTTTCACAACCATGAACATAATTATACCTACCTTATAATTAACAGTACCACTATGCTGATATTATGCTATGTCGAAAGTACTCGGAAACTAAATACAATATGAACCAGCACGGCGTTTCCCTCTTTCAATAACTACAAAAAATCGTATCCTTGAATATGAAAGTATCATATCGAGAAAAAGTAGACGGAAAATATCTAAACTATTCAATGAAATCTGTCTTAATGAAAATATGCCGGCCGCTGAAATACAAAAATATAAGCATATATATATATATATATATATATATAGTTAAACCTAAGCGGATCGACAAGGAAGGCTGGCTGAAGAGGTAAAAAAAAGGAACGGTATAATTATAGTCAATAAACAAGACGAAAACCACGCAGACACGGAACATATTGGTTATTGGATTAGGCCTCGTCTCCTCGGAATAAATAATTGTTTAACCCCTGTTGTCCGTGTTTGTATCTAAATCAACCCCTCCCTTCAAGCCATTTTTCGAATAAATGTTCCTCCCCAATCCTCCCAGTTGCTGTTTTTGCTTTTTGGTTTTTTTTCTCACGTGGTTTTGGTCTTTTGTTTATTGACTATGTGTATACCGTTCCTTTTATTACCTCTTTAGCCAGTCTTCCCTGACGATTCGCTTAGGTGAAACCTTGGTACGTTTGTCTGGCTCTCTAGGTTTAACTAGGTCTGCTCTACTTACTGTAATAAGCACTTTATTTAGTTAGTTGCGTACTCGTATCGGGGATTTTCTTCTTTGGGCTTTGGACCTGAATGCAAAACGATTGTTTTCGACAGTCGTTCATGTTCTCGGCCCTTCTTTTTAATATATTTTTTTCCTTCGATATTGATTTGATTTTTCCAAATGAAGAAACCGAAGGGTTTCCGAAACGAGTGTAGTTACTTATACTTATAAGATTACTAACATTATATATATATATATATATATATATATATATATATATATATATATATATATATATATATGAAGAGAGGGAAAATGTCGGTTTTTGTATTTTTAGCAAAACAAATGCGTAAGAGAATTCGTTTATTAATACAGGGTATTAATTTTGGTGTACATATATGAATTGTACATGTCAAAAATAATTTAGTATTTTGTTGTGTAACCTTTTGCTTTAAAATACATCATTAATTGAATTCTAAGTTATTCGACCGGTGTTACTCATTATAAAAAATGTAACATTAATTCTCCGTGGCATGCTAAAGACTAAATTCTTGAGTAAGTTAACGTCATTCACCAGACTTTTTCAGCTTTCCTTCAATTCAACTCTGCGTTAACTTTCCACGCTTGTCCATTATCACCATATGTTTTTTCAATTGGATACGGTCAGGACATTTTGGTGAAATAAAGAAATACTAGAAAACAAGGGGACCAGGATGTTGACGAAGAATTAAGGCCTTTATTAAAGCAAAGATTTACGCAACAAAATGCTAATTCATTTTTTCACTTGTATAATGTACATGCGTACACCTGTATTAATACCCTGTATTGCTAAAGAATTCTGTTACTCATTTGTCTTGGTAAAATTACAGAAATCGCCTTTTTATGGGTGGTTCCATTTTTTATGGCAAATAAATAAATATATATATATATTTATATAGCCACACTGAAGAGCTGTGATACAGCGAAATAGTCTGTCTCTGGATGACAATTATATATATATATATATATATATATATATATATATATATATATATATATATATATATATGTATGTATGTATACACTCACACACACGCATACATATATATATATTTACATATATAAATATATATATATACACTCACACAAGCATATGTATATATATTCATATATATATATATGTATAAAATATATATATATATACATATGTATATATATATATATATATATATATATATATATATATATATATATATATATATATATATATATACATGTATATATATATACATGTATATATATATATACATGTATATATATATATATATATATATATATATATATATATATATATATATATATATATATTCGAAAGCAGTTTGTCTTTTGCGAATATTTGCATAAATTAATAAAACCATATATTTTGAGTTTTTCCAGATGTGCTTTTCTGCCCATTCTAAAATGACTATATAAAATATATTATACTCGGTCGACCCACGAATGTCCGCATAAATTGTACTTAATTCTATTTTCTTTCCAGATTTCCTTTCCAAAAGATCTTAATGGCATTTCGTAAAGTTATAGACTATATAATTTGTTCATTGTATCTGATAATATATACATGTCCAGACAATGATCAAATTATGACCTCCGTTGCAATTTAATTTACGTAATCGTTTCGTTGTGTTTTAGTTTCATCGTTGATACGCATAACACAGACAGACGTCATTCTTATCAAATGTGCTCAGTTTGATATATGGATAGTCAACATGCTTATCTACTCGCAACGACCAACCATTTTTTTATATTTAATATATCCCCCAGCTGAAGAAGGATAATGATGGCGTCATACTTCTTCTCCGTTCGGTGTTTCATTAGGACGTTGGCGATAATGACCCTCCACATTTTCTTGTCCTTTTTAGTTCTTAATAAGTTTTGTATTTTTTATTTTTCCTAAACCCTGTTCCGCCATCCATTTACGCAAGTTTGCAAGGTAAGTTACCAGTTGTTTTCCTCTGTCCATCTTACCTTTAATCTGTCCTGTGAGTATCAAATAACCAAGCCCATTGTCCTCATTATGTGACCTAGAAATTTGAACTGTTTCTTCTTGAGGTTAAATATGAGTGCCATTTTTTGTCCATTTTCTCGAAATCTTCGTCCTTGCTCAGATTTCCACTCGCTGTACTTTTCAGCATCGTTCTATAGAACCACAGTCATATTTGTTTCTTTTCGTTTAAGCAGAGGGTGCAATAAAACATCGAATTGTTGTGTATTAGCGGTTACCGATTTCAAATTTGTGTGCAGTCAGTTTGCGTTCACTTCGCATTATTAAATTAAGTAAATGGACTTCTTTATCTTTTAAATCGCAAGGCCATTTTTCTGAAGTTTCAAACCCTGATAAAGCTGCAACAGTTCTCCAATTAGCTATACTTTCCAGTCACAACCATACAAATGAAAATCTTAGAGAAATTAAAACAGAGTTGTGGAGACTTATAATTATCTACGTGACGATGTGGAAGGATGAAGTAATCAAATATTTTCTTATATTAAAATTGAATACTTAGAAAACTTAGTAAATAATAAGTATATAACACAGACGCCTGAATACACTAAAAACTGAAGGTCCCCCAAAACAATGAGAGGTAAATAATATGTAGCTTCTCCCTGTTTAAATAACGGTGGATATGTGACATATCATCGAGTTTACGAATGGCTAGTTTTATTGAATCAGTATATCTATCAAATCTTATTTCAAGGTTGTCTATAAAGTTTGTGGTCTTTCGTCCGAAAGGAATTTAATGAGATCTGTAATATTTTATATGCATATTTAATAGAGTTTATATCTTCAGAGATCAAATAATTACCTGAAGTTAGCTGAGTGTTCTCAAAGCATGTTTTGTAGTATGCGTGCTAGATTGCTATTTGTGGGATATTGTGATGCCAAAGCTTTACAATAAAGTTTCATCGCAAGGATAATGGGAAGAAAATTGGCTGTAAAAACAACGGGTTACAATAAATAATAGTAACAATCATGGTTTTATTTACATTATTATATAGACAGATACTGAAATGGCCTGGATGTATATAATGGAATGGTTACACATCTTCAACATATATTAATTATGGATATGCCGAAAATAAAGAGAAACATACTCTACCTTCCGTATAATATGGAACCAGTCTCCCACTATCAAACGCTGATATTTTCCCTCCCAAATGGGAAAAATAGACGAAGGCTTCACATCTGAAATGATACCTATACTGTTAGAATATGGCGTGATCACATTGAATACAATGTACTTTTTGTACATTGACGAATTGAGTGTTACATACACGGAAAGTGAATTGGAATTAATACTCTAATAATGTGGCCATTGTCCTTGTAAATACTGACATATGATCACTTTCCTTCTTTAAATGAGGGTCATACTGCTGTCTGCCTGTTTTTAGTGCAACTTTTTACAGTTTGCAAAGAATATTTAAGTCCTTTATCAATTCGGCGAGTGATTGCGTCGTTTTTTCCCTGGGCGAGACAATTATTTTGCGGTAAACGAAGGTTACATCCCCACTGCCGCATACAAAGCCACAACTAAACTTCCACAGCTAATGCCATTTTTATGTCTTTCATTCGTCATCCACTTGACTCTACTTCTGGAAATGGCGACTAAGACCGAAATCTCCGTTGTATTATTGCCTTGGTTAACTTTATTTACACGGGTAAATGTTTATGTAAAATTTATCGATACAATCGTATTTAATATCATGGAATGAAAAACAGCAGAAATATGTTGAGAGAAATACCAGTCAAAATAATTAAAGCCGTTTTGTGTCAGACTCTCGAGGTCTTGCCAACTGTGCAATGGTGAGAGGAAAAACATCATTCAATACTTTAGTAATAAAATCAACATTCATACTCTGTCTTCCATCTTCAAAGTCTATTCAAGTACCATCACTTTTTTTTAAAGAAACCAGTAAGGAGAAAAACTGGAACAGGAGGTCACAACAAGAAGAAGGATCATCATTGCAGCTTAGAGCTAAATTCATGCTTATTGTTCAATTAGACTACAATGGTGTTATAAAAACATCGGAGAATTCCAATAAGATATCCTTAAACATCTACAATATACAACCTAAAATTGGACAATATTGCCGTTACACCCGGTATAAATCTATCATTCATCCATGTACTGAATATTATTATCAGGTCTGGTTAGGTGCTTCTCCGATGTATTTAGAGATTCTTGAAAAAAATTCAAAGTGGAATCTGCTAATTTATCGGTCTTGACCTGGTATCTCATCATCGGTTTCTTTCCCACGGCGTTATGTACCTTCTCTGTGTCTTTGCTATAAATATCTCCATTATATTTTCTCTCATGAGATGTCTTATTTGGTACGTCGACTTTAACTGTAGTAAAAGTTTAGCAGCTAGATCTCAACATTTTGCAGATTAATTTCATAGATGTAACTGTAAATGTTACGCTAGTACTGTTGTATTTTTCTCTTGTGGAACTCTCTTCCAGCTTCTTCCTTTATTGTCTTCATTGATCCTCGAAAATACTAATACAATCTCTATTGGTATCTTCTATCTTCTCATTTACTTTCTGTTTTTTTAAGTTTTGATTTACTTATATTCTTTTACAGTCAGTAAATCCTTGCTTCTTAGTGGCTTGGTTTTCAGCTTTTTTGCTTAATTCACATGGGATGGTTTCCCTGAATATAGTAAAACAAACTTGTAGCAAAACGCGTAATTTTATTACTCCTTGTGTTATTTCTGTGTATTCACTAAACTTCTTATTATTCTCATATTGCGAGGGTTACTTAACAGAGGAGATCTAGAAAGCCTTGTAGAATTTCGGAAATGGCAAGACGCCGGACATCGACGGTTTGTCTTACGAAGCGTACTGAGTTTGTCGTTCATGTTTGTCTCCTTAGTGGAAATTTTCCTCAGCCATTAGATATAACAGGAGACTATTCCCCTAAGTTTCACCAGAATGCGCCCGGTGTTGTGGAACGGAGTATGCTATTTTGGACGCCTTCTACTTTAGCCCAGATGTGAGAGCTTCTTGAAGGCGACGTGATACGTATTCCGCACTGACAATTCTTTGTCTTTGTTGTCATTTCTGTTCGTAGCAACGTGGACACGTAAATATTATGTAACTGTCATGCTAGATCAATTACGAGTTCGAATCTCACAGGATGCTTCATACTTTCGGCCTCTAGACTACACTTAGATAAATATTTTGAACACTTCATCCTGGTGTAATGGTTAGCAAGCTTGCCTCACAAAATCAGTTAACATCGAGTAGTGAATTCGATCCTCTTTTCGTGTTTCATACTTTCGGCATTGTGCCTTATTTAAGCTCTGCTTAGTCATGTTAATATTTACGTTTTTTCATATTTATCATGGAGGTATTTTCATTGCAATATTAAAAATAACTACATGACATGATGTAAATCCGAATAATGAATACATTTATACCCCTCTCTATATGTCGTAAAATACCAAGAATTAGCTGAGTATCTCACGGAGAGCAGAGTTTTTTTTGTTTTGTTGATTGGTGTATGTATATGCTATTTCTGTATCAATATAAAATTGTTGTGAAAGGTTTATTATAAATATGTTTGGGAGAGTGAATGTGACTAGTTAAGATAAAGTTAGATCAGTGATGACACAACCTTCACTATTCTCCATTTTGTCGGCTTTGCGCCATATTTGTATATATTATATAATGAATATTAATTCGCATATAGATTGTTACAAATATTTCTTACCGACGTAGGCATCCCAAAGTTTCCTTTTGTTATTTGCGTATTGACCTGCAATATTCGGAAATATAATGAAGTTGTATTCCATTGTATTCTCCATGGGGTTAGGAGTTCAGTTTGCATCACTTAGTCTATGCTGGAGACCTCAAGCTGCCCTAATATGAAAACAATTGTTGTGTCTCATACATATCTTATAGAAGAGTTTACAAGCATTTCTTTTTCAAGAGTCTTGAAGAAAGACAAAGGCTTTTCTTTATTTTTCGGGTATAATTCGGGTATAATTCTTATACAAATGTCTGTAAAATAGAATTCTAACGATGAATTTAATTTTGCCGCTCATCAAGCTGCTTTAACGTTAGGTTCATATTGAACCTGGTCTTTTTAAAAGCGCTATGAAGAACGATCTACTGAAATCTTTAAACATAAGGATAGGTGGTAGAAATCTAAAATTCAAATAGGTGCATGTGCCTTAAGAAAGAATTTTAGTTATTTTTTTATGTGTGCTCTTTATTGATTCTTGGACGCATATATAAAAAGAAATTTTAGATAAAGAAAATGAATGTCCTGGAATATGATGAAGAAGGATTATACAAATAATGTTTTCCCTCTTTTGGTTTGGGTAGCATATTTTTTGCATTAAATCACTTTTCCTTAAATATCCCACACATGGTGAATGAGAATTATTTCTAAAAAGTGTATACACATTTAAAACCATTTCCCCCGGCAATACTGAACCTTTCTTTTATTAACAACGCTTAGTTTGTCATGTTTGTTTTACTCTTGTTTTGCCATCGCGATTTATCATATAAATTGATTGTGCCAATACGAAAGAAAGAAAAACAGTTTTCAAACATGTGTCTTGAAAGCAAGAATAACAAAAACTAAATCAATTCCTATAGAAAACAGCCCAGAACATGACGATAGCTGCTTTAATATGGAACTCTCGTTTTATATAGATTCACGGAATTGCAACGAAGTCGTGATGTACAGTAAATCGAATGTCAACGACTGTAAGAAAACAAGAAATAGAAGGGAAATGTGTTACAAATCAACAAAGCCTTGTTAAAATATGTTTTTTAAATTATTACGGTTTATCACCGATTCATATTAAATATGATGTACATTATTGAATATCTATATTACAAGCTATTGGTTGCGATATTAATATCTATCCATTTTTATGCCTACAATTTATCATTTTTTTAAAATTAATTTAAACATAAGTATTTGTAAATACAGTTTCAAATTTTGCACCAATCTTCGAGACATTCATTTGTTTTACTTCTTATTTTGATTAAATTTAGAGACTAAAAAGAAATCTGATCAAATTATTGCACTTAAAATGGCAGCTATGAAGAAAGGACAGGTGTTGAAACAGTGGAATATCTGCAGAAGAAACGGATTTTAATGTGTGAAAACAAATTGTAGTATTCAGAAAGAAATATCAAATCAAATTACAAAATGAAACCGTTCAGTTCATAACAGGAGAGCTAATCAAAGCATAAAAAATAGGGTAAAGTGAAACAGACGAAGGGGACAAAAAGAGAGGAATATGTCGGATGGATTGCGAAGGATGATCGTGAAAGAGGATGTAAGGCAAACACATTTAAGATCCAATGACTACAACAAACTTCAAACTGTCTCAAAGCAAAAATTGTTTGGAAATGATAAGAAAATAATGTAACGTGTCGCAGACAATGCAAAATATTCGTTTGGCTAGATGCAATTTTGTTGCCTTTGAAGATTCAAAATCGTCATTGGTGTTTATTGCAGAAGTGATTATAATGAATGCTAGGCATTTTTACACAATCATGGAGAGAGAGATTTTGTCCAGACTGTCAGCTACATATGCGGGAACTCTTCAATCAAGACAAAGCTTCCATACACACGAACAGTTTGACACATAACTGGTGCAAGGGATATTTGCGCAGATTTTGGCAAAGGTAATTAAGCTTCCGTCAGTACGTGACACTAACCAGGTAGACGTTGAAATATTGCCCATGTGGAAGAGCAATGTTTCCCATATCTCTCATTCAGGTGTGTCAGTCCTGAGAACATCTCTCATGATATTGTAGGGCACTTTGAGCAAAGAGATGGTGGAGAAATCATCTATTTCATTTGAGAAAAGATTACAGGATATGGTTAAGCAAATGTAGCACATTTTTAATTTAACCTTCATATAAATGATCTTAATAAATATAGCAATCAACGTGGATTATTAATTACCTGAAATATTAGACATTTTATTGTAGTTTTAAAATGAATAATGGGTAAATGAACAGGCCGTAACCTGTATATTTCGGCTGTAACATAGTGTCAAATATCTTAGGTAAAACAAAATAAAGTAATAATTCTTAATTACTGTTTCTTTTCTAATAATTCCATCATTTTAATTCTGCGTTCGTTCGTAAGTAACGTTCTTTGATTATTTACTCAAATCTATTCCTGTTCCTTGTTAGCCTAAAGTTTTCTGGTAGATATCCTGCCTGTTAAACCACGGTAATCCGACTGTAAGAATAATCCAATCATGTCACATAGCTGTAGGTTATTTAAACAAAAAACGTAGTAGGCATTAGTTCATTTTTATTATGTATTACCATTCAGGTAATATCAATCGTAGGTGAAGCAGTATCATTATTGATTTTCCTCTGATTTGTTTACATTTTAATTTCAGCTTCATTCTTTCGCGTCTTTCGATCGTATCTTTTAGGAATATCAGCGTGTATCATTTGTATGAAAATGCACGCTAAAATAGAACGGTAATTTAGTACTTGAATAATCAAATGAGATACAAAACATAAAGATTGTCTTTTAAACTGTTTGCACGTAGCCACTTGATACCATCTACCTGTACTTTAATTAAATATTATTTATATTGTATATTGTTTTTCATAAATATGTTATTCCGTTAGACGGAAATAGTGATCGTCAAACAAGATCACATTGTCTTGACCTGGCGTCTTAGTTTCAGTCAGTTTCCAACGCCCTAGTATAACTTGTCTGTAACTATTCGATTAATATTGCCATGAAGACTGTTTTGATGGGCTTTGCTTTATGAGACTAATAAAATGCATTTAATCCAAGTACAAGATATCCGGCAATTGGTTGATGTAAAATTAGCTTCTACGCTAACCGCGTTTCGTCTCTCGCAAATTCCCGCATCATCTCACTCTTCTGGCTTTTTGATTTATAATCAAAATTGGCCTTCAAAGATTTAAATTCAGATCCAATTGTTGCCAGCTGATCTTGTTAAGTCCTGTTCTCTCTCCTTAATAATATTTTCTTTTGCATTTATTCTCTCACACTCAGTAACCCCTTGATTCCTAGTGGATTATTAGGTGAAATGATTAATAAAAAAGAGGACATTTTATCTTTAAGAACAGAGTTCACAAAATGAAGCAGTCTGTGCGTCCGATTCAATTCGGAAGCGTTATTTAAGTTCCTTTAAAAATATCTAATGTAATACGTTCACTATTAGTACTTGATATCCCTTTATATGATTACGCGTCAACGAATAAAGTCCGTTTTAAAGGGGAAAGGAAATGAAGATTTTGTTTTAACATAAAACTGTTTGTATTTTGAAGGATATTACTCGATATTTTTTTTTACATTTTTCGAACATTTAAACAGATATTCAAAATGTATCATACTTACTGCACGGTCCGTTATTTAACGCTGTTTCTACCACTTCTCTTTGAGCCATTAGACTACCCTATTAATCCTTGGATCGTAGAATCAGTACAACTGGTGTTGCTGTTGTGTGTTCGTTTCATTTTAAGCAGAACTCCAACCCGATATTAAATTCACATATCTTATGCCAATGAAAGCTACATAGTCAAGTCTGCCATGGTTTTTAATAGATATTAGGGAGAAAGGATGCAGTGATATATTTCCCAAAGTTTTTTTTTTTCAAAATTGGATTGAAATAAACCAGCTGGATTTGTAACAGCCACCAGACAAAAGGATCTACTGATTTAATTGTAATACTTGAAACAAAAAAATCAATAAAAATGACTTTATTTTAACAATTATTATGTCTTGCTACATGTACCAGCATGCTGATCTTGTTTCTTGAACTCACGTTTCCGACGTTGTACTCGCAAAGTTCAAATCAGATGCCTTTCTTCGTATTAGGTAGTATTATTGGAATTTCAAATTGATTAGTTTACTTAGTCTCCGATAATTGATTTTTCTTATTCCACTTTCTATTCGTAGGAGAAACTTCGATAATTAATATTCAATAGCCTTTTGCCCCTTTATCTTTTTCTACATTTATTCCAATGAACGTTTATATAATTATTCTACGCTACCAGACACAGTGATTCTACTACCAAATAAATACAATTTTAAAGCATAATACATGTTTTCGAAAATGATGCAGCTAAAGAGTGAGTTATCTTAACTTCAGATTGGACAACTGGTGAATACACCAATCAAGAATAGCGTGCTGTTCCGCATGGCAAGGTATATACCAATGAATATTCGTAATTTCAAATCTTCCGTAATGCATTATCTATGAGTGATGATTTATGTTAGATAAACCGCTTATCTGCAAGGGTAGTCTTTTTAACGAAGAGATAAAAATAATTCACATTCATTTAAAGCTCATACAGCTTTAATTTATTTTGAAATGCAATTTTTTATAAATCTAATCTGTCAAGTAAATGAGGAATTTTGAGTGTTGGAATAGCAAATACCAATCTCATACTTACCCCTGGTTTGTCTTCGTTGCAATAATCAGTTTTATTATGTAAAGCATGAAAAGAGACGTGATTGTTCATTAGCGTTGCTGATTTAATCTGTTGATTGAAGTGTTCTTAACGAAAAGAAAATATCAGTCAATTCGGATTAATTTCTTTTCCATTCAAAAAATGTTGAAATTACTTTCAACAGATTTTTTTCTTTTTACTTTAAATATCCATTGCTTCTATTGAACGTAAGATCTTCTTGAGTAGAAAAAAAGGTCATTGATTTTTCTGCTATCAGCAGTGAGTGGATTTTATTCGCATTTTTATTTTATTTTAGAAGATTCAAACATATATACATTTTTGGAACGTTAACGACCTACTGCTGAGTCTATCAATGTTTAACAGCAAGCTGCTTAGTCTTAATCAGTGGGAAACCAGCTAATGATAAAATATATATGTTATAAAGTTAATTCTGCCACTTTTTTTTCTAAAACGTATATGTAAATAGCATGTTGATGCTTGTTTTAAAGATCACTCTATAGTCAAGAAAGTGGATATATACCCGAAAAAACACCTCCGTGAAACTTCAAATAACTTTTCACTGAGGATTCTGCGTTGACATCGCAAATAAAAGAGAAAATTTGAATATTCTGTTTGATTTAAATATAATGACAGTTGGTATTTGATCAGCTAGCCTAAAACATATTTGATTCAATCTACATTTTCACAGTAGCTTATATTCCAGTCTAAGCAGATTTAAAAAAAAAACAAAAATAAAAAACGTATTTAATTTCTTTTCGGGAGTGGTTGGTCTGGGATGAACAAGTAATTAAACATTTAAGAATGTATTTTTTGCAGAAGGTATATATATATATATATATATATATATATATATATATATATAGTTAAATTATTAAAATCCCTTTTAGGGGCCATAACTGCAGATTTTTGATAAAGCGCGCGCGCACACACACACAGACACACACACAGACACACACACAGCCACACATATATATATATGTATATATATAAATATCTATATATATATATATCATGTGTATTTGAACAGTAATCTTTCTTTTCAAGCATGTTTCGTTGATTATGAGAGGCAATAATAAATTGTTGAATGTTTTATTTATTTTTTCGAATGTTCTTGCATGGTTCCCTGTAGTGGGGATAAGATGAGTATAAAATTATCCGTAATGCCTATTATCCCAATACTTTTCGGCCACTTTTTTTTGCCGTTTTCAATTGTTTTGTTGTTGAGTGCTGTTAACTTCTCTTTTTGCTTAACACATACTTGCATGCTGCCTATATAATTCTAAAAACAACTTTTAATACATTAGTTCTCTTGCTAAATAAGGTGATATTAATACCAGGCGCCACATGTTTTATGTAGTAGGCTTCTCTAACTGCGAAATATTTTCGGTTATGGGATTTATAAAAATGTTCGTGCTATCATCAATGATAAATTTCTTTATGGGTATATAATACATACATGCGTACATACATACATACATATATGTATATATGTATATATATATATATATATACATGTATATCAATTCGTCAAATAATTGACTCGTGAGTCGTCTGTTCAGGAGGTGTTGGTATGAGCAATATAGATAAATGATTTCTGACAAGAAAGAGAACCATGTACCGGAGTGTTTATCTGATGCTCTGTATTGGACATCAACAGTTTAAACTAATAGGGTTATTTTGATTGGTGTCGATTAGGTGGCGGATTTACATTTTCTGTAATATATTTTATGTTTTACTTGTTTACAGGGATTTACTGCTAAAAGATTGCGTTTAGTGTTTCATCGGATGGTAAATTCGTTCTGCTTTGAATTAATGTGCATCTGGTTGCTTTAAAATATGTTGATGTTTTGTCGTATTGTATTTTTACTATTAGTGTTATGTATAATTTTTAAGAAAAATTTTATTTCTTTATCGATGATGTAGTCGGGAAAATTATTATTAGTTCATGCATATTTTATGTGTTTGAATTCATTCAGAAATATTTTCTGGGAAGAATTATTTCGATATGCTTTAATTCGGAAGATATTTTTATCGATGCTATTTTATATATTTCAGGGCATTTTCTATTATAGCTTAGAAGATAAGAGTTCGCAATTGTTGGTTATGTATCGAAGGTCCTTGGAGTAAGGTGAATGTCACAGTATGCCCCATCCAAATCACCGTATGGTATCCTTGGCCACCAGCGCCATAATGACCCTGTTATTTTCATGGCTACGCAGATCATAATTTATCACATGTCGTCTAATCCTCTATATACTGAGCATCATCTTGCGTATATGTAGATGTAATCTTTTGGCCTGAGGCACAGTGTCCCTTAGTGACAAGAAAAATCAGGAACACTTGGGTGTTTTATAGAGCATCCAACATTCGTCAACGATGATATTCGGATTTGAACATTGAGGTTCCGAGAAAAAACAGCAAGAAACAGTTAATCGTTGTTGCTTTTTGACTTCCAACATTGTGTGGAGTACCAACCTTTTCAGCTTACAAACCATCCGTATGCATTGAATGTGAAGCATGACTGTTCCTTCAGATATTTTGAACAATTTCAACAAGCTCATCACAATTCTAACTGGTGTCCACCTCTATGGCTGCCTTCAAGGCTTCATCATACAAGACCTGTTAAAGGCAAATGCAGGGTTCACACAGACGGGTAAAATCTCCCAACCTGAACATCTGAAACAAATACCTAGACTTCAATCACAGAATTATGTCAAAGGCTTGAATATTCGTCGATTTGATGCGACTGCGGACATGCTCATTTCGACACCGCCATGTATTCTCGCCGCTGTTCGTGCTGTGATTAATGTATGTGGTCAACGTCCATGCATTAGTGAAGATCAATGCCAACGCCTTCATGTCCACCGCTTTCCCTCGTTTGTATATAAGTGACCTGATTTGGTTATTTTATAATAATTTCCTCGATTATTTGTAGGCGTTTTTACAATTATTTTTATATTACTTTAGCATTATCATTTAGTATATTACCTATGTCAACGGATGTTAATGTATTATTGTTATTATTTTCTATTGTTAATATATACTATTTTATGTCACTATATATCGAGACATGCTTTATGAAATGGCGGGTGGATAGGTTTAGAAGTATGAGTAATGCTATCGGTTCTTGAAACTTTTTTTCAGGTGACATTAACGAAATGCACAGAACATGTTTACTACATTTGTCTCGTTTAGAAATGAATTCGGGTAATTTGCCTTATTTTTCACAATTAGATGGATTAAATTTTCCGCAGTAAATGATTAGTTTAATTTCTTTGTGGGGTTCAGTAAGTTTAATCTATCGGTGGATAATTAGGGTCATGGCTTATGCGTCTACTTTATAAATTTACTGCACGCGTTAATACTGTAACTTTGCGTTTTTATTTTATTTTCCTAAATGAAATACAAATAGTTTTAATTTCTGGTTGACAATTTTGATGGAGAAGTTATTGTATATTAGGGTTATTTGATGTTAGTAAGTTCTTTGCAAAATATGGTTCTTCTTGAAGAAATATAAATGGCTAAATTGATTAGGTTTTTGATCAGGGCTATTTTATATATTTGCAGAATGTCCACATGATCTTTTAACAAGCCGCAATTGTGACTAGTTGAAGTTTTGTATAGAGATGTAGTGAATTTATTTTTGTAAATAGAGTCAACAAGTATGTCTCGATCTGTATAACTTTTTCTTTATCTATCTATCTATCTATCTATCTATCTATCTATCTATCTATCTATCTATCTATCTATCTCTCCGTATATATATATATACATATATATATATATACATAGATATATATATATATATATGTATATATATATATATATATATATATATATATATATATGTATATATATATGTATATATATATATATATATATATTATAAATTAACTGATTTAAACTAGGTCTTTTCGTTACATAGTAATAACCATGTTTCAAAAATGGAATAATCATGTTTAAATAAAACATAATTTAAATAAGTTCATTTATAAAATTAATGCTCTGTAAATTTACATTGAGCAATATTGTGTAAAATTAAATTATCTATAAGTATACCGGATTATATAACTTACTGTTCTTTCTTTCTTTATATATATATATATATATATATATATATATATATATATATATATATATATATATATATATATAGTTAAAACGCCGTTTATTTAATTGTTTGATTTCATAAAATCCTAACGCTGACGAAATTAAAGAATCCTCCTTTAAGATTGAAAAAATACCGGTTCATTTTCGCGTAAACTTTCCCAGCGTATTTGCTGAAACACATATTATAATGGCGATTTAAACACAAGACGAGTGAAGTTTGAAATTTAACCATTAAATGTTAATTATCTTATGTAAAATATATTATTTCATATTGATTTAAAGATTGTTCAGAAACCTGTAACAAAAACTTAACTGAAAGATCGTACGCTCGTACAAATTATTCTCTGATAAGGGGAGCAATGACTAACGTTAATATTTTGCATATGATTTCTTTGACAAAGAAATTTATTTAGTGTCTACTAAAAATAACCTTTAAAGTGATAATGCAGGTGAATGTGTGTGTGTTTGTTTGTGTGTGTTTTTGTGTGTGTGTTTGTGTGTGTGTTTGTGTATGTGTATTTGGGTATGTGTGTTTGTGTGTGTGTTTGTGTGTTCGTGTGTGTGTGTGTTGTAGCCGATCGTATTTGAGTATGCCTGTCTAGAAGGGCGGGTACAGATGCATGTTGCTTAATCAAATTTGCGTTTGTTCAGCACCCACATAATCACCCCTCGATTTATACAGCATCTAGGCTGATGTAATCTTAGATACTCTTTTAGGGAATGAACTCATTAAGTGTCTTGATCAGCAGTATCAATAAGATCAGTACGCTGAAACCCTCGGTCACGATGTCTTATGACTTCGTGCGAGCACATATACAATTTCACCTTCTATTGATTTTCAGTCAATTTCGAGGTGCCGCAACCTGGGATCGCCTCCTCAGACTGATAACGTCTCGAGGTCGCCTTCCTGATAAATCGACAACGATGAGATTCGAACTCGATCTAACAACTCGTTCATGCGCCGATATTTTCCAGTAGGAGTAATATGCATGGCAGAAAACGTGTTATACGAAGCCACAATTTTCCCCAAGGAAAATATAAAAGATAAAATGATATATATAGGAATATCTGCGGGGAATTGGAAACAGCGTTTTTACAACCGTCGCCATTCCTTCACAAATGAATCTAAAAGACACCAAACAGCACTATCGAAACACTACTGGGATTTATTGGAGAACGGCTGCACCCCACAGCTGAAATAGATAATCGTCTCTAGGGCTCGAACTCAAATAAATTTCAGAGACCGACGTGACCTGTGTATAAAAGAGAAGATCCTAATGATACAGATCCTGATAAATTACTGAACAAACATAACGAGATGATTTTTAAATGCAAACATAGAAATCATCGATATTTAACAAAAAAAGAAAAAAAAATATACGATTGTAAATATTGGCTTATTTTTAGATTTGATGATGATTGTATACACACATGTGTGCGGATAAATAAATGTATGTATACACATGTGTATATGGACTTGGATATGGATATGTGAATTTATGTGTGTATATATATATATATATATATATATATATTGTGGGCACGTGTGTAAATATGTATATGTATATGTGTATTCGTAATTTTTGGTAGGTATATGTATATGTATCAAATTCATGTATATGGGGTTGCATATGTGTTTGTATATGCATATGTATATGTATGTATGCATTAATGAATTCATATATGTGATATGTGTGAATATATGTGTAGAATACAGTGGTATACATATATATCCATATATAGGTTTAACTGAGTGTAGGTCTTTCGTTATATATATATATATATATATATATATATATATATATATATATATATATATATATATATAGAGAGAGAGAGAGAGAGAGAGAGAGAGAGAGAGAGTTCTAATAGAAGGACAGAAATAAATTTATTAGCGTTCAATCTTACTTTCTCTTTAAATAATTTCTAATTAGAATTGGTAGTTTGCAAATTTTACTTATCTGGAGATAACCTCAATTTAAATTGATCTTTTAGATTTAAATTAAAATATGTTACACCATAACTATTAGTCATGATGTTAAAAATATTAAAATTAAATATATTTTTTGACATTTAAACACTTAATTCACCACGTAACATTAAATGAAAAACTTAAGGAAAAAACTTAAATAGGTATAAATATGAATGTGTATGGAGTTATGTAAATGTATGTGTAGGTATGTGTATATGTATATCCACATATACCGGTGTATATCGATACATGTGTATGTGGTTATATGTGTAATTCCACATATATATGAACGTATGTATATGGGATTTTTACGTAAATATGTATGTGGTATAAGTATGAAAAAAAAATTACTATTGCTTTAAATCTTACTCCATCATGATTTGAAACCTCAACTTTAATTAAGAAATATTACCCATCTAAAAATACCTACAAATTAAAGTCATGAATTAGACTCAAACACGATGAAGATTTTACATTAACAGTCATTCACAATATTACTTTTAGGTAACTTTTATCTGTTTATTATTGTTGTTTATTAATATGGTATTCAACTTATATTAAATCCCTAATTTATTTGTAGAGAAGTTGAATATTTAAATTAACACACATTAAATTAATTTCTTTGTGCAGTTTTTTAAACATTCAAATTAGAATCAAAAGTTTAAATCGGTTTTTATCTAAACTGCTAAAGATATACCACCCCTCTTCCTCCTCCGAAAACCCTAAATCCCTCTCTTTTCTCTTTACGTCCCCATTTTTTTCTTTTTCCTTTTTTATCCTTTTCCTTTCCCCATATCATTTCCGTTAAGTTGACTGATTAAATAGGTCAATTTCTGATCATTAACCCCTTCTTCCTCAATATTAAGTTTTATAATAAAAAGAAATATAAAAATAAATTTTAAAACTCTACCTTCCCTCTCTGAACTCGACCATGTCTCTCACACCATCCCTCGCTAACTTCTATATCAAATTATATAAGCCTAATACTGCCCTTCAAAAGTGTAAATTTTAATTTCATCTTTCGTTTCACCTTTTGAAAGTGAAATCTGTATAACCAGGGAAAAATAAAAATCTCTGGTGAAATAAATTATTACAATGGAGCCTTAAAGTGGTCTGTTCGTCTTTAAATTTATATATATATATATATATATATATATATATATATATATATATATATATATATATATATATATATATATATATATATATATATGTATATATATATATATATATGTATATATATATATATATATATGTATATATATATATATATATATGTATATATATATATATATATATGTATATATATATATATATATATATATATATATATATATATATATATATATATATATATATATATATGCATCAGCCTCTATCGGATATATACTTTTTTTCTCGTTTGATATATGTAACGCTATACGTCGAGCTAGTTGTTATGGTAACGATCCATATAGAATTGTCTTTATTCGTTGTTCCTCTATTCAATTCTAACCATCTTTCCTTCAATTAAGAGGACATGCCACGACGTAACTTGTGTTACATTACATTTTATAATTCCGGATTATGCACAACAGAAAGATTTTAGAAAACGGTTTCTTTGCGTATGTATGTCAACTTTTGGTCATACACATGAAGTGACTTGTCATATATTTAGTAATTAATAATTTAAAAAAATATTTTATATCTTAGTCCCTTATTTTCATGCACCTCGTTCTTTAAATATCTCAACCTTCAACATTTCTATCAACGAAGTCAAGACAGTCCCTATCCTCACACGTGCATTGGATTATGTTAGATATACTGTCAAAACATATATGAACACAATTCACGTCAAGTGTAAGCAGCTAATTATATAACATCACCGATTAGTAGCAAAATAGTGTGAACACAATCGGTAAAAACTGCGATAGCAACGGTAAGTTTCAATAACACCGTTCCTATAAGTGGATGTACTTAACACGAGATAATAGTAATTCTTATATGGATAAGGATTCTCGTCTTGACAATATGAATTTTATCTTGCTTTACCTTTGAGGGCCTTCTATTCTCTACATAAGTATGTTTTAAAGACAGACACATTCAGAATAGTTGCTCACCAATAAGTCCAAGTATATTGATTAAATATAGTTTACTTACTACTACGAACTCGGCAAATACATACAAATTTTGATATTTCTTATCTTGTGATTATTCTCTTTCACGCCTAACTCTGAATTCTCAATTCAGTTATTACGAATGAAAAATTGCTGATCCTTTTCATACGTGTTAACTGCCAACATACCGACGTATGTCCTCTCTTATATATTATAGTATCGTTGAAAGGATTCAGTAAAATTTAATTTTCTCAAGATCACATACCAATGCACTTATTCGGACTGTTTTCTTGAGAGAAAATAAAATATTTTCCATTACATAGATGAAGCAAATATGTGATATTCTAACTAATATAATCATAATTTCTATTATTACAATAGCATTTCAGCCGCTATGAGCTACGTGTTCCTTCAGCTGCTTTTGTAACCAGGTTAACTACAGTGAATTTCAAACTGAATTCTTTATGCGTTTTTAATTATTTTTTAAGTATTTCACCCCAAGCAAGACGGGAGTGGCACTAGCACGGAAAGGGACAGAGAGTGGGAGCAAGAATAAAGAGGCATGATAGAGGAAAAGAATAGATCAAGGCATCTGAAGAGGTCGATTGACATTGCATTTGAATAGTTAGAGATTATAGCTATCAGGAAAGCAAGTAAGAGCAAGCGAGTTCCACAGAGGGGAAGTGCGAGACGTGAAGCTATTGGAGTAGAAGGGACGGCTGTATTGAACCGTTCCGACAGTAAAAGGGTGGGAATGGGAACCCAGCCGAGTAGCAATTTTAAATTCATGCAGATTGGGAATGAGCGAAAGTAGCTCCTCGGAGCAGGTATCGTGAACGTATTTGTAGAAAAGACAGAGGGAAGCTCCTGCGCATCTACGAGACAGATACTGTAAACGAGATGCCAGATCAGGACCAATCATAATATATATACGTCTCTGGATTTTGTCGAGAACCTTAAAAAACAGCGGGGACTCCAGACTATATATTGAAGCAGTATTAATCTACGTGTTAAAATTACTATTATTTTTATTGCAATATATATATATATATATATGTACCCGTGTGTGTGCCTGTGTGTGTACGTGCGTGTGTAAATTATTATGTCTAAATTATTTTCAGATAATGTGTATCTCTATAGGAAAAATGAATTAAAATGACAAGCAGCAAATATGTCGGCTAAGGATAATTTCCTAATGCCATTATTTATTCATATATATATATATATAATATATATATATATATATATATATATATATATATATATATACGTGTGTGTGTGTGTGCGTGTGCACGCGAACGCGCGTGTGAATGATAAGTGACATTAGGAAACTATACTTAACCAACACGATTCCACTTCCGGTGTCTCTATTAAGGCAATGATGTATTTATATTACTGTAGGTGTTTATATACTGCGGTGAGGATGATAATGATATATCAGAGCCTATAATTTAGAGAACGTTCATGAATTTTCATCAGGTGCTTCAAAGGTGAGGCTAAAGAATATAGATGCCACAGAATGGCATAATTCAAAGTTTGATAAAAACTAAAGTGAAAGAGTAATATGCAATATTTGTTTCATATAAATTAATATTTTATGGATTGTCAGTAGATTGTTATGGTACGAGACGTATATATCTGCTGTAAATCTTCAAAGACGGAAATCATATATATATATATAACCGCTTTCTTTTGATTTTTCTATACATTTGTTGTTGTGTGTGTATAATATTCCATGTCGGCAATCTAGAGAATATTCTTTCTGAGTAAATTGTTTTCACTTTTCATGACTGTTATTTTTAGATGAAAATTGTGATCGAGTTTATTTCTGTGTAGGTATAGTTCATTTGCTTTATGAGGTCCCATTTGTGTTCATAGTTGAGTTTTCTTTTTAATTTCTGAAGGTTTCACACATATATTGTGAGGAAAATATATGGCAAATTAATTTATATATCCCTACTTATAAATTATTATTGTTATCTTTGTTTATTCGCCGAATACACTCTTACTTGCTAGCATGTTATGCAGAAACAATAGTGAACTCAAATTTGATATTTACAGAAAAGCTATAAAAAAACGACCTGCTAAACTTCTACTCAATCCACTCCTATAAGATTAAATGTTTTATAATCATAGACTTCTACTTATTATCATTAAGAATTTGAAACACCAATACCTACTCAAAGATAAAATACACATAGAAAACATTCAAAAACCTCCAATATATTTATCACTATTAACACAAAAGAAAAGCACATAGAATGTACAGTCAAAAATAACAGCATTATACACAAGAATAAACTAAACAAAATCAAAAACCCACTGTTTGTTTATCGTATATCATTTAAATACTTTTATGAATTCCCATGCCTCAATTTTGTTTTAAATCAAGATATTTCTTAATGAAACCGACTTTTTTAGTAACTGATTAGACAAAAATTTAAAGAAGTTCCCGTGTACCAAAAAGTATTATATAATTAGGAAAAGACGCGACTCATTTCTTTACTTTTTTAGTTGGAAATAAAGTAACTATGAATAAACATTTTGTATATTACATCTCAAATTCCGAAAGTTGCATTGATGACATTGTAAAGGTTGGCATTACTGTGTACTCTCCAAATAATTCTCCCTTGTCAAATACTTTAATAAGAATAAGAATATTACTGCTTTTCACTACTGCTCGTCTTTTCTTTATACAGGTGTATTAGATGGAAAGAAAAAGTAGAATTTTAGCCTTTCTTCATAAAGTTTCACCCAATGAGATGGGTAATGCAAGCAAATTAATCAGAATATGCCTGAGGCAAACAACACAAAAAGATATTCGGAATAATTTCTAATTACACAAAAAAACATTAACAAGATAATTCTGAGCTTGGTTGCATAACAGATAAAGTTAGCAAAGAAAAACGGATTAAATATGATAAATTTCTTACGAATATCACAAAAGAAGGAACGTACAAAGAGAAGAAAAACCGAAAAAGGAATTTATCTCGCCTACAGTTTTTTTTCCTATCTCATTTGTCATGTGAGATTCAGTTTAAAGGGTTGTTATTTCAATGGCTTCTTTGATATATACTATGTAACATTTTGTTTAATCCGTTGTTTACACTTGAGGTGTAAAGTAGTGATATAAGAACGGACATCAATATATAAGTACAGATATCGAATTACAAATGGGGTTGATTGGGTTCTAGGTTTACCTACGTTCTCTTGCATCCACAATCTCTTATAACTTCAAGGAATACTTGTTGATGAAATGGCATTCTCCAAGTTAACACTCTTTTATTGAATTCCCGTAAAAGAAATCGATTGGAAATCCGTAAAGAGCAGCCCTTTCAGAAAGAATTATCTTTCAGTGTCAGAAATTAGAACCATAAATCATTTTTTATTATTATAAAGATTCATAATGAATAAGCAGACTTGTTTCGATAATCAAATCATCACGAACATTTATAATAAACCTCCATTCCAATAATCCTACATTAAACACTCCTTTAAAATTAAACAATGTTATTTTGGAACGAATAATCTGACATAAACCAAATATTATTTAACTTTACTGAGTCACTTGTATCTTACACTAGATCATCAATAAGTCGAATAACACAACAGTCGATGTTTATTCAGTAGAGGGACAGATATTTTCCAAAATCTCGCAAATTCATTCCGCGCATTCAAAGTCCATTATGTCCACTTCCCTATGTAAAGGGAGAGATCTTTTTTCTTGGGGGTTAAGCATATCAAATGCAAACACAATATTATACCCTTTCCTCAAAGAACATTGTCAAAACACAAAGAACGCTCATACCGTAAATGATTCCTATCAAATTAGTATCATTAAAGATGTAAATTTATTAATTATCTCAATAATTGATTAATTCGCTAGAACATACTGACACGCAAGGGGTTGAGTTCGACTAGCATCTTCATACTCAACTATGAACTATGCATATATTGCCATTCAGGATTCACAAATGAGAATTTAGCATGGAAAAATCACTTCAAGCCGACTTTTCTTAAATCATTTGCAAAATTATTACGACAGTAAACATCGCTTTTTTTCCTCTTTCAGACCACTGTTTATTTTCCAGTCTTAATTTATTAAGAAAGAAGAAATGAATGCTCTTCCTTTTACAGACATTATAAAATAAATTAGCTGATCAAAGTGTGTTTACATCAGTCAGAGGGTTAAGTGCCATGCGTAATACATGACTGACTAGGATTATTTTCCCGCAGTTGGTTGTTATTTCTTTCTGCCATCCAAGGCTATAGAACCAGGTATGTCCTGCTATTTACCGTGGGAGAGGGAATACGAGGATTCATATCTTTCCCAAGGATTTTAGCACGTAAGTGAATATAATGTTTTCAACTGAAATTCGAACTCGGCTCACCGATTGCTCAATCCGAGCTGCTATCCATTACACTAACGCGCTTCTTTATAACATTTATGTATGTTTACATACATATATTTTATAGAATCTTTTAACTTCAATATTAATACTGGTATACGTCTTTCGACTTATTTAGAGCTTGTTTGTTACATTATTTGTTTAACCTCTTATATAATTGTATTTGTAATTTGGATCCCACAAAGAAGTAATTTGTTTTCTCGTCGTCAATTAACAGAGTAGATAAAGGTGTTTAGGCGTCCACAAGAAATAAAATATCACGACTTATTTCAATCATCTTTTACAGGGTCTCTAATATAATAGAGACTAAAATCAATGATGAATATCTCACAGCAATAATGGTTATTTTAATTAATTCAACGACGATTTCAGTACTATTAAAACTTTTTTTTCCTAATATTTTTCGCTATTAAGAAGAAAACGTTTTTTGAAAAGCTTGACTTACTGAAGAATCATCAGAAAATAAATATTTAACAACTAAATAAATAAAATGAACTGAGAAAAAAAACAGGGATGAAGAATTTAAATAACAACGGCTGAAGTAAAAAAAATAAATTTGGTGATAGGAACCAAAATTTTGGAAGTTATTACGAAAAACTGAATATATTTTGATGATATTGGCTGACGTCAGAAAATAAATGAATATCTAGTATACGAAGTAAAAACATCAAAATATAACCTTTTAAAAGTTAAAAATATGAATCAAGCAAACAGCCAAAAACATGAAAATATTGGATCCTAAGTTTCACATATATATATAAGGCCAATAAACTGAAGAGAATCTAAGCTTCTTTGAAACAAACATAACAATAACAACAAGAATAAGAACTAGAACCCAACAAAAAATGAATTATTAGGTCACATTTCCTCTGAAATTATGAGATGTGCAGTTATCCTGAAGTCTATTCGTTGTACATCTCTATTGTTATTATCAAGTTATTTCAGCCGTTGTCCTCTTTGGCTTTCTTCAGTTGTCACTCAATTCATGTAACTTTCAGGGAATTTCGAAACAAACACTTTATTTAATCTACAGGGAGACTAATTGTGTTCCGTTGGGATTTGAAAGTGTTGTAACTTATAGCGGCTCGGTATGAAGAATGAAGTTATGTGAAAATATACATAAGAATGGCATGAAAACATATCCCACAGCTATGGGTAAAATAGTACTCCTTGCATGTGTAAAAATAATTGTTACTCTCTAAAAGAGATTACTGCAATAAAACTCACCAGAAAAAAATACTACTGACTATTCCGTCTAGCATGAAATAGCCTGTCGCCTCTAGGTGTTTACTTCAATGTTCATTTATATATATATATATATATATATATATATATATATATATATATATATATATGTGTATGTGTGTGTGTGTGTGTGTGTGTGTGTGTGTGTGTGTGTGTGTGTGTGTATTCATATATACACACAATATGTTCATTTTCCAGTGTCAACTTGCTAAGAAAGAAAAATGAATAATCTTCTTTTAGAGACATTACAATAAAATCACATCTTCAATGTATGTTTACATACAGAAATTGTATAGAAACCGTTAATTTCTATAATTGCCATATACTTCTTTCTAGTCACTTGTCGCTTGTTTGTTTAACCTTTTATTTAAAAACTGTTAGGCGTGCGCAGGAAATTAAAAAATAGGGGTTTATTTCAATCAGATTTAACATGGTCGCTAACATAATGGACATTAAAAATCAATGATATCTCACAGCCATTATGGTTATTGTAATTAATACAACGACTATTCCAGAACGATTAAAACATTTTTTCCCTAATATTTTTCACCATTCAGAAGTAAGCGTCTTTTGAAACATTAAAATAATTAGCAGATTTGAAATTAATAACAACGGCTGAAGTAAAAAGAAAAGGGAATTTGGTGATAGAGACAAAATCTATAATGCGCTTTCCCTTTGGAAGTGACAAGGAGGAAGTGAATGATGAGTAGATAACATTGACTGATGTCAGAAAGAATGGGAAAAGAAACGAATATAGAGAATATGGATTAAAAATCATAAAATAACACTTTAAAAGTTAATATTTATAAAGCAAAAAGAAAAGAAAAACACTTTTGCAAATTATTGCATCCAAATTTGCAGAACAAATAAGGCCAATAAACAAAAGTCGTCCAAGTTATGGTATTAAAAAATTCAAATTAGTTTGTTTACTCTTATTTAATATTCAGTTAATATCTTCCTTCCAGTTATCTAGTTTATATTCCCATATTATTGTCAGATAACAGAAACATGAACTTTTAAATTATACTGATATACGTCGCATTTTTCCGGTTTAAAATAATCCGCATTTATTTTCCTTATCGTATCAGCAGGAAAAATAGCTAACAATTAGGAAACATTATTATTCAAATATAGATATTATTCAGTATTGTCGTTCGATACATTCTATGTTGTTTTTGCACTTGCCCAATCTATATTCGGAATGGAAGGTCTTAAACCAATGGTCCCTTAAATAAGATGTTAATGATTATGCACAAAAATGTACACCTCATAAATGAAACCAAAGAATTATAGACAATATAATTAACTGTAGATCGGACTCAGCGAGAACTGTGTTAAATGGTGAAAATTGGATTAGCAAAATATGCACGATTCGAAGTGAAACAAACGGAAATTTTTAGACACAGCCGAAGTAACGGCAAGGGTCAGCACATAGGTAAGGAAATCGAAAAGAATTAATATGTACAGAGATATTTAACATAAAATACTTTATACATACGATATCTGGAACAAGAAACATATACATTTATAATTGCAGATTGAAGTAAATAAGTTATAAGATTATAAGAACGAAAACTGAAATATAAAGGAACAATTTGTTTAAGGGACCTGGTAAAATGCAGTCCTAGAAAATAAAATGAAAATAAATAGATAAATACATTTTGTGCTCCCGGACAGATTTTATCAAAAATTGTTGTTATTTTATTCACGCTTCAATCGGGACAATTTTTTCGACATTCATGTTTCATTTTTTTCCTGATGTATCAATTTTGATTAAGATAGTTCATCTATTTCTGTAATTCTTCAAATTATAGTTATATGATTTAGATTATAACTACATACGGCTTTGAAATATGGTAGTGAAAAAGGAATTTCAATTCACGATGTGTTTTACACTTTTAGGTAATTATTCTAATCCACAGTTAGGTTGAAAAAACCGGTTCTCGTAAGATCGCTGAAGTTAAAAATCGCCCAGACTCATCATAGCCTACATAGGTAGGCACTTGTAATACAATGTTCTGTAAGGCTAGATGCGAATATGGCACAATGGATCGCGCCTAGGAATTAAAAATAGATCCGCTGAAGTTAAAAAAAAAACGAGACTTACCATTGCCTATATAGGTAGCCACTTGTAATACAATGTTCTGTAAGGCTAGATGCGAATATGGCACAATGGATCGCGGCTAGGAATTAAAGATAGGAGATCTGAGTTCCAATTTTATTTGAGCTCGTCGTATTTACGTACACTCCAGTCCCCTTGGGAATTGTATGAATCCACTTTCCCCCTTCGTCTGTGGGTTAATTAGTAGAACCTGAATCAGTAAATATTATTCTCTCCAGAAAAAATATTCCGATGTAAAAATATTTTCTGGCATTAAATAACACGCAAAAAGTTTGATAAGACCTAAAACCAAAGGAATTCCATATCCATTTCTTTTACGCCCCTACCATTTTTAGCTCGTATACCATTAACATTTGACATTTGGTCAATGTATCTTAATCTGACTACCATGATATTAGTTTGGAGTCACCTTCTAGATTAATGTAAGAAATACGGTTTTTAATTCTCCACAAAGAACATAGAGAAGATGTATCTGTTCATTTCTGTTCTCTGGAGGTTGGATTCACTGTCATAATCACGGTCATTGTTAAGCCTCCTATTCTTGGTTTATAGAGTTTATGCTGCAATGTTTATACGTTTATTTTTTTCTAAGTAAAGTATAGAATAAATTTCTTTTGCACAGTTTGCAATAAATCATGTCTTATTTGTGTAAATATTCTGTAGAAATGATTATGTTTCCATCTAAATTGACAATTCAATTTCACTCACGTTTATTTGTAATTCTAATTACTATCCATATTCTGCTATGGGCACGTGGCCTATTATTTAGAGCATTTGCTTTCTGCTCATAAGAGTCAGGTTCGAATCTAAGGTGAATTTGTCAGCTATTACCTATGGACCTTGAGATGGAGATCCTAGGGAAAATGCTTCAAAAATACTACTGGTTTGAGTTTTTGTGTACCTTGGTATACTAGTGAGCCAGCCAAAATGAGATGACTCATTTTATAATTCACCAATATAAGCTTTACCAATCAGAAGGCTCAAAATATTCAATAGGGTGTGTATAAAGGCGTCCATGTTTTTTTTTCCGGAATATTCCCTGCCAACCTTTGATATCGAAGACTGAAGCTGCTGGTGGTATTGGTGATATAGTCAGACTCAGTAGAGTGTCTGACTCGTGAGTGTAAATCTTTAACGTTGTTTCATTGAACAGATTACGTACTGCGCTGTATTCTATATTCATAGACTATGGTGAACATGCTCAACACTACTGGTTGATCAAAGCATTGTGATTGAAATTGAGTAGACGAAACCCTTGGGTGCCGTCTGTGTTACTGCTAGTATAGTCATTGTGAAGTCGTAAATCCGCGTGAAGATGGGTTACTCAGAATGTTGATCACTCTAGTTAACACGCGCTCTCTCCGAAATTGTAATTAAGCTCAACTCAACATAGTTGCAGTGTAAACGACATGTGAGCTCTGTGTTGAACGAACACAAATGTCCCTGAGCAGGCGTCTTCAAATTGGATTAGCTAACCGTTATAGTAGACTGTCATACTCATATACGCAATTTAGAAATATTCTGCCGTTTTGGCGCAATGATTCACAATAATATATTTTGTAATATCACCATAGTGAATATATTCTAGTTGTATAATATTAATGGCATGTAGTTATTCATTTATGGCCGGTTGGCTCTCGTAAGTAACTGACTCCTCTTTCTATCTTCTACATTTACAAGAGTAATCCGGCATAAAATAGAGCAATGCTGCCATATATGGTTCGGAGCTTCCTTGTCTTCACTTTCTAGATTTGGTAGACTCGAAAAGGGCACCCGGCATCCTTGTGTGTGATAGATTATTTTCCACCTTATAACTCCTGTCTATGGAATGTGTTCTGGCCAACAATATACCTTAGTTCCTCCAGCTCTAACTGTCACAGCTAAGACGCGCCATACCACGCACATTTTAGCAAGCGACCATCGTTCTTTTCATTTTCCACGGGCGATATGTAAATTCCATTCCAGCAGTTTCTGTCCAAGAAATGCTCCCAAGATGATGATTTCTCGATCACTACAATCGTAACTTGTTCACGTCTAGGGTAAACACTTATCAAACTAATATGTACATATAAACTTTACCTCTTAATCTGTAACACTCTGCATATTTTGACTATCGGGCTTTGTATAGGATGGACAGCATTATAAAAATAAAGAAATACCGATACTGAGTAGACGGGACATTTTGTCAACATTAATTTTGATAGCTCGATGTTACAAGCCATCGTGACCGAGTGTTTGAGCGTGCTGGCCTCGTTCAGAGTGATGATTGTATCAGACAATCTGCTCTCTCTGAAAAACTGTCACTAAGATCTGCTCAGTATAGTTGCAGCATATAGCACAGGTGGGTTCTGCGGGGGTTGAATAAACAAAGGTATGCCTTAGCAGGCGCGTGCAATAGCGATGGACTTGCCAACCCAGTCGTCATCAATATGCAGATACGAGAGGCCAGGCATTATATTATATTCTTATATTAATTGGTTGTAATATGTCTACTGATTTCAGTCTAGAGTTTCAAATACTTTTCATTAAGACAATTACCAGCATTACATCCACCATTCTTCAAATTATTAACTTTAATCATTAATTTTGTAGGAATGATGAAACCAATATCATTTGAACAGTTAGAGGTAAGGTAACAATTATTTTTACTTATCTTGCTGTAACATACATATATATATACATATATATATATGTGTGTGTGTGTGTGTGTGTGTGTGTGTGTGTGTGTGTGTGTGTGTGTGTGTGTTTGCGTGTAAATGAATGAATATATTTAGTCTAACTCGTCAGAAAGTATCCTTCACACGGATATTCCTTAAATCATTGAATATATGTTTAATATTCCGCGCTGAAGTGTATATTGTCTTTTTATCTGAAAGAACGAATCGATGACTTCGACACAGTTACCGACGACCATTCCTCCTATGTACATTATTATTCCGCTACAATGTGTATATTTACTTTATTTGCAGAAGGGTCAAATCGTTGTCGTTTGCAGTTTCCAATAATCGATCCGTTTCATATTTGTATTAATATTGGGTATTGCCTATATTTATTTTCTCTCAGAAGTGACAAATTAATTTCTTTGTCACATTTGCAAGTAATAAATCGATCTTGTAACCTTATGCGAATAAACTATGTATATTTTTATTTTTTAACTCAAGTCAATGTCACTGGCAGAGTTATTAGAACATATACTTCCTATTGTTTCCGCGGACATATAAATATATATATATATATATATATATATATATATATATATATATATATATATATATATATGAAGAAGAAATATAGTCTGATAGTGTGCTATATTTATGGGATAAAGTGTTCAATATCAGAGATAGAGCGTGTGTAAATATAAAAGTAGAATTCAACACTGAGAGGCGACAGTCTGTTTCATGCTAGATGCAATCGTCAGGCAACTAGTGCTGTTATTTTTCTCGGCTATTTATATATACTGGTCAGTGGTGCATTGTGAGCCGTCTATTTTGGCGGTTCTTTTTACCGGAAGTCGTTTATTTGTTTATTTATTTATTTGTGTCAAATTACTTTTTATTTTTATCTCATATATTTATTTATTTATATATTTATTTTTTATTTTGATCGGTGTTTTTATTAACGTAGTAAAAATTTGTTTATATAGCTTATTGTGGGTAGTATATCATGGCGGTTATTTTACCGGAAGTCGTTTATTTGCTTATTTATTTGGGTCAAATTGTTTTGCTTGATTTTATTCATTTTTATTTTTATTTTTTAACTTATATATTTATTTATTTACTATTTATTATTATTTTTTTATTTTGAACGGTGTTTTATTAAAGGAATAAAACTTTGTTTATATAGCTTATTTAATAGTTTTGTTATTGTTTGGGAAGATAATTAAAGCTATTTGGTGAATTGTGGGGTTGTTGTGGTTTGTTCTGACTATTATTTTGAAGGGAACAGTTTTTAATTTATTTATTTGGATTGATTATTTATATTTGTTTTTTTCTAAACGGCTAGTTTAACGGTATCGGTTGTTAGTTTATTTATATATTTGGATGTATTTAGATCAAATTATTTTGTTGTTATTTATTTGTTACACTGTATATTTTCTCTTTTTGCTTTTCGATTTTGTTATTTTGTTATTTTTAAGTAACGCAATATATTATGTTTTATTCATTATTTTATCGTTATATAACAGTTATAGCTATTTTATTTTTATATTTATATATATATATTATTTTTATATTTATATATATGTACATACATATATATATATATATATATATATATATATATATATATATATATATATATATATATATATGTATGTATGTATTCAGTTGTATGGATATTAGTTTGTGACAAAATAATCAATTATATTTGATTATCAAAAAAAATAGTTATTTAATAAACCAGTTTGTCTGATCACAAACGAATATCCATACAGCTAAATATGTTAGCTCTATCATTCTTATTGAGCACTTCCCCTAAGTCCCGCGGAAATAATATATACATATATATATATATATATATATATATATATATATATATATATATATATATATATATATATATATATATACACCCGAAGAGATATATGTATGTATATATATTTTAAGCATTTCTCCCCAAGCAATGGGGGAGTTCCACTAGCACGCAAGGGGTCACAGAGCTCTGAGAAGAAGAGTAAAGAGGCGTGTTTGAGGGAAAATGCAGAGAATGACGCGGAACAAGATCAAATCAGAAGATGTCGATTTGTGACCCTGGGTTTCACGCTATTGCGATCGTCAGACAGACTGATTCATTTTTATAAAATTTTAGATTTATGTAGGGTTGCGTGTATTGGTGTTTTTAATGGAAGTGGGAAGAAATTTTTTTGCTGTGACGCCATTCAAACTTACGCCAATATATTTCATATCTGTTTCATGCTTAACGCAATCGGATCTCTGAGTTTTAACTGCAATGTCACTTTTATATTTACATACGTTCTCTCTCAGATATAGTTTTCGTGTTTCATTCGTATATTGTACATCTTCAGGCCATGATAAGTAACTGGTAATTAAGTGGTTTTGAAGAAATTTTCAAAAGCAAAATGTAACCTATTTTCCGAAAGATAAATCTAGTTGAAGAAAAACAAGGTCACGATTAAAAATTGATTTGTGGGTTTTTCTTTATTAGACCAGCGCTAAAAACAATAAGCCCAGAGGGTGGAGTTGGCGGGTATCTTTATGTTATGTTAAATCGAAGCATATAGAGGTCATCATTGACAATTGCGGAAATCATGTAAGCAATAAATGTATCATGATTGTCGACAAATATGACATGTTCAATTGTTCAAAGGACGCTGTGGGGTAGAGTAGGAGTATAATCCCACGTAAAGTAAATTTCAACAACAAAAAAAAAAAACATGTTTCAGCTTCTTAATGGAACCTGTAGATAAAATGAAATATGTGCAACGTCGATATGACTTATTAAAAATACTACCTGAACGGCAATAGGTAGCAATGTTAAATATGAATAAATAAGATCATTGCAATTAGAGTCTGGACCATTATTTACTCATAAATTATGACCATGAGAAATAGTACTAATTTTTAAAGTTTAACTATATTTTATTGTTAAAGATAAAACGTGTCGGCAAATTGAAGTTATTTCATTTCTTTGGTTTAACAGAGATTTAATGTCAGTAAATCGGATAATTTATAGTTTTTCATGCAAGCATAACAAGCAAGGTTTATTTAAAGATTTACAGGTTCTAACTTTTGTAATATTTTCGATTTTACCGCAGGGTGTTTTTTAACTTCTTTTACGTTCCAAACATATTTAGAAGGAGACGTCATAATTTTGAAAGCGTTATTGGTGAAGGTAATATATATTGATATCACCTATTTTTAAAATAATTATTGGTAACTTTTTTGCATTTTCTATAGTACAAAAAGTCCTTAGGTAAATAAGACAATCGGTTTGACATCATTTTTGCAATGAGCATTCGTTAGAATTACTACAGTTACACTTGTTGGTATTATCGGCGTTTGTTTCTATGGAATGGCTATTATAACTCAGTTCTTTTTAGTTAGTTAAAATTTTATTATTATGTTTTTTAATATTTTTCAAGTTTATCGGTACAGCTATAGCTTACATGTAGTGTATTTCTGTTAACATTTTTACTCAGTGAAATATTTCTGTTCATCAATTAAATGGAGGAAAGTCTACTCTAACGTAGTACTAAACATTTGGTTAAATCGTGGTGTGTGCCAAATAATTTTCCTCTTTCTTATTCATGCTATCGCTGTTGTTATGTTTTATATATTTTATGACAGTGCACTTTAGAAAATTATGTTGTAAACATTACTATGCTTGTAAATGACATATTCAATTATTTATTATACAAAAGAGATTATGTGTTTGATTACTAATGGAGCGTGGTTAAAATTCGGATAAAGGTATATCGGATTAACATTTGTTTTTATGTAGGGTTGGATTTCATTATTGAATAGGCCAAATGTAAAATCAAGGAAATCTAATTTTATAAATTAGTGTTGTTCTAAATATTAAAGTTAATACTTAAATACTCTATGTACTAATTTCCTGATTTTGTCAACTTTAACTTTTGCGGAACATTTCACAAACTTGACGCCATCATATCTATATATCCGTATATTACATGTTAATATTATCATAGGCAATATGTGTATATAAGATAAACCAAAAAGGCTGGAAACTCAGCAAAATCAAAATAATTCATGGAAATATCAAATTGATCAACAGAATTGTTCTTAATACACTATTTTATATTACGGATGAGATCAGATCTTTTGCACTTCATAATAACGGCATGTTCCTCGTACGAAAGATGTGACTATTCCCTGGAAAATTCAAAGGCCAGAGTATAATTGGTCCCTGGGAATGTATGTGTAAATTCACGAAAGATATTCTGTAGCGATTTCAGCATGTTTTGTTTTAATCCCTTATAATATATATATATATATATATATATATATATATATATATATATATATATATATATATATATTTTCCTCTTTCTTATTTCTGTGTTCGAACCAGTGTTTTCTTTTCTGGCTTCAGAGAGTGTTTAAACTGTTCAAATCTTCTGTAAATACGAGCGATTTCGGATAAACTTTTAACCATTATCAAGTAACAGTTCAGAACTCGTTTCTTGGTTCCCAATGAAACATTCTTGCCACTTAGTACACCGCTGAGCTTCTTAGGAATTCGTCATTGCCCATCGCAACATGTTTTCGGATCTCAGCGCCATACTTTCCGTCTTCTGTTATAACATTTCCAAGATATTTAAATTTCTTTATCTGCTTGATTTTAGTATCCCCGATCTGTATTTGCAGTTTGGGCTCATCTTTTGCTGATGACCATGCAGTCTCTATAGTAGTTTATGCTTAGTCCCTTCTTCCCATTCTCACTTCGCGGTGGAAGTTTATGTAGTTTCCTTTCCCTGGCGGCTATCAGCTCGCACTATATCATCTGTATATCTTATAGTGTTATGATTGTGGCCGTCAATGAAGAATCCTTGAAGGAATTCTGTTTCTCTCAGAATTGTCGCGCTGTATAGGTTGAATATGTCTGGTGAGAAGACATATCCTTGTCTCATACTCCTTTCTCTTTTTGTATATCTGCTGAACATATTGTATAACCTTATGCCAGTGGTTTGCTGTCGGTATAGATTTTTATTATTCTTATGTGAAGCTTTCTGAGCAGCTGTAACAGATCTTCTTGTGTCCGTTGTCGAACGTCTTTGCGTAGTCTATAAACCAGAAGTACACGTACTTCTGCATTTCTATCGCTCTTTCTGATAACATTCTGAGCATAAATATCGCGTTCGTTGTTCCGGTGTCAACGAAACTGCACTTCAGTTTCAGCTTCTTCAGTTTTCGCAGTTTAATTCTTAGGTTACATATAACTGAGAGTGAGCATTTGGATAGGTTTTGCAATGGACAAATGCATTCCTGAATCGTTTGTTGATAGTTATGTGTTCAATTTGGGTTTTAGTTGATCCTTCTAAGCTTCTCCATGTCCATAAACGTCATGGATGTTCTTAGAATCCATAAACGTCATGGATATTCTTGGAATCAGTTGTTGGCTATTACTTTGTCATAGGTCGTGCATCATTGGACCCATTTTTCCCAGCGTCCGTTGCGGATTCCTAGCCTGAATTTGCCAGTTATTTCACATTCCTTCTCTGTGCCTACTTTGGCAGTCAGTTCTCCCATGATAATTATAACTATTTTATAATTTATAATTTCAGATAAATGACAGTATTTCAGAAGGCATTTCTTGATGTCTTGATCTAGTATCAATACAACAACTTTTTTTAATTTTTCTCTCTGCCTGCTGATATAATTCTGTGGATGTCACTGAATCTAAAATGTTGAGTTTACCCTACTCATCTCCTATTTAACAATTTTTCAAGGCTATTTAACGTTCTAACGTTCCATGTACCAAGAGTAATATTTTGTTTGATGCGATGACGCCCCGATGACACCTGTCGCTCTTTTCTCCGCGTGGAATAAATTCCGAGTGAATTTTTTCCCGGTCCTTAAAAGGGTGGGGGAGAGAGTTAATTAGCATGAAGCTAACACCCTTAACGGCTATACGTTTCATAGTATGCTTGTTGAATGACATGATATATCTTGGGATTAATAGTAGATTATTTCCTCGTTGCCTTTTCACCAGTGGTTTATAGAGACACTACCTCTAGTTACATGGCCGTTGACACATCGAGAAATACCGCCTCACTCGAAACTTTTACCTGCACTCAAACCTCATCTATCTATCTATCTATCTATCTATCTCTCTCTCTCTCTCTCTCTCTCTCTCTCTCTCTCTCTATATATATATATATATATATATATATATATATATATATATATATATATATATATATATATATATGTAGTGAATTCAAAATGAGCGAAATCTTTAATATGATCTTAGACGTCATTGGGTTGATATTGAAATTAAGAAATTATATCTCATATTACAGCCATCAATTATATGAACAGGCTGATTTTAAAATGGGCGAATTCAGTTAATCAATTTAATATTTTAGAATATTACTTAGTTGGATTTTACAATATAAGCCTACCTTACTTGAACATGTGTAATACATATATATATATATATATATATATATATATATATATATATATATATATATATATATATATATATATATATTAAAGAGAAACACAAATGTTTTTGGTTAAAATGTAGATATTATATTTATTTATTTAAAATTTTAAAATATATATTATACTTTATTTTCATATTTTTACTAAATGTGTTTCAGGTCTTATGACCATCATCAGGCGAGAATTTTTATTTACACATATTATTTAAAGGATTTTCTTTTAATTTATTTTTACTATGTTTAACCATTGGCTTTTCTCTGTGGTAGTAATCAAAACTCTTCTTGAATAAGTGGAGAAAATGGTCCCCTTCTTAAAGGGTAACAAAACAATTAGGATTGGTAAGAGAAAAATGTAAGGAAGGAAGACTTTGTTCTTATTTGTTAATGTCCTTTGTATCTTTTTATACCTGTCTCTGTTTTTGTGTATTCTCTGTGTGTCTGTTTTTTTAGTATGTATATTTAGAAAAATATGACAAATTTGAAAATTTTAGTGACGCGTTTTATCCGTTAAGATTTCAAAAGATTGGCTTTGTTGATGTTGCCACGTCAATATATGTGCACGAAATGAGAGACGCAGATAATTTCAAAGTTTTCTAAAAGAATATTTTAGAAAAATATTTTTGAAAGAATAATTTTGAAAGGATATTTTGTCAATCTAACTAAATCCGTTAGTATTCTGTTTCCTATTCTATTTCTCTCCATCATTTTTTACCCTGTTTTTCCCATAATATGGCAACAAAAAATCCACCACGAATGGTGACATATTAAATAACACTTAACGCAAATTTATCGTGGTTGAACTAGCGATCAAGGCGCTTACCAGATATTTTCGTCTATGTGTATACATAGTCCTTCTCCATACATATATATATATATATATATATATTAGAAGGAAATAGTACATATACACACATGATTTGTATGCTGTGTTGTTTTTGAGTGTGTGTATGTCTGCTTCGTCTTGTGTTTTTTCCTCTTTGTGTGTATATATACGTTATTTCTATATATATTAATGATGTGTGTGTATCTGTGTGGTCGGATTAGTATGTTCGGCCACTCTGTGTGTAGAGTGTGTATTTAATTGCGGGAGTTTATGATTTATTTGGTGCTGGTTTTAATTAGTCTATGAAGTTTTTTTTTTCTTGCAATTGTAAGTACGAACAATTTTCTGTTTGATATATTGGCATATTTTTAAACTTAACATTAAAAGAGTTTACTGTTGTCTGGTAATTTAATGTTGCTTTTATGAATGGAAATTCCGTTGTTTAGTGCATGGATGATACGTATACAGGATTTGTTGCATTTTGCGCAATTGAGTGCATAAATCACATTTTTGTAGTTGCAGTTTAAGTTTTTCTTTGTTGCCAATGAGTTTTGTGGGGTTTTCAAAAGTGTAAGAGTTTCTTTCTATTTAATTACATTTCTTGTTGCATTTTGTGGTCCCTTGCATTGTCTGTTGGCTAAATTGCGATGAGGTTAAAATGTTTTTTATGTTTATCGTTTGTTTGTAATTATTTTGATTGTTTTTAGTATATATATATTCAAACATTCTTTTGAGTAGATATGATTTTCATATTTATATATATATATATATATATATATATATATATATATATATATATATGTGTATGTATATATATATATATATATATATATATATATATATATATATATATATATATTAATGTATTCATTAATGCAACGTTAATTGATTGGGGTCGCAGCATTTCATGATGTTTTTATTTGTTTTAGTCTGACTATAAGGTTATATGACGCAATTTTCCTTCTTATTTAAAGAAAGAAAAAGAGTTAAAATGTAGAACCGACAAGACCATGCCCCACAAAAAAAATAAATAAATAAAGGAAGAAAGCCCTATCGAACACTCGTCACGCCAGTTGTGCTGGTGTTTTGATCTTGACCGGGAGGATTACTTTATTTTAATTCCAACTCTATGGCGTCTTTGTTCATATTCGAGATATCACATTCTTACACACCAAACAATACGATTTCCATTTTTAACATTAGTAATTCAGTATTATTTTATATTAATATGTGGAAATTGTATTTTCCTTCTTTATCTGCACGGACAAATCTGTGTCGTTTATACAATTACAGTGACATTATCTTATGTTTATTCTTGTACTTATTCAGTTTTAAATCATTATATTTTCTCATTAAGTGTTTCTTTTTTCTTCCTTCACCCAGCTATTTTTGCTATTTTTATGTGTAGACATTCATTAGGTATATCTGTAATCTGGTTACTTTGCCAATCTTTCTAACTGGATTTTACAAGCATTAGTTTCATTGATAATTGTTTTTGTTTGTCTTTCAAAAGCCTTCGTGTTTACAGCCGTATATATCATTCTCACCTTCTTTTAAAACTGTTCCATAATATTACTCCTTTTTATTTTATATTAAATACATTAGCTACCTTTCTTTTTTTGTATTTATTTTCATGAAATATATTCTTATTTATTAGCAACCGCATAACGATTTCATTATTTACAACAATTTTATCTTATTTCTTAGACACTTTGTAACATTTGGTATGTATTTTACTAATATTCGCCTGCCATAATTTTATGAGATCAAGTAAGTCTAATATTAGAAAACAACACAGTGAAAACTGCATCTGAAGACACGGAGACGAACTTATAAACTTATTTCGTCTCAAACGTTATTATGAATTCACGTTTCTATTTTCAGCTATTTTGAGAATAATATTGTCTAGACTGAGACATCTATCACACGGCTTACATTCGATGCTAATTCCATTTCCATGTTACCAATGTTTTTCTTTGTTTCCAAAACTTTTGATTCCCTTGATGGTTGGAATAATTGAGATTTTCCCACAGGAAATATTAGTCGGTTTTCGAAAATATTTAAAATCTATCTATTTACATTTTGGAGTGCAAGCTAGACAGGGCCTACCCAGTTGGCTAACTCTTGTAAATTCGAGAATATTCTTTCATATATATATATATATATATATATATATACATGTATTCAGCATTTTACCCAAAGAATGCCGGGAAGCCTCTAGCACGCAAGGGGTTTCAAAGGATTTAGAGCGAGAGCAGATAGAAATGATAGAGGAAAGGATGAGGAGAAGGATAGTGGATAGATCAAGGTAACTGAAGATGTCGATTGACATTACATTTGAATATTTGGAGATGATAGCTATCAGGGAAACAAGAATAGGGAAGGGAGTTCCACAGGCGATAGGTGCGAGATATGAAGCTATTGGAGTAGAAGAGACGGCTGCATTTAACAGTTTCAAACAGTGAAAGGTTGAGAGCGGGATGCCAGCATGATGGACGCATGAATTCATGAAGTCTGGGAATCTGCGCAAGCAACACATCGGAGCAGCTACCATGAATGTATTTGTAAAACAGTCAGAGAGAGGCGACGGCACGTCTGTAAGAGAGGCACTGCAGAGGAAATGCCAGATCAGGGCCAACTACATTTCATATCCGTCTCTGGATTTTATCAAGAACCCCGAGGCAAACAGAAGGAACTCCAGACTATATATGGCGGCAATACTCTATGCAAGGGCGAATGGTTGATTTGTAGATGTGAAGGATCGATTCAGCGGGAAACAATTCTGGCGCGGCACAGGGAGCCAACATTCCTTGGGGTGGACGAAGCAATTGACTCAATGTACTTGTTTCATCTCAGGTCAGCAGACAACATGAGATGAGCCCGAGCAGCCGCAGAGATGTGCTCTCGAGAAGTTGATCGTCAGACATTCTAATGGTGGTCAGCGAAGGATCTCTGTGGTGATTAATAAAGAGCAGTTTTGTTTTTGAGGCGTTAACTTAACAAGCCAATTCCTGCCCCAGTTCACAACCGATTGGAGGTCATTTTCAAGACAAACGGCCAGGTTAGTTTTGTCAGCGACACTAGATTTGTTTTTGAGGCACGTGTAAATTGTAGTGTGGACCGCGTAGATGCCAAACGTGTTATTTGTAGTGTAATAAAGTTAATCAATATTGATCCGTTTATCTCCGTGTTCTCAGTCTTGATTCTCTTCGAAGATCAGAAGTTTACGTACTTCCTCTTGTGCGAATTGTCGGTGTTCATATGGAGTTAAAACCGATGGGAATCTTACCTTCCAACATTACCGATTTTCCAAACATGGGAAATTAGTCTACATCCACTATCCTTGAACAAAAAATCTATTAAACATCTGTTGTCTTCGTCTTTTTAGACATATTCACAACGTTTCGGGAGTTATACGCGCCCGGCCTCTTTCAGATGATTGCAATTTCGAACTGGGGCCATTTTCTAAATCTACGTTCCATACCTCTTCCGAATGTCTCAGTTATCTCCCTTTAACTGAATACTACAAGTTTTTGTTCACTTCATCTGTAGCCAGGTATTGAACTGACAACACTTTTGGTCAAGTCACTGGATTCTACCAACGATTTTATCCACTGGCCCTTGAGAACACATGAAACGTCGGGAATATAGCAAAAAAGATAGGTCCGAAAAATGTAAATAGTGTAAATAATTACAGTATCTCATCTCGGACATACAGCAGAAATTCGAAAATACTTTTGTATTTATCATGCATAAATGAACGTGTAATTTTTGTAATAAAAGAACAGCTATATTATTTAGGTTATTCGGACTATTGTTTTCATCTTTGTCGCCATATTTATTACAACGTTTCGGTCATTGTACGCTCCGGCCTTCTTCAGGTTGTTGGAATATCGAACTGAACACTTTATTTCACTAACTGGAGTAGACTGTTCTAGTTCCACGTACCATGTTTAATGGATGTCGGTTATCAGTTATCTCCTGTTAATTTTTCCATCTGAAAGTTCTCCACTGCCTTAACCGGGTATTGAACTGACACTCTTTGAAGGTTCAGTTCGACATTCCTACCACCTGAAGAAAGCCGGAGAGTACAACGGCAGAAACGTTGTAATAAATATGGCGACAAAGATGAGGACAATAGTCCGAATAACGTAAATAGTCTACATAATACCTCCTCTCAGAAATATAGACATATACTGAATGGCCGAAACGTTGTAATAAATATGGCGACAAATATGAGGACAATAGACCGAATAATGTAAATAATGTACATAATACTTCATCTCAGAAATATAGACAGATACTGATGGGCCGACACGTTGTAATAAATATGGCGACAAAGATGCGGACAATAGCCCGAATAATGTAAATAGTGCACATAATACATCATCTCAGAAATATAGACAGATACTGAAAGGCCGAAACGATGTAACAAATATGGCGACAAATATGAGTACAATAGCCTGAATAATGTAAATAATGTACATAATACCTCATCTCAGAAATATATACAGATACTGAAAGGCCGAAACGTTGTAATAAATATGGCAACAAAGATGCGGACAATAGCCCGAATAATGTACACATAATACCTCATCTCAGAAATATAGACAGATACTGAAAGGCCGAAACGTTGTAATAAATATGGCGACAAAGATGAAGACAATAGTCCGAATAATGTAAATAGTGTACATAAAACCTCATCTCAGAAATATAGACAGATACTGAAAGGCCGAAACGTTGTAACAAATATGGCGACAAATATGAGGACAATAGCCCGAACAATGTAAATAATGTACATAATACCTAATCTCAGAAATATAGACAGATATTAGAAGAACATCTGTAAATTCGAGTAGAAATTATGAATTGAATTTAGACCGCTATTCTATATAAATAATTTTATTTTAAGTAAAGAGACTACATAAATGAATATGAAAAGGAAGATAGAAATAATGGATGAAGAGAACATACTATAGTCAATTTTTTTACTTACAATACGACACGATTTGTGAAGTTGATTCTACAAGGGTTCTCATGATAGGAAGCAACATTTACCATTACTCGTGGGCATTATGACAAACAGTTACGGATTCAGTGGATAAAAAATGGCTGAGACAGGGTTTTAAGGTATGTTTGGTAGTAAAAAGGAAAAATAAATGACGATCATGGTCAAATAGGAGATAATCAAAAGAACAATAAGCAACTGAAAAAGATTACACATTTGAAATTATGTCTAGAAGTGAAATTAATGATAATTATGTATGAAGAACCCAGAAAAATGGTAAATATGAAGTTTGAGGTCATAATAAAATGTAAAGATGAAAGAATTTTCTACTCACGTAGAGAATAGGAGAGGAAGAGAAAACGAAAAAGAGTCTCTAATTAGTGGTTAAATATTAAAATGTAACAAGTTGTTTGATTCGGCAATAAAGAAAATAAACCGCTAAAAATAAGATAGCGATTCTGAACAAGCAAGGGTATCAATTAAGCATGAGAGGATGCAAAACTAAGTGTTAATGGATCACTTGGTGTCTGTACAAAAAAAAAGGAAAAGGAAAGCCGAAGAATCCACATGCTTAATTTGAAACAAGGATTCTAGCTTGGAAGAAATGAAGTCATGATAATGTTATAAAATTACAAACAATAATAGAACAATTATACTCAACGTGCATTTTAGATAAATTATCCATAGTTGTTAAGAGAAGCTTAGCAACAGACTTTCAAATTGGATGGTGTTTCGACATACATAATTATCGATTATTTGATTATGCATTCATTTTCTAGGATGAACACAATCATGTTATGTATGATGTTAACGAATGGGCCTTCTATCACACACACACGCACACACACACACGCACACATGTAAAAACAAATATATACATTATATATACATATGAATGTCTGCTTGTGTTTCTGTATTTGATATATCTCAATAAATGTCACTACATACGCGTATATGTGTGCACGGATATGTGTCTACACGCCTATTTTCGTGAAAGAATATATTTTCATATGTATATCATATATTACTGTATAGACATTTGTATATGCATATATATATATATATATATATATATATATATATATATATATATATATATATATATATATATATATATTATAATTTTATCATATAGACAAAACCATTTTACTCACTACAAAGACGTAACTTGGTTTCAGTGCATTTTAACTGCACATCAACGGGTGAGGGTCGAAAATGGTTATGAACGATCCTGTTCCCGGATGTAAGACGTCACTTCCTATTTTCCATATGTTGCATCTTTGTAGTGAGTAAAATGGTTTTGTCTATACGATAAAATTATGATAAATAATTAATTATAGCTCTACTACCTGTATCGAGCTTTTTTTTTAATTAACGCTGCCAACGTTGGGATTTATATATTACATTCGTTCTCATCGCATCGGATATATATATATATATATATATATATATATATATATATAGAGAGAGAGAGAGAGAGAGAGAGAAAGAGAAAGAGAGAGAGAGCGAGAGAGATAAGATGAGAATGAATTAAGTAGAATTCCAACGTTCGAAACAGTTATTTTTTTCGTAGAAAGATATGCATTTTTTTTTAAAGAAAGATAAATCGTTCGCTTGCCATAATTTACAATCGCATGATGAGATGTATTGATATGCCTCTAAACCCGACTACAGTTGTGTAGGGTTTTTCATGTTTTCAGTGTAATATCCTAAAATAAATAAATAATTAAATAAATATATGCATATATATTGTTCATTTACGAATCAATCCTTTATTTATGTATTTTTTCATTAAAAACGACAGACAAGGTACTACGATTAAGCTTTTTATTTAATTTTTCTTGTGTTCGAACAAGTGCATTCATCTTTGGACACAAAGTGTGTAGAATCTCTCCATATGTTTTATAATTCCGAGCGCATTTGGGTATACTTTTAGCCATTACCATGGGTGATTTTATTTTTTCTGTTTAATTGAATGTGTGCGTTGTGTGTATGTTTTTAATGTTATATAGATGTTTTATTTTCCGAACACAGTCAGCACATTTTGTCCGTATTCTTAGTCAATATTGTTATGTGTTGCCATTTTATTTTTGTTATTAGTGCCTCCATTATGTTTAATCTGTTTTACAGGTGGATAAGGTTATTATGTTTGTGTTTTCTACTAGTATGTTTCGGATAGAGTCTGATAAGTTTGTGTGTGAGTTTAAATGGGTTCTGCTAGAGCTATGGTCAGATAGGTGAAAAGTAAGGCGTATGGATAGGCATGTAGTCGTGTGACCGATGTAATTGTTTATGAATTCGGTTTGAAGGGGAGCACTGTTCCTTCAAGTTCATTTGAACTCATAGATAATGTTCGTTCGTTTTAATTTTCACTTTGCTGGTGTGTTGTTATTTTTGAGGATAAGGTTAGCTGGTTTCATTTTTTGTAGTAGATAATTAATTTGAATTTTTTTATTCGATCAATTGAGGTAGTGTATTTCTGTATAATATTCCTACGTGAAGATTCACCTTGTTTGTACTTAATGTACATTTGTTTGTTTTTTGTAGAAAATATTCATGTAATTTTTGTCTGTATGTTCGCTATCGTTGTTATCGTTGTAATAATTTGTTGGTCTATAACGTAGTTAGGGGAGATATTTTTAATTAGTGTCTGTTTTACATTATTGACTTCTTCAAGGAAAAGTAGTAGAGAGGAGGGATTCTGGTGTGCTCTTTTTAGGAAGTTTTTTAATACTGCAATTTTGTACCTGAGTGGGCATTCACTTTTAAAGTTAAAGTCGCAAAAGTTTCTGTTTGTGTTTTTTTTTTATATAATGAGGTGATAAAAGTTTATTTACTATATTTAATGAGAAACTCTAAGAATACACACACACACACACACACACACACACACACACACACATATATATATATATATATATATATAAATATATATATATATATATATATAAATATATATATATATATATATATATATATATATATATATATATATATATATATATATATATATATATATATATATATATAAGGTTAATGGGCAGAATTAAATCAGACCAGGAAACAGTAGTGTTAAAACATGCTCAAAACACGTATGAAAAAACAAGAGTAAAAATAACATGTAGATCTTTTAACTTTATAAATCCTGAAGTAATTTGAATCCGATACCTTGCTTTCAACTTTACGGTATCGTCAGGTGATTTTTATCAATTACTTTTACAAAGAATCGGCTGAGGTTACTGCAAGATTGAAACCAATTCAGCGGATTCAACTGAACTCCTGATTTTTTAATGATATATATATATATATATAAATATATATATATATATATATATATATATTACAAAATTATATTGTTATATATATGGTAAGACTTGTATCATTAGATATTTGCTATCTCGAGTTTTAATTCTTGCGATCTAAATTTCCGATTTCTAACATATAAACTGCAAATGCATGATAAGCTGTAGAAAATGAATAAAAAAATCAATAAAAAAGAAAAAAGATAACAACGTATAAACCGATATAAAAAAAATGGAAAAATTAATATAAACGAAAATATATTTAATAAAAATACATACAACAACCTAAATAATAAACAATAGTACTATATACCAAAATAACTAAAAAGTGCAATTACGCTTCCTAGTTTTACGCTTCAGAAAGTGACAAAGTTCTTACCGCTACTTAAATTTCACGCTAACACGATCGTCAGCCAACCAAAACGTATGCAGATATAGTAATTAGATAATATCAGGCTAGAAGTGTTATAAATTGAAATATTATTAATTGATGTATCTGCCTACATAACGGAAGCAATACGATATAGCTTAGCGAAGCGTTTTCTATAACTGCGTTTTCTTAAATGTGGTTGACTCAACTTAATGTGTTCAGACACGTATGCTATGCGTGTTTACTAATTCATAAATGTGATTATTGTCGAGGCCAAAATTTTGCGTTAAGCTTCAACCCTCTGCTGAATTATTAGTTTCATGTGCGCATGCGTTCTTTTCCACACAGGACGTGGACAGTGGGATCGAAAGAGTTAAAATGTTGTTGCATGTGTCCAGGCTAAACAAAGTTAATCTTCCACAATCTATGCTCGCCTGTTCTCTTGTTTCTCAGTAAGCGATGCCTTGATGTCAGTAATAATAAACACCAACGACATTTAGTAACATACTACGATATGAACATTTTACGATACATGGGTTAATAGCTTTAGCAGGAACTTTTGCATTTAATTGGGAAAGAATTTGATGCAACGTTCCCTTACGTTCGTTTGGTAACCTTCTTTTCAATCACCTGTGGTCTCCTGTTATCGTCCACAGTTTTTGCAGGTCATTGATGTCGGTCTGAAAATCACACATTCCTCGCATAATGCAACTATACTTATTTAACGAAAAATGCTTCATCTCAAAAATGCAGTGTCCTAACTTTTGGCTCCGAAAAATTAAGGCGCAGTTGTGCATGTTGAATCCTCTGTGCCTCTCTTATTTACGCCACAGCTACACTGCTTCTTTGCATATTATATTACAGAAGTATTATCAGCTGTGTCCTTTATTACAAATTGGGGCGGGTTTCACAATCAATGGTACCTTATTGACATATATTTTTCTGTGTTATATGTGTATGTCTTGTTTATGATGGTTTGGGTGTATGTGCATTTTTGTGTGTGCGTATGTGCGAAATAGAGAAAGAGGGGGTGAGGTTGGAGAGAAAGAGAGAACAAGAGAGTGATTTGTGCTGGTATGTGTGGATGGTTATGCGTAACTGATGTTTGTGTCTGTGCATACACGCAAGTAGTTTCTGGTAGAGTTTGTGTGTTTGAGGTGTTTGTGTGTGACAGTTTTGTGCTGGATGCACTAACTAATGCATATAAAACAAAAAGCGTTACTGATAAACACACTAGAAGGATCTATATTTGAAAAGTGCGAGAATATTGGAATCCCCTGATGGCATGTTTTCTATTAACACAGCATGTGTAGCCTGCAATGATTTTGTTTTTTAAATCTAAAGTTCTAGTTTAAAATACGCTAAGTAGATTTTGGGGAAGAGATAAAAATTTTACACTTTACATTTCTTATTTTAAAACGTTAAGCAACATGTAGGTAAAACTCAAAAGAAATCCCGAAAAAAATTGCCTCTTTTTATTTTTTATTTCATTACTTGTCTCTTTCTTGTTTTACTTTCGAATGTTTGAAAGAAAAAATATAATGGAAATATAAAACGTCTTGACAAATAAAACATACCGTAAAGCTTAATGGACTGAAAAAGTTTATTAAAAAAATGTGCATTGTCTTTGTCGTTTCTGATTTTTTTTGCCTTTGTTCTCTAAAGAATAGCTTTTTGAGTAAAATGCTTTTTGCTTTCATGCGCTTGAATTTCTCAATGTTTTTATTCATTAATATATTTGTTTATGATTTTCTGTTTCTATCTAAACATAAAAATTACATGAGATATCACAGGTTACACACTGAATAAGTTAGTATACATTTTCGGCGAATTTTTGATGTAGATTCCACATCACTAGTATTAATTTCGAACCATAGCCACGTCACTCATTAATTCTGATTTCGATCGCTATAATTGATTAACTGAAATCCAAACCCATTAGAAGAATAAACATTTTCATTGCCTTTTTCATTGCATGTACAACATTGAAAAAATGTATGTTTGGAAAAATAAAAATGTCTTCAAAAGAATATTATGAAAACTCATGAGATCAAAGCCAAAAGCATCCCGTAACACTAGTAAAATGTGTACAGAAAATGAATATTTATTTTAATAAAGAAAATGTCTTATTTCTTTGAAATGGAACAAAAGCAACCACTTCTGAAACTGAAGGTAAAGCCTGCTTTTAAGAAGTTTTATAATAAAGGAAGTAAAAGTGTTTTTAATGTATGTGTTTATATTTTTTTATGTTAAACGTTCTTTTTATAGATAGAATTATGTAAGTAAATGCTCTGTTTATAATAAACAGTATTAAACATATTTACCTGCCTGATGTCCGATAAATTTTTATAGAATATATTCGCCCTCCGACAGGAATCGAACCAGTATCCTATACGAAACCGGCATATAGCCTGACGTGCCTTAACCGATTGGGCCACAAAGGAGCATTCGGTTAGCAAAGTCGATTTTACTGCAAATCGATTAAGGCATGTCAGGCTATATGACCGTTCCGTATAGGATACAGGTACGATTCCTGTTGGAGGACGCATATTGTCTATGAAAATTTTTCGAACATTCAGGTCGGTAAATGTTGTTAATACTGTTTATTATAAACAGAGCATTTACTTAAATATTTGCATATATAAAAAGAACGTATAAACATGAAAATATGTCTTTAAAAATAAATTGTCGGTCATTGTCCATTTCATAATATGTGCGTTGTGTGACAACTCGGAGTGAACTCGGAGTAAGAACTCGGAGAGCCAAGATCCTATTCCAGTTGAGTTAGACTCACTTACGAAAAAATACCATAGGGAAAGGTATGAATTTATCTATTCTTCCCACAGCTATGGGTTGAATAGCAGGGCTGACTGGGTTCTTTAGCCTTGGTTGCTAACCAGTCTGCCGTAGTAAGTAATAGAATACTACTGCGTGAAAAGTCTGCTTCGTCAATCATGTACCGAAAGAGACATGATCGCCCAAATATGTATCGCGTATGTCACTTAACTTACTGATTTATACACTGAAAATATAAAGAATGGAGACAAATATGATAGCGTGTAAAAATATATAAACTCATTACAATGAAGAAAAGACTATTATGAAATTTGCTACGTTTTTTTTTGTGAGAGTGTATATGTCTGTGAGTGTGTGTGTGCCTGTGTGTGTGTTAGTGAGGTGAGACATAGTTTGTTACATTCAAGTAGTCGATTTACCTGTGGTAATGAGTCCCGTGTTGTCACATTTTAATTGCGTGGGAGTGAGAAATATTGCTTATGTCCATTCCTTTTATAAAGCCTTTCGTCATACTACCAAGCCGGCGTTGAGGCAAGTCACCACTGGCAAAGTTAAATGATGTAGGTATTATTTAGCTGGACAGCATATTTATAGAATAAGTGGTTTACTTGTCTTTGTTCATCCCAATACGTCTTCGGATGTTATCGTTTCACTTTCCGTCCTCTGTCAAATCACTTCCCATGTATTTCAATTTCCCCACCTGCTTGATTTTAGTGTCCCCGACCTGTAAATCGCATTTTGAGTTCATCTTTTTGCTGATGACAATGCATTTTCTTGTAATTTATGTTTCGTCCATTCTTCTTGCTCTCCTTCGCTACGTTCTGTCGGAGTTTTTGTAGTTTCCTTTTCGTGTTATCTTCATATCTTATGTTGTTAGGATTGTTGCCGCCAATGAAGGATACTGGCAGGATTTCCAGTTCTCCCAGAATTACCATGCTTTTATAGGTTGAATAAGTCTGGTGAGAAGACACATCCTGGCTTTACACTCCTTTCTATTTTTGTATATCTGCTGAACTCATTTTTACCCGGATGCACGCGGTTTGCTGCCAATAGAGGTTTTTGATTATTTTAATGTCTTTCTCGAATATTTCAAACTTGCTAAGCAGCTCTAAGAGATCTTTGTGTCGTACTTTGTTAAATGCCAGTGTCTTTAACCAGCCAGCACTGTCCGTGTTCTTTTACTGGCCTGGTCCTTCTGCGCACTCTATTCGTCACAGTACGGGTGATGAGTTTTGCTATGTAGCTCAATAGGCTGATGTTTCTCTAGAATACACGTTCGTTTGCGCTTGGTTTCTTCGGCAGTGTTATGAAAATAGATCTGCTTAGATCTTCCGGTATATCCCCACTGTTCTTTATTTCATTTATTACTTCTGTATTCTTGTCTATGCCAAAATCATCTGACAGCATCTCTGTTACAATTCCGTATGGTTCTGCTGCCTTGTTTCCGTTCAGTTTGGCCAGTGCAGATTCTACTTCGGCTTTTAGAATTTCAGGCCTGTCGGTAATTCTGTGTATTGTCGGTTGTTCTCTTTCATAATGAAAGAGTTCTCCAGTATATCCGTTCCATTTTTCCTTCTCTAATAGCGTTCCATTCTTGTATTTTATTTTTAGCGAGTAAGTCTTCTGTCTTGTTAGTTCCCTTCTTTGTTTATGCATATCTCGTGTGTCCGTGGCACTTAATCTCTCCATTCCTGCACATTTTTCGTTTAGCCTCCCTTCTGTAGTCTGCCTGCCTTTGGTCCTTATTTCGTTGTGTAGTTTTCTGCATTCCATTCTAGCAAAAGTTTGGCAGTGTATTACGAGACAGAACGATTTCGTAGTCAACAAAGAGAACTGAACTGCTACGTAATATCAGTTCTCCTTTACGTCAGCAAATGTTGGATAGTCTCCTCTAAGATGAAGAAGAGAGTCGAAGAAAAATATACATTGTCCTACAGAAGGATGCTGAGGATACCATGGATCGAGCATATGAGCAAAAATGAGGTTATGGAACGGATATGAATAAAGAGGAAACTTATATCAGGAAGCGGTAACTGGGACACGTAATGGGAAAAGAGGCCATGGACGATCTGATATGTGCAAGGCGTATAGAGGGATAAACGGACAAGAGAAAGCAACGTGTGACATACTTAACTGCCTTAAGCAAGTGGGTGGCAGAACATCGAGAAATAACAAAAAGACAAAACGTCTTGAAAGCTACAAAGGACAGGAATATATGGAGAGTCATAATCGCCTGAAGGGAGACGGTACATAAATGAAAATTTTATTTGGGCATACATGAGTGATGCGAGAAATCAACTATAATTCTTATTTGATAATAAATATTAGTTACAAATATATTTTATCAAATGATTAGAATTCCCCCAAACAAAGAATATTTTCAATTAACCTTCATTATAAATCATTGTGACAGTATTTCTTTCGGCGAAAAAGATCTTAATACAAATATAAAGAAATAGAAATAAATTTTGCAAGTAATATCGTATCATTTTCTTTATCAGAAATGGAATATCACATAGATATTTCAGGTAACCAACATAGAAAAATAACGCGAATGGGCGTTCTGACTATCTAATATTTACCTGTTAATTGCAAAAAGTAATTTATGTTAAGTAATTTGTGATCCCCCTAGTCTGAATGTAGAAATCCAACGTAGTAAGTTGTTCAATGAAACAGCACCGATGTCTAGTAGCAGCTATTCATAATTGTGTTTAAATCCATTTCACATGAGTAGTCCGCGTTTTACAATTTGCTATTACGCCAATTCAAATGCCCTCTAAAATATATATTCAGAAGTTGCCTTCATGGTGATTCCAAAGTTCTTGTCAGTAATTAACTTAAGTGAGATTTTTGGCTACACCGCAATTCCTTTTTCAGGGAGGATATCGAATTACCCAACCTATGCGCAGCTGGTAACTCGGCACACACAATGTGTTTCTTCATCAAAGATGCAAGTATCAAAGTCGGGAAAAGGTCACATAGTGTTCACACACCGCGGAGAGTAGAATTAGCTGAAGTCGAGAGGAACATGTGAATATCCATTAGAGTTTGCTTATATGTAGTGAAGCATGAACGAGTGCCCCGTCATTGTATCTCACGTTAATGTTGCGTCACTAAAATATATTTCACTACATGTGGTCATAATGTAATTTAGAATCAAATTTAAATATAATCTTGAAAGGAGGATCGACGCTAATGTTGGTCGTTTATCGAAATATATATTTATAAGTATAATTCTTAATTTGGTGTTATTTAAAGGAAATAATATTAGTCATATTTATTCTACATCATTTATTCCTTCATTTTCTGCAAGAAAACTAGTGTATTTCTATTAGCTATATAACAATTTCTATTTAATATATAATATAAAATATAATAATTGCTTTTACTATACAATATACCATGTAATAGTTGCCATTGTGTATTTAATTATAGAATTCCGGGCACGTTTTATAGTAGAAAGAATGGTAAATCAACTTAATCTATTAAATGTAGAAGTGGTTACATCCATTACTAATTTTTATAATCGATGCAAATAATATATTAATCGTTATTTAGTCAACAATATTTCCCTGACGAAGCGAACACTTTAATTAACCATTTCCTTTAATTCTATATTGCTTGGACTGCAGTCTTATTTGTTGAAGCTTTTCTAGAGAGGTACTCATATTGCTTTATTTATTAAATGATCATCATGCTTCGAATTTATCTTGATTTATTATGATTTATGCTTTTCCTCATTGCCAATGTCTTTCAAGAACTGCATCTATGTCATAACATGGTTGTCCTTCTATTCGAAGAATTCTCAGAGGATTAGGATAGATTATCTAAAACATACGTTTACCTTCAGGAGACCTGCGGACTGGGATAATCTCAGTCTATCCATCTGAATATCTTTGTCAGCTAGCAGGAGGAGTCGTTACAACTGATGAATTCTAGGCTGAATTTGATGAACAACAATCTACTTCTCACCTCGATGCTCAAGTGTAAGAGACGACATTTCCTTAAGCAGCATTAATAGCCCCTGGACCAGAAGGAGATCGCATGCGCCAACCCCGTCCAGAATCTGTCCGAACATGGAATAAACTGACAGAAACTTTTCGCATTCATTGATATAGTAGACAGTACTGTTTTGGTTCGAAATTTATAAAATATTTCACTTAGAAAATCATTCTGGAAAATAGTTTTTCAAGTACAGTATTTCTTACCACTATTTTCAGTACTCATCGGTGTTTCCAACCTAAACTTTTATTTAAAGGAGCGCGGTGTCTCTACATTTTGATTATGTCACTATTTTATCTTCGAGTTATATGTGGCAGAATTTATATATATTGCTGCTCTTGGTAGTGTTCATGTGATCTGCTTTCTTCTAATTTGTACATTTCTTTGTGAAAAAGTAGCGCGATTTACATAATGATAACACAGTTTGATAATGGCCAAGACACAAGCTTCACTCGCTAAAAGATTCATTTTGGTTTTGTAGCAAGTTGCGGCAACGGGCAAAACTGTTAGAGTTTTGGGGTACCTTTATATACTAGTGAGCCAACCAAAATGAGCTGACTCATTTTATAGTTGGCCAATAGAAGACTTAACCAATCAGAAAGCTTAAAATATTCAATTCGACATGTATAAAGGCAGCCATGTTTTTTTTTCCAAATATTCACTGCCAACATTTGATATCGAAGACTGAAGAGTACGGATCATCTGCTGCTGCTATTGGCAATATAGTCAGATTCAGTCGAGTGTCGGACTCGTGAGCGTTAATATTTAACGTTGTTTCATTGAACAGATTACTTACTGCGCTGGATTCTATATTCATAGACTATGACTAACATGTTCAACAAAACACATTTGGCGAACTATATGTTATGCTCAATACTTATCGGTATAATATATAAAATAATATAAGCTAAATAATGGAAAATGATCGCCAAATTTATATTAGACCTTTCAGCATGACTACTCTTTAATTTTGGTGTCGGTTGCGCTTGCCTTGGTGGGAGCACTGATCTGTCTCTCTAGTGCAATGAGAGGGCGCGAAGTCAGTGCATCTCTCCGTATAACTTTTCTCGGTTGAGACTGTCATTGGAGGGAGCGTCTCCGTAGCGCACTCTGCCCCAAAACAGAGATGATAAATAAACGTGTTACAAACTACTTTATAGTAATTTGTATTTACTCACCCATCCACGAGGTCAGTTTGTGACTCAATATCGGTTTAATGTGGAGAGCACGAGCACGTACACCAGGGCTAGGAACAAAAATTCACAAGCCCCAGCAACCGTCGGTTCGCCTGTCTCGGTGTAAGAACAGATCCGTCTCACTGGTGCAAAGAGATGACACGGTCTTAGGCATCTCTTCCGCAGGGCCGGAACCTCTCATTACAATTTTCCTCAGTTGCGTCTCTGTCTTTCGGTGGAGCCGCCACTTTATAGTAATTTGTACATTAAAAGCTCAATATCCGTATTATATATTATCTACTTCTAGGGAATATCACTCTTCAGGTTCACCTAATTTGCACTTTGATTTTGAACAAGTTTATTGCATTAATTAATTGTACTTTATTAATTTCTTTTATTGTTTTAACTTTCATATCAAAATTAGGAATATCGCCTTTTATAGTGCAGAAAATGTTGAAATTTGCATTTTACTTGGTATTCAACAAGTTGGCATCTATTTGTAAAATGTTCCTTAACTATAACAACATACTTTATGAATGTAATGCTCATTTAAAATTTTTCTTTCAATGATTTCAAGTAGTCAATATATCTTTGCGAAACGATAGTTCCTGATATTATATAACAATCGAAATCAAATAAAATCACCAGTTTATACTTATTAAAAAAAAACAAGCGATGTGTAATAACTATGTCTAAATAATAAACAAATAAGATGGTAATAACTGAATAAGAGGTATATTTTGATGAATACTAAATAGAAACTACATAATATGATAAAATGAATGAATGTATAGATATGTAGATAAATGTAAGCTGTTTGCTTATTTTCCTTTAAAAACACATCTCTTGGTGCGACGTAAAATACCTTCGTTTATTTCATACATGCTTTCATAGTTAAAGTTATGTAACACATCAATTTTTTAACATAGAACTTCTATTGAATATAAGTCAATTTTATACTGCCAGTAGCGATCAATGAATCATATATATGGCTGTTCGTATGTAATATATATAAACCGATATATAAACCAATTATTGTTCATTTTGTTGACCATGTTCACCATAGTCTATGAATATAGAATACAGCGCAGTACGTAATCTGTTCAATGAAATAACGTAAAAGATTAACAGTCACGAGTCAGACACTCTACTGAATCTGACTATATCGCCAATACCACTAGCAGCTGTTCCGTACTTCTGCAGTCTTCGATATCAAAGGCTGGCAGTGAATATTCCGGAAAAATATGGTCGCCTTTATACACGTCGAATTGAATATTTTGTGTCTTCTGATTGGTTAAATCTTATATTGGTGAACTATAAAATGAGTCAGCTCATTTTAGCTGGCTCACTAATACACCAAAGTATCCAAAAACTCCAACACATTTATCTCTCTTGTAGCTTCCAATGTTAGAACTCTGTTCTATTGGATATCGGTAAAATTCTTTACTTGTAGCCCAATATTAATGTTTTCTAACAATCTCGGCTATTTTTTAACGGAACGGGTGCACTTGTATTCAAATGTATCTTTATACACTTTATTTTGCGATATTCTTGATTTGACTATTATTTTTAGATTTTTTTGAGTGATGCTATTAATCATATGCCTTCGGAATTACTTTCTTGAATATAGTCTTCGATAGACGTATTTATTGTCTGTGGCGCAGTAACTTCTGATCTAATGTTTTTGCTTTTCCGTTTTTTTCAACCGTTTTAATTGTATGTTATTGATTTTACTGTAGAATGAATTAATGGAAATTTTACTTTTATACTAAAAAGTCAATATAAGTCTTTGATCCTTTGATATATCACAGAATTTCTTTACTCATTCATCTTAGTGAAATAGTATACACTCTCGATTATTTTCAGAGATTAAGTGGTGATTCATATTTGGCGTCTCAGCGGATTTCTCTTCTCTTGCCGATATAATAAATCTTTTGTCTGTCAGGCTTACGTCTTGATTTATTATGAGGAAGAATCAGCTTTAGATAACTAACATCCGAAATCTACAAATCGGAAAAATTCCAACTTTTTTATTATCTATTTTGTTTTAATTGTAATTTAGTTATTTTTCTTTCATTTCTGTTTCGACTACTTTCTGCCATTAAGCTCCAAGATACACGCTACCATAAAAGTTGTATATAGTAAGACGGAGTAACATACTAAGCTGCTGATTAGAACCTAGGTTATATTCCTAAATATTCGATTAGGAAACAAATAAAATAGGTAAATAATTCCGTTTATAAAAATGAAAGGTCGGTGATGAAAGATTTAGCGCCTGAGACATTATGAATATCATTAATATTCCAGGCAAAAGGTTTGGGCCGACCGTGTATTTCTTTAAAAAAAAAACACCTTAAAATTAAATAGAGCCTTCTGGAGTTATTATGCACATCAAATAAACTTCAACAACTAAAGAAATTCTGAAACAATATTTATCTTCCATTTCCACCCATAGTAAAATATTTTAGTAAACTTCCTGTCATTTTTCTCGATTAGATTTTAGACATATGGAATTTACCAAAATGGATTGATTGAAGTTAACAATAAGATTAAACTAATATTAGCTGAAGACCAATGAAATCTAATAAAAAATATTTTTCTCCAGAAGATATGTTGAAACATGGGTAGCATATTTGTTCTGTTTTGAAAATTGATGTTTTCTTCATTGAACGAATCTCTGACTCTTTTTTGTCAGTGGTTTACTTTAGTACGCATAGTTTTCGTTAACAGAATTGTTTTTTAGAGTAGATTTTCTCCTAAGCACAGATCAATTTCCGCCAACTACAGCAACTACGCCGACGCATGGACGTCGAATAAACTAAAGAATGGACCTAAGTATTACGAAGCCTTAATATACAAGGACATTAATGACGGTAATGAATTACTGTTGATACTGACTGTTTTGGAGGCAGTTACAACTAGAATATTCTGGCTGCTGATATCAGATGTCAACTCCCAGAAACTAAAAGGCGTCATCTGGGAAATAATGGAGGAGGTACTTAAAAGTCTCATCCCCAGATGTATGGCCAAGAAGCCCAACGCCATGTGGGATATCCTGCTGGCTACGGAGAACGAAGCCGAATATCCCACGGGTAGTATTCTAAGCGCAAAATCGGGGAGATTACAAACTGAATAGTTGGATCCCCGCAAGACTAAGATTAACTTACATGGGTTGCTCTTGGACAAATACGAGGACCATTTAGGGGCTTTTTTGCCCAATACACACAGTTTGCCGAGATCACATCGGCTAAAGGCAAAACATTCACTTCCACTGGAGATGCTGCCATACATGCTACTAACTAGAAAAAGTTTCAGTGACATCCCCGATATCTTGACTTGCGATGGAAAAAAAATATTTGTAGATGTGCAGTGCCGTCGATTCCACTGTTGGTCCTGTGGTGCAGCAGGGAATATATGTAAGGAATCTCCTTGAAAGAACCCAGCGAGAAACTGCCCAAGAACCAACAATCCAAAAGCCAACAGCCCAATACTAACAGTAAATGTGGCGGTGGCTCAGACACCAATGATGACAGTTAGTGGCAGTAGGTAACCCAGAAGGAAAGCACCGGGGCGAAATCAACAGATTCCAAAGCAGAAGCCTTCGCAGCTGCGACAAAAGCAAGTCACAGCAACAACCCTAACAGCAGCGATAACAGCACCAAGAGAAACATCAATGAAATGCACAGTTAAAACAACTGGAAGAGCCACAGCAAAATTCCGATCAACAGCAAAACGAGAGTAAGAATTGCAACATGAGACAAAGCGCCAACTACTATATTTTTGTACGGATGTGGAGGTATTATCTCCACCTTGATCTTCTTCTTTAATAGGGGAGTTTCGTCAAAAAGTACGATGACAAAGTTTTAAAAAAAATATCTGATCGACCATCAGTAACTGGCTGATGCCTGCAGGCTGCCGGATTCCAACCCAATTTTCTGCAAGTGGTTCAGCCTCCGCCATTGCAGATGAACGGGAAGCGGTCGCGCGCTTTTGTGCTGTCGCAGTCGGTCCGACATGATTACCCACTGTCGATCCTAATT
>OZ038495.1:10116130-10133630 GCA_964036315.1 Acanthosepion esculentum
AAAGGAAGGAATCTAGTCTTTAATTTAGCAGCAAGATAGCCGAAGATCTTTAACTTATGGTGGCAACAATTCTAGCGAGATAATTCTGATTTCGCAACTGTTTCGGCGCAGTTCTGGCAAATCTTCCAGAACAAGAGCAACGCGTAGCGGGTAAAATTGGTTATTTTTATTACACTGTGTTTTCTAAAAATGAGGAAGATAACAGACGGTATAAAGTGAGAGCAGCTGAGGATATGACTGCACGATTTCTGATATCTCTGAAAAATATCGTCAGCGATATTCCCATGCTATTTGTAGAAATTATAAGGATTAGAAAATCCAATTATTTCCTGTTTTATGAGGTAATTAATGGATTTCCCATTACTTTCCATTAACAGCCCCGACTCAACTGCATGTCTCCTCTAGTTGCCTCAATTCTTGGGTAACTGTTTGGTAATTCTTCGTTTTCAAGTCTCTTTCAGTTCAATCTCTATTGAACTGAAATCATTTGAGTGGATATTGCGTAGTTTTAGGAAACTTCTCTCGTTTCTGACTCGTATGTTCCATGTAATATCCACTATGCATTGATGATATATGAACATATTTTAATTTGTTGTTTTACTTTTCCTTGTGTGTCCTGACAATCATATAACCAATTTCCTTTAAGTAACACTTTTTTTCTATTTTAATGTTACTCATATCTTTTTTATCGGCGTTGATAATCATTTACCTCATCAATAGTAATAGCAATGCAGAAATAATCAAGTAATATTATCGCTATGTTTGATGAAGTTAAAGAGCCATGAATATATCAACACAAACTTCTTTTACTTTCTTATATATTATCTATTCTAAATATCAACGAGTCTTATTCTACACGCGTACACGTCTACCATGATTATTTTAGTCAATATCTGATTTCTGATAGACTTGGTATTATTATTATTTGTAGTACTATTATAATTATTCTTTTCAATGTATTATTATTGTGATACTAGTTGCCGACATAGATATTTTTATTTTTTATTTTTCTCCATTTCAAATGAATTAATATTATTTTCTTATCTTCTATGATTGATTAGTAATATTATTATTATTAGTAGTAGTTATAGTAGTCGTAATATTAGTTGTTGTAGTAATAGTATTATTGACGTCATTTTGAAGCAAAAAAGTGGTGATGGAAACATTGATTAATGATTGCATTGAATTTTGAGAACTTTGTTCCAGGGAAAGGAAATAGTAGCCGGTGCCGGGCTGTCTAGTCTTATTCATATGAAGAACCGAAGGGCGGACCAAAAGATCAACGGCTTGTTAAGATCTGATGAAAATAAATAGGTTCTTTTTTCATGCACAGATGCAAAATAATAATCTTTGCTAAAGTGATTGGAAAATGAATATGAAATGATATAGCGTAGTGCGAAAAGATAGAAAATTGCGTAAAAAGTACATTATACAGGAAAAGATGCAATGCATGAATATATGTGTGCATTGACATGTAGCTACCTTGAATAATAATGTTAATATTAACCAGTTCCTTATAAGGAAACATTCGACATTCATTAACAGAAAGTAAACTGTTATCTCCGGTCGATCTTTACATTTTCTTTATAGAAAAACAATGTTTTGAGGAAAATGACTTTTGCAAGTAGATTATCTCTTATCGCTCTTTCCCGTACTGATGTATATCTAAATACTTCAAACCAAGTATAGAAATGAAGCCCTTTTCGTCTGAACATATGTTTGAACTATTGTAGAATGTCAAATTGATTTTTGGTATTTTTTACAGATATTAGTTATTGATTCTGTAGCGCCAGCCCAAAGGACTGGAAAAAAGATGGTTCGAAGCAATTTTTAACAATTGAAAAGAGAAAGCAATTTCATACACCTGGCAGAACGAATTTGGCGCTATACATAACATTCCTCTAAAAGTATCGACATGAAGAGAAAAACAAAACAATGTGAGTAGATCTTATTTTCTGTCTGAATTTCTAAGATGTGCATTTATAATTATTGACACTTTTTGTATACGGACTATTGTCCTCTTCTTTGTTGTTATCAGCACACTTCAGCACTCAACTAACAATAGCAGCAGTATCTGCAACTTAAACAGCAAGCAGGTTAGGTTTAAAGCTCCAAGTAGATTACAACAAACTGTCTTATGGAACAATGGCTTGCGGATTATATCATTGGTTTGTGAATCTAGTGACAAATCTCAGTGTATTAATAGGAAACTTCAGATCAATAATTGAACAATTCTAAATAAAAATAATCCCTAGATATGAGCCGTGGACCTGTCTACTCTAGTTGATTAAATAAAGAGTTTAGTTGTAGGTCTATCAGATCACTATAAACCTGAATAAGGCAGGGGCGAACAACGACCGAAACCTTGTGGTAACAACAAAAAGTTGAGGACAGTAGTCCGAAAATAGTGTAAATTTTGTTTTAGACATGTATGAATATATTCCAATTCATAAATAAGTTATTTTTTAAATCTAGGAATCAATACAAATAATATAAATAATAAAGAATTATATAAAAATAAAGAATATATTTGATATACAAAGTGTTTGCTGCCTTTTATAGTTGAATTTAAAAGGAACAATGTTTGGTCTTTAATTATATATTTTATCATATCATCTAAAATGTCGGTGAAATATGATAGTTGTATTTGTCATTTATCAAAAAGACTATGAGGAATAAATAAGACACATAAACACATGTTTTTTTAGATATCAAATCCAGTCATTCAAACATTCTCTCATCCAATGCATCATTGTAAAAACAATCTCGTAAATTCAAAAATAAACCTCGCCCTACAAATGAGATAAAATTATATAAATTTTATTGACGCATCCCAAAACAATGTTACATTCTTTCTAACAATGATTTTTTGAAAACTATTATTCGTATTAGTGATGTGATATATTATAAGAAATATACCTTTACCTGTTCTTGAATCTGGCTGCGCAAAGTATTTTACCAATAAAATCAAAATATTTCCGATAGATTGATAAAACATTATTAATATATTCACTCAAATAAATATAATCTGATCTTGTAAATAATTAAGACCAACATATAATAGACATACGATACATGAACTAAACTTTCTACAATATTGTGCATCCCATTTTCCACTTGCTTCAGAAGCCAACACTACTTCATAGAATGTATCAACAGATTTATTTTTCTGATTCCTTTTATTATACAAGAGGGACAGACGTGGTAGCATCAATGCTAGAAGTTAGCGGGAGAAATAACTTCAGGGAAATGCCTGCGAACTATTTGGCCAAACATTTCGCTACGTGCATACATATCCCCATTGGAATCTTGGCGGGTAATGCGTGTCGACTTTCCATAAACCTTCCAGCACTCTGTTGACAACGCACCGTTTTAGACATATATACAAAACTTAGAGAAAGTCATTCCATATCTGCCAGAATTTCACGCCCGTTGTAAATCTGACCAATCGCTCCCAAATTTGGTCCAGTCTCCGAATTTCTTAATAAATATCATATTAAATCTTATTGATAATGAACAAACCTATTTGCGTATAGAAAATCAAATAAAAAAAATGTTATATTATACATCACTATTTGCACCATAAAAACAAAATAAAATACTTAATAATTATCGGATTCTTTTTAATACCACTTAAAATGTGTATCCCTCTATATTTACAGGAGGAGAAGAAATATATGGATGACACTACTTCATAATTTACGGGGATAAAAATTCATTATTAAAAAAAAGAAAAGAGTAAATGAGATAAACTGACTTAATTGAACGAGATACATCATATAATATACCAGTTCTGTCACAACCAAAACTGAAATAATTTATCTAATCTTGACAAACATTTCTAGGAAATACCCAGAAAAAAATAAAAGACTTAATATAAAACAAAAAGAAATAATAACTTAAATCAAGAATCCACACAATAACTTTAATGATTGCCACAAAGAATATAATGGAGAAACCTCGAGCAATTAATATAAAATATTATATGAACACAAAAGTATTTTTTCAAAACGACAAATTTAATGGATTAGTTGGTCACCGTAAGGAGCCTGGCTATAATTTCAATTAAAAAAATTCCTTAAGAAAAGAAAGTAATATTTGAAGGGTAAAATTTCAAGAATTCATCCATAGCAAATTTGCTTTCAAGTACATACAGCATTTTAACTTCCTTTCTAGATTTCTGTTAAAATAATGTTATATATTTAAAAACAGCAGTAACGGAAACAAAAAAACTTGGGAAAGCAGAATGACACTTTTCGGGCAGAAAAAGAAGATACAAAAAATATAACATAAAAATTCTAAACATAAGAATTTCACATTTTATATTCGAACATCTTCAGCCCCTCCCCTCAGTGTTAACTGATGTTTATTTTTATATAGTTCCTCCCAACTACACATATATAATTATATCTATATGTACGTTACGTTAGCACGAGGAAGTGCTTTTAGAGGTAGAAACGTATTAGACGTAATATCTTTACTTTATTATTCAATGTCTAAACTCTGATATAGAGAAATTTGTATAGTATATATTACCATAACTTTGTATGTACAAATCCTGAAAAAAACTAAAATGGCTTCATTCAGGAGATCTGTGAGGAAGCATTTATTTAACCCTAAAGAAGACCCGGCTGATAAGAATAACACAGACGAATATCCAGCCTTACCGACAATTCTTACAAATGAAGAAATTGTAGAAGTGCTAAAAAAAGCCTCCAAATCTACGGAGGCGCAAAAGAGCAAAATTATAGATGAAATAAAAGACAACTCAAGTACTAATGCCGAGGCGGGGATTCTCCCTCTTGTTGGAAGTCCCCTCCTAAATGCATTATTGATATTGCAGATTTCTTGGAGCGTGCCAAGAGTTACGCACACCTTGTGGTGAAAGTTGGGCTCTTGGAGGATTCAAGAAGATCGAGAAATGAATAGTGTCAATTTTTGTCGTCGACAAGCGTTCGCTAAAAATTTATCGTTCGACGAAAAACACAGTGTTAAAATCACTGGAGTCCCTGGGGTTTAAGCCACTCCATATCTTTAATGGCAAGGGCTTTTTCATGTGGGACGTGCTGCTACCCACTGCCGAAGAGTGCATAAGAGCCACAAACAGGGATTTAATAACGAAAGATTTGATCTTTCGTACAGAGTACGTGAGCCGTCGAAGTATATGGGTATCGGATAGCACCTGGTAGCTTTCTTGGCTCAATACTGCGAGATTCTAGGTGCTTCTTGTGATAGCTTGACTGGGGAATGGAGCTTTGATAGCATGCGCGATCAAAAGATATCATGCGCGATCAAAAGACCTTCGGCTCTCTCCCAAACTGTCTTGACGTTGGTGACCTGAAGCTGCCGGTCATTGTGACCAGCCGTAAACCAGTTTGTTGGAAGTGCGGAGTGATTGGTCACCTTTCCTCTTCCTGTCCAGAAAAGAAGGCCTCTGGAAGTCCGGTTCCAATCGACCAAACTCCCACTCTAAGCTTGTCTTTAAAAACAGCCACACCTGTAACGGGCATGTCGGTTACCGGGACCGTAGTAGTTGTACCTCCAGTTGGGTCTAAACCAAAGCCCCCATTCCCCCGAAGAACCCTTTTCCATTGCAAGTTTGGAGATGGACGAGGTGGAATGGCAGGTAGTTGGCAGGGCCAGAATGAAGCGTCAGACAGCGGGTCCTCTGTCCCCCGAAGCCCCTAGGACTAAAGACGCTTACAGCCCCACTCGCTCTGACAACAGTAAGTGTGACGTCCCGGCCTCCTTTCCGACCATCAAAGATTTACAAATGAAATATTATCCTGGTTACGAGAAAACGAAAAAAATAATAGAATTAAAAAATAAATTAGATCAACAGCGAAAAGGAAAATCCTCTCCATTAAAGAACTCTCTTCCGCCTAACATCACTACACAGTCTCCTCAGCCCTCTACATCCCGTCAACGAATGTCCTCCTCTACAAAGAAGGCCACTCCTTCCATATCCTCAGATCCACCACCTCCTCCCCGTCCCTCAACCCCTCTTTGTAGAGAGAAGTCTCCACCCCCCTCTCCTTCCACTTCTTCTGCCCAGTCTCAAATTCCTCTCAGTAGAGACCCCAGCCCTTTTAGACAATCAAATACACCCCGCCATACCCCCAGTCCTTCTCCCATTAAATCCTCTGAAACGCCCCCACCAATTAATAAAAGGCACGGAATCCGCACACGGGATTCCACTGAAAAAAAGAAAAAGCCCAAACATATTTATAATCCTGGGACAAACGTTTGTAAAGTATCCCCATTGCAAGCTGAAGAAGCAAGAGACTACGGTAACAGGATTAGAAATCTTAAATACCTGTTTTCTATAAATCAATTTGGGGATAAGGACATAGAAGAGCCCCATAATTTCCCAAACGCACAAAGAGTATTATCTGTTATTAGATCAGAAACTGGGGCTAAACAAATTTGGTCAATGATAGACGAAGCAATTACTTCGTTTAAAATGACTCCGACAATTGCTATCGTTCAGAACGAGAAATTAATGAAAATGAAACAATTTTGTGCTGCAAGGGTCCCGGTATTTGTTCACCCCTCCCTTTATAAAGCACTAAAATTGACTTTCCTTTGGGATATCAGCGGAATCTACCAAGACAGTACCATTAAGACTGAGGTGGGCCATGGGTCTATGGGAGTGTCTGTAGGTATCCTTACCCCGGCTATGTTCAATTCAGGAAAGCAACCCTAATCGTTGTTCACTATGGCTCTCTGGTTATCAAGTATAAATGTCCTGGGCCTGAGGGAGGAGTCTCGTAGGGCGAGGCCCACTCGTGACCTTCAGCGCCTCGGGATGAATGTTTATTGTGTGCAGGAGACCCGGTTTTCTTCTCATGACCGTGAGGACGTGCTGTCTAAGAAGGGTTCTTCCTTTATTCATCATGTTTTGATAGTCGTTCGAGGGGTGACTCTTGGCTAGTGAGCAGGTCTTTAGAGGCTGCATGTAGTCTTGTCTTTGCAGATCCGGTGGGCAGGGTTTGCGCGCATGACGTTACCATAAAGAATAAGGCTTTGCGTCTCATTGGGTTTTTGCGCCCAATAACTATTCTGAGCGACCTGCTTTATTTCGCCAAATCGATCCGTTTTTGAGGACATCTCGTCGGGCAATTTTAGCGGGGCATTGGAATGCCATCCAAGACTCCGATATAGATCGTATAGGGCAAAAAACGGGTAATAAAAATTCTGATGTGAAACCATTTCGGGAATTTGTCGGCGGGTTTGATCTTGTCGATACGTACCGGATGAACACCCTCGGGAGGTAGCATGGACAAATAGTGGCAACTCGGCTCCTGGTACGCTTACTAGGTACTCTGACCGAGTCTTAGTTAAGAGAGTCAATGTAGGGCTCTTAGGGTGTCCAAGCTTCCATTATATAGTTTATTCAGATCATAGGCTTGTCTGAGTCGGTGTAAACTTAGATATGCCTAAGGTTAGGTTGGCTGGTTACTGGAAATTCAACTGTTCACTTTTTGGTGAGCATGATTTCTGGGACCAGCTGCTACTAATGATACACAGGGAATTGACGGGGGCGGTTTTAGGGAACGCCTGGTGGGATAATTTAAAATCTAAAATTAGAACGTTTGCTGCCGATTTTAGTCGACTCAATCTAGATAGATTAACGGCGCAAACGGCTTTAGGAGATAAAGTTGAACGGGCAGTGAAATCCCCTGTTAGTGTGGAAATAGCCTTATCTAATGACGAGTTGCTTATCAAGAAAGATCAAGCTCTGGTAGTTAGGGCTAGGTTAAAAAGAATGTCTTCTGAGGCGACGAATATGGCCTCTGAATTGCGTGCAGAGGAAAATTGGAGCGCGTCTCGGCGAAATATCGCGGGCGTCACATTGCCGTATAAGCGGACCGTGACTGCAAACGCGGCCATATGCGAGACCTTTAAAGGAACTTTTCACCAGCGAGCGTGGTCTGAGCCCTGCTCGGTTCGACGCCTATTTAGCTGACTTTCCCTGCCTCGAGACAGCTGAAGCGGCTGGGTGCGAGGGTCCCATCACAGAGTCGGAAATCTGGGAAGCGCTGAAACAGGTTGGCCTGGATAAATCTCGGGGACTAGATGGTCTTCCCTACGAAGATTATTTGAGGCAGTCGCCCGATTTTGTGCCATTGCTGGGACTGATTTTCAACCACTGGATGATGCAGGGGTCTATACCTCAACGCTTCACCAGGGGTGCGATCAAGATCCTGCGTATGGACAAGAACGCTGAGGATGAGTTAGATAACTTTCGCCCTTTAACCATGTTAAACACTGAGTTAAATATGTTGGCGAATATGGCAACCGTTTGCAGCTTGTCCTGTCTAATCTGATTGGCTCCGAACAAACTTTTGCTGTGATGGGTAGGACTATTCAGGATAACCTTCATATGGTACGCTTGATCTTAGAACAAGTCGACAGTGAAGCCGCACTGATCGATTTAGATCAGTCCAAGGCCTTCGATAGGTTTGACCATCGTTTTCTGGAGGCTGTCCTTTCGGACCCAAATATCGCTCCTGGATCCGACTTTTTTATGCGCCTCCCTGTGCGCTGGTGGAAGTGAATGGGGTGAGATCGGAGCCTTTCGTATTGTCTCGCTCCATTCATCAAGGTTGGCCTTTGCTTTATGTTCTTGCGTTGGAACCTTTAATTCGCAAGTTAAAGGCGAATCCTGCCCTGCGCGGAATTTCCCTGCCTGGGGTTACCACCTCAGCCAGTTATTCTACATATGCTGATGACGTTTCAGTTCTTGTGTCGAGCATAGCCGAGATTGACGAGGTCAGTAAAGAGATCAGTGGTTATGAGATGGTGACAGGGGCCAATATCAACCGCGATAAGTCTGGTGGCTTGCGGTTGGGTGCGTGGAAGGGTGTTTCTCTTCCCTGACCTTCTGGACGGATTGGGCGGTCAAGATACTCGGCGTCTGGTTCGGTCCGGATCTCCAGTTGGAAATGAATTGGTCGGAGGTTCGAGAGAGTGCCGAGATCGCTGTTAATCTGTGGTCTCGGAGGAAATCTTTCCTTGAAGGGGAGGGCGGAAGTATGTGTCTCACACATCTACCCGATCCTCCTTTACCGACTCTCTGTACTTCCACTTCCGTTTACCATACTAATATTATTCTTAAGGCTCTTGTTCTCTTTCTTGTGGAGAGACAAAGCCGCTATGATATCTCGGGAGATCTGTTGCATTCATCCCTCTGAGGGCGGTCTGGGTATGCCTAGCATTGAGACTCGTCAACATATGCTTCGCATCGCCTTCCTAGACCGAATGTGTCGCGAATCAGATGAGACGCATGTAGAAACTTCCCATCCCTGAGAAGTGTGCACTCGTTCGAGGTGGAGGCTCGCCGTAGACCCCGAGCCGAATGCTCCATCTATCACGAATGTCGTCGTGCTCTGAAACGCCTATTACGGGCGACGGATGGCCTCTCCAATGCCCAGGCGTTGTCTCGTAGGGCATTGTATCAAGTGTTAGTCGGGGGGCGTTCAGGATGATCTAATTAACGAGCTCGGTCTTACGAAGCAGTAGGCTCGCTCAGTATGGCCGTGGGCGCCTGGGTTGAAACGCCTCAATAACGATGAGGTATAACTCACCTGGCTGGTGATTCGATGAGACCTCTGGGTCGCCAAAAGTCTTTGTTGAGCGGGCTTGGAGAATTCTCCAAACTGCCGGCGCTGTGTTGGGGAAGTCGAGACCATTGGTCACGCCTTCTTTCATTCCAGGGTGGTAGTGCCGTTTTGCAAGTTTGTTGAAGGCCTCATGGTACGCATGCTGCAGGGAAAGTCATTAGTCCTTGAGGTCGGTTCTGTTTGTAGCAATGCCGTGCCGCAGCTGACGAAGGCTGAGTATTGTGTTCTGTTGCTTACTAGGTGTTAATAGAGTCGTGATTTGTACGACGCGTCAGAAGCAATTCTATGATGGCAAGGAGTTCACTTCTTCCCAACTGATCTTGTTCTTTAAGCATCAGCTTAAAGTCAAGATTAGGACTTAAAGGCGGTCGCTCGCCTCATCAGAATTTGGCAAAAGGTGGGTGAATCTTGCGCGTTTGTGCCGAGTAAAAGGGGCATTTTGATGCCGGTTAGGCATCAGGATTTTGTTTTCCTGGATTGAACTTGGGCAACCCATCCCTGGAGTTAGGCTAGAGTAGGTTTTTGGTTTTGATTTTTAGTTTTTGTTTTCTTTTTCTGTAAACTTAGCTAGGGTGTGTTTGCTGATTGGCCACTTATTTTCTGTCCCCTTTTCTTTTCCTTTAGTTTAACTACTCATCCCATCCCTCGTTAGGTGGTCAGTCATTTCAGCTCTCTGGTGGATGCGGGCCGTCTTTCTTTTCACGGTTAGTTTTTTCGTATTTGTTGTTGTGTCTGAATCAGTGCGTGTTTGTGTGAGTGCATGGGATGGATGAATGTTTTCTATATTTTTCAAGTCCCGTATCGATTCCGTCCTGTTAACTGATTTTACATTTAGGATTTGAGGGTTTTTTATTACTAACATGATTTTGTTTAGTTCCATGTAAATAATTTTAAGTCATATTGTATATAATAATTGGGATTCTTTTAACTTCTTATTTTATCCCCCTCCCCCCACATACATTATTTGTACATATAGGGACTATTTTGGATTTTCCTTCAGACAATGAGGTATTTTGGTGGATGTAGTAAGAAAGGTAAGTATGAATGTGGTGTTTTGGTGGTAGGAATATTGTTTTGTATGTTTGGGTCAGTGGTTGTGGCTAGCTCAGTTTGAAACTAAGACAAATGATCACCGTCCTTTTTCCCACTCCCTCTTTTGGCCTTGTGCCACATTTGCTGTACATACAGTAATAAATATTGCCAGATTGCCCTGACGATCCGCGTAGGTGAAACCTAGGTACTTTTGTCTGGCTCTTTAGGTTTACTTATATATATATATATATATATATATATATATATATATATATATATATACATATATATATATATATATATATATATATATATATATATATATATATATATACATGTATGTGTGTGTGTGTGTGTGGAGAGAGAGAGGGAATTATCTCTCTGAATCTCATGTCATATTCATGTATCTGTGTATAGGTTTGTAGTGGCATGTGTGCACTCTATGTGATCATTATCTAGCACATTTATATATTCATATATGTGGAACATATCAATATTTATACATATTTTAGTCTTGAAAGAAGTCTATATTTTTTGCCGTTTACAGTTTAACAGAAATAAACGTTTAACTACCACGCATTGACACCTATTCAGTTTGCCAGTAGCCTTCCTGATAGGGACATCTATATAGTCTCTATGATCTTAATCGGAATAACCTACTAACATATTTGTATGATTACCGGCATAATTCTTCTGATTGTACACATGTGTCTTAATGGCACAAGTGTTTCAACGCTAGTTACGTGACGATTAAAAATGACAATCTACCAAATTCAGAAGAACACCAGAAAATTTAAACAAACTTATCCTTTATGGTCGACTTGTTCTACAAAATAAAACCGTGCCGGAATCATAATGTACGTTCTCAAGAGTATTATTTTCACGTGGATATTCGCCAACATTTAAATGACCTATGAAGCATATTCTACTCGGTAATTAGGGTCTCCGTCATTTTTAGCGATATTTTGAACTTGGCAATACAATCCTCTATTATTTGACCTGAAGATATTTTTACATTTGTCTTTTGGCAAAGGTTTAATGTTTGTCTTTACTTATGGATATGGTTGTATTTTTACAAGAAATCTGCTTTTATCGACTTCATTACTTGAATTTCTTCTGTGAATCTTAATACATAATAGTTATGTCATTATTTAGTACTTTTTTATGTACATAATTTTCTAATGATGTACATGATTTACTATGATTTTTAATATAATCGAATCGTATTTATTCTTCTCTATCCGACATAAAGGGTATCTTAATAAATATTGATAAAAACTGACATGTGTTAAAGAAAATACATTTCTAAATGATGTTGAATTGTACGAACCGCTACGATGACGGAAGATGCAATCTGCGAAATCATTGCTAATTCGTCCTCAGACACCCCGATTTGAATAAACTCTAATTGGTAAGACATGAAGGTATGAATTCAAGTAGATCAAATCAGTAATTGCTCTCTACTTATGATGATAAGTATCACGTTGTTTGGAAGGTGAGTGGTAATATTTTCATCTTTTTTACTCACCAATGTGAATATTTTATATCCGTAGTAGACTAACACATTAAAAATAACGGAAACATATTAACACCCTATGAGGCAAATATGAATTATTTTAAGAAACAAACATTAGTATACATATGCATGCAATACTATACATGCAGTACACGCATATTTACATGCACAATATGTATATATATATATATATATATATATATATATATATATATATACACACACACACACATATATATATACATATATATATATATATACATATGTACATATATATATGTACATATATATATATATACATATATATATATGTACATATATATATGTACATATATATGTACATATATACAGATATATATATATGTATACAGATATATATACAGATATATATATATATATACAGATATATATACAGATATATATATATATATATATACAGATATATATGTACATATATATGTACATATGTACATATATATATATATGTATATATATATATATATATGTATATATATACATATATATATATATATGTACATATATATATGTACACATATATATGTGTGTATATATATATATATATATATATATATATATATATATATATATATATATGTGTGTGTGTGTGTGTCTGTGTGTGTATAATCTGCGCCTAGAGGTTATATGAAAAAGAAGTATTGTCAAATATTTTAGGTAAAATTCATAGAGATGTGTTATCCAACGAAATAATTTGTATTATTATGTATAGCAAGTAAGAATGAAAGCAATTAAGTCCTAATTTTCAATTTCAGATTGATAGTTAGTATTTTTTCAGTAATGATAGCAATTTGCAATTTCAAGAGATTATTTGCAAGAAGTAGAATTTAGAATTATGGCTCGTAAAAAGAACTAACAATGAATGAAAATAACTATATAATCAAAGCAATTAGTAAAGGAAAGTCTTCGCTTCCAATTTCTAAGGATTTGAAAAAGGATCATCGAACAATCAAGAAAATATGTCAAATGAGAAATCAACCAAGGAAAAAAAGTCTCAGGCTGAATTTCAGGAATTTAACAAAGGGAGATCTATGACATATCCGAAGAGAATTAATAAGAAACGCACAATGCTTCAAGTGCGTTCATATTTGAGGCCGCTGGAGCTCCTATGGTGTCAAAGTAAACAAGGTGTAAAGCCTTAAGGAAGTTTGCTGATGTACAATATCAAATTAAGAAAGCCATTTTAACAAGGAAACATAAGGAAAGAAGATTGCAGTGGGCAAAACTTACATGAAAACAGATTTCAGTAAAGTGCTTTTTACAGACGAATCAAGGATCACCCGCGATGGGCCCGATGGATGGGCTTGAGGATGGGTTTGCAAGCAACGTGACTCAAGAATATTTTTTAAACGCCAAAAAGGCGGCGGTGGGATCATGATATGGGATGGGATTATTGGTAATGAGCTCGTGGGTCCATTTAAACTGAAAGACGGCATTAAAATGAATTCCAAAAGTTACTGTGATTTTCTAGAGCAATATTTCTTTGAATGGCTTGATAACCAGTCATTAGCCAAGCGTAGATCTATGATCTTTATGTAAGATAACACACCATGTCATGCATCAAAGTTTACCAAATCATGGTTGAAAGAAAAGGCATTTGTTGAATATTTTCTTATGGACTGGCCTTCAGGTAGCTGTGACTTGAATCCCATGGTGAACGTGTAGAGCATACTCAAGAGAGATATTTATTCTAATGGAAGGCAATTCAACATCAAGTGCGACCTCTGGGAGGCAGTTAAAATTGCTGCAAACTTGCAAATCTAACATCAGATGTTGACAATAGGCTGCTAAGTGCTACTCAAAAGAAAGGAGCATTTGTGCAATAAATTTTAGGAGGTTCTTATTATTTTTTGTTAATATATCTTTTATTTTTAAAATATAATGTTTTTTTATGTTTTTCCTTTAAGAAATTGACGAATTTGTTCTAAATTCTTTTCATGTAATTATTTACTTTAGTTTTGCAAGGTATAATAATGTAAAAGTATCAAAATAAACAGATGCGAATAAACTACAGATAGTCAAATTATTCTGTTTTGTTAACTTAGTAAAAAATTTTCCAGCCGAAAACAATAGTTTTCTCTATCACTATATATCTAAGTTAATAGTATTGAGTAGGATCTAAAGAACATCATAATAGGGCTTTTAGCATTAAAGACACAACTCTTTATACCAATTCATAACTTGCATATAATCTCTAGATGCAGTTTATATATATATATATATATATATATATATATATATATATATGGGGGGTGTATTGTGTAACAGCAAAATTGTCCAAATCGTGTAACAGCATAATTATCAGTCTCACAAATTTTTAAATATATACAAAACCACTGAACTAATTGAATATCTTTTTTTACAGGTATTCCGATAATAGCGTTAGTCATCTTGGCACCAATGAAAAACACTTTGAGTTATTCAACTAGAAATTGAACAGATTAAAATCCTTTTTTTGCCTTCATAACTGAACAGTGGTAAGATGAAAAATATTGTTCACGCCTTTAGTAATGATACCAACTTTCATAATCAGGATTCCATCTCCAATGTCCATACAAGAACCAACATGAGAACGGGGAATATGTTTAAAAAAGTGGGAAAAGTAGAGTGGAAAACTGGATCCAGCGGTCAGAACTGTATAAAGGGTGATCATTTCAACTTAGAGCTAAAGTGAGCAATTAGCGAAGATCAAACTCAATTCATAAGATGCTTGGCACGTGATAAAGCAGTTGCAGGCATGACAGTCCAAATAGGAGTGGGAAAAGTCTTGAAAATGAAATCGTACGTGAAAACTTTGAGACAAATTGTTCCTCTAGGACAGAAAGTCAGAAGTTTAGAGAGGCCGAAAATCATCTTGATTGAGGTGGATAATGTCTGGAACAATATATAATGTGTGTATGTGTGTTTGTGTGTAAAATATAACAAAGGCCTAACCGTCCTTAAATAATTACTTACTAACAGAATAAAACTAGAACCGCTAGAGAAGTAAGAATAAAACTTTTGGAACACATCCTCACATTGAATAGTTTCGATTGATTTCCATGGAAGACTCTACCTACAAGTAAAAGGATGCGCCCTGGACACATTTCAGCACCATAATATGCTACAATCTTCATGGGCAATTTGACAAGACTCATATTTATCCTTTCATCGGTTACGGCTCTATATTCTATTCAAGATATATACGTGTTATCTTCCGCATACATACGGGAAATGAGGAAAAACTTACTGAATTCCTTATGACACTAAACAAAGTACACGACTCCATTCGAGTTCGATCACAAAAAATCAAAACAATCGGTAACATTTCTAGACACCCGTATCTACATCGATAAAAGCGATACCTACAAATGATACTACACACTAAAATCACCGACATCCACAACCTTAATTCTTCCCACCCAAAACAACCTGAATCTTCTAATCCAAAGCAACTCAAGGAGAACCATCCCTATTCACAACCACTTAGATTCAGAAGGATATGTAGCCACAAAGAAGAACAAACTAAACACATTAAATATCTAGAAAAACATTTTAAAACCTGTGGGTATAAACAACACTTAATAAGTGAACAAATAAATAAAGCAAATTCACGCCGAGAGAAGACACCGTGAAGTATAAAATAAAAAATAAATCCACACGCATCCCTCTTGTAACCACTTTCCATAGTACTCTACCTCCACTCCGTAAGATAAATCGCTGGGAAATACAAACCAGACTTAAAAACGTTATTTGAAGAACACGGCATTTTAGCACATCGTCGACTAAAGAACCTTAACGAAATCATATGTGGTAACCAAATTTCAGATCATAAAGTAACACGTATTAGACCAATAATAAAATCAATATGTATAACAACAAAAGGAGCCTGTTGTAACCAACCACATTAAACACATCAATTCTCTCACTAGCTCAGTCAATAAGACTACTTTCAAAATATACTAGAAATTTACTTATTAGGAGGCAGACTATGCCAGAAACAATATGTGGTGAACTGTGAATTGCTCTTTAACTACAGAATTAATAATTACCAGAATTGTATTAATTCGGTCCTCCACAAAGAATTATTACCTGTAGAACAACATTTCCTCCTAGAAAGACATGATTATAATAGCCATGCTAAATGTATTATTCTTGAAAGAATCGAAATTGACACAACTTAAGAAAATACTAGAGCGACATGAAGACAAACAGATTTTGCGCCTCCAAATACTTTGTCCGTACGGACTTAACAACAGGCAAAATAACACAGATAGAATTAAGATATATAATCACACAGACTAAGCCGCACCCATATTTCTCAACCACACTATATAGAAAACATTACAGAGGTGTTGAGTCCTCCCACATACACTCAATCCCAAAGATATATACACATAGACACATCACACACTCCCCTGCAAAAAACTAAATGATGACATCCACATAACACTCTCATTCTCTTCCTAGCGATCAATAAAGCTGTCAGAACGAATAAGGATGTAAATCTGAAACCCATCAACATCTAAGCCTCTCCTTAAATGATTTGAACGAAGCCATTTGACCAATAGAATGTCTGACCAGAAATTAACATAAAAACAAATGTAAACGACAGGAAAATTTAAATTTCTTCAGAAACAGTCATTCAACCCCGTAGTACACTGCTACTCTAACAAGTAGAATATTTTGTTCTTAAAATGATGGCTAAGCGGGTTGAAAACATTCGAGGAACCTGACCTAACCTCTTTCTCCTCCTCCTCCTCCTCAACAACAACAACAGCAACAGCAACAACATTATAATTTGTTCAAGCCAATCACTACTACTATTGTCAATACCACTGCAAATTATATGTATATTTTATGCTTTTGATCAACTATAATAACTTAGCTTCGAATAGAGACAACTTTACAAATATCTAAAAGATAAGAAGACATTAGATTATGTCTGCATAGTTATTAAAATATTACAAAATGATTTTAATTTTAATTAATCGATGTTACGTTCTATGTTTATCCTCAAGTAACTAAAGATGGCTAATATATTCTTCATTTTCAAGAAAAAGAAAAAAAAACTTTTAAATAAATTAAACGCACCAATGGAAATGTATTTGTGTTCATTAAAATAAAAAGAATCAGCGAAAACACTTCTCCGCCCGCTCTCCTTTTAGACCCAAAGCAATTACTCATAGCGGAATTATGAGAGTTGAATTAATAGGAAAACTGAAATTTATATAAAAATTTACATGGGTTACGGAGGTGCAAATATTTATTATTAAAGTAGAAATAGGGCCTATGCTCAATATGTTTCCGT
>OZ038495.1:10138630-10148630 GCA_964036315.1 Acanthosepion esculentum
TATCGTAAATGACTAGGACTATTCTCTTAGTGAAGAAATTCACTGAAGGACAATATTTTTGGTTTATCATAGCATAAACTGAATTCGCTTTGCTAATTTCTGTTCCTAGTCCATTGAGTATCGTTTTCCGCACGTTAATAACCGTACGAAAGACATGAATCCATTATTTTCACTAATTACATATAGAGTGCTATCCTCATTTTTGTATTTTATTCGCAAGGATTCGACCGTTAAGATATCCGGACTTCATTTGTATGAATCAGATATCCTCCAGCAATTCGAGACGGCTTCTATGGTAACGGATGTAAAGTACCTAGATTGAAAAAGCTTGGCAAAAATTGACCTTGAACAGTGTCGCGCTTACATATTGAGTTATAACGTACTCCCTTCCCATCCGTTGTTTGTAGCAGTGCTTGAAAGGGGAGTGTGTAGAATGTGGTCGTCTCACCACACCACAGAAATTTATATAATTGTACATAGATTTCACAGCAGTTTTCGGTCCTAGAAAACATTCCCTAGGTCAAAAACCAGTATATTCACTTGCGACAATTTCGTTTTTCCAAACATTAAATCCTACTAGACATGAACAATAATTCAAGACGTTGAGAAACTCAAAGAAAATGCAACGAGTCAGTTCTTTGCTATCCCAACATAGCAGTTCCAAGAATGTTTCCATCAATGGCAACAACGCTGGGTAAAGTGTGGCTTCAGAAAGGGACTACGTTTCGAAAGAGATTTAATGCCGAATTGATATATGTTGGTAGTTTTCTTTTTATAGCATCAGCCTTGAAAACATTTGATCAAATCTTGTAGAAAGAACAAACTTGACTAAACGAGCAAATTAATATCATCTATAAACCCATTACGTTATAATGCATCCTCAACGAAAACAACAACTCATAAATATTAATTCACGAATATTTAGGCGCCCAGCACTTAAAATAATCGAGAAAGCATTTAGAAGATTTGCACGCAGTCATACAAAAGACACACACAAACTGAAGAAAACACCTATTTTAAAAGTATAATATTTATCCCCTAAGTAGTATCAATATCTCAGGAACATATAATTCCCCATATAAAGCGGTTTGTCATGAAATATAGTATATATAGTATACATTGAATTATTTTATCTCCAATAACATTTTAGAAAATTATATATTTCATTTGTTGTATATACACACCCGATTATCTCATATGTTAACGTGCAAAATCAAAGCATCCATTGCATATAATGATGATGACAATGCAAAGAGGAAAATGAAACTAAATAAGAGCAATTACTCCAAGTGATTATTATAAAAACGGAAACATCCGCATTATATAATATATGTAATGATATATTCGAATTCCTATATTAATATAATCACGATCCAATCTATATTAATAAAATAACTTTTTACTTTTATATGCAATCAGCCACTATGCAACACTTCACCTGATGACACTACTTATACGATACACGAATATTTGAATTGAATGTGTAGCGTTGAAAATTTGGTCAGGGTCTGCCTAACAGCATAAGCCAATAATTTACAATTTGAAACGGCGTGGACAAGTACGATAAAATGATGCAAAACTTATTTTCGCGGATAATCAATTGCAAATTGGAAAAGAAAATGACGCAAAGAAGACATAAGACAGAACTTGATCCTGATTGTACAAAGCTACCTAAGACTCCCTATTTGAGTCTATGAATCAATAAAGATAGTGAATTTGTTCCCAGTCCGTGTGGATAAGGAAAATTGAGGCAGGACATGAAATCAATTGACACGGCCGATAAATCGGGTTAGAAGTTTCAAAGCACGAGAGGATTTGTAAAATCTTTCATACCAAAGTGAAGTGACAACATGGAAGTTAATCCAAAATGTGTCGGATGAAGACCGGGCGGGGTGAAATGGGCAAAGTACATGACAGAAATCCCTGATAAATTCAGCTTACTTCTACCCAACAAGGTTTTGGATTTTATACATGTTTTCCTTCTAATTCTAGGGTTTTATTTTCAGCAAATCTATTCGAAGTAATATCGCATAAGTTAATGAATTTTAGCAAAACCTAAACGTAAAGACTTCATAAGTTCACACAAGGAACAAATACATATATTAAATTAACATCATAAAGCTACTAAGACGACGGGAGTTACTGAGGGTGAAAGAAAAAGAATAAAACATCATTGAGAAGTGATAGGTCAATAAGAGATCAGGATTCATTGATTTTAGATTGATTTATTAATCTTATCAATTCTTTGTGGGTAATTAAGTCTAGCAGCATGGCCTGGCGTTGCCCGTGCATGATTTCAAAATCGTATGACACATACAGCAATCGCTATTAATTGACTTAAAATATTTTTGCCTTTCCTTGCCTTTAAAGGAGGGTCCTTTGCCGTGCTCATGTTGCTACATGCCTTACTTCTTGACTATCTCACACTGCGAAGTTTTTCTAAGATCTATACTAAATATTAAATCTGTTAAAAAAAAGAACTAAATAAATGAACACAAAACGAAGAATCAACAACAAAAAATTGCGGAAAAAAACACAGGGAAGCTACGTTACAGCAGTGGTAAAATGGGAAAGCAGGTGACATGTTTCAGAAGCGAGAAATGCATCAATATTATGTGTGAAATAGGAAAAGCCAGAGGAACAATGAACAAGAAACATTGCGGAAAAAAGCACTGGTAAGCTACGTTACAGCAGTGGAAAAATGAGAAAGCAGGTGAAATGTTCCAGAAGCGAGAAATGCATCAAGATTATGTGTGAAATAGAAAAAAACCAGAGGAGCAATGAACAACAAAACATCGCGGCAAAAAGCACAGGGAAACTACATCACAGCAGTGGTAAAATGGGAAAGCACGTGAAATGTTCCAGAAGCGAGAAATGCATCAATATTATGTGTGAAATAGGAAAAGCCAGAGGAACAATGAGCAACAAAACATTGCGGAAAAAAGCACTTGGAATTTACGTCACAGCAGTGGTAAAATTGGAAAGCAGGTGAAATGTTCCAGAAGCGAGAAATGCATCAATATTGTGTGTAAAATGCGAAAAACCAGAGGAACAATCAACAATAAAACATTGCGGAAAAAAGTACTGGTAAGCTACGTTACAGCAGTGGTAAAATGAGAAAGCAGGTGAAATGTTCCAGAAGCGAGAAATGCATCAATATTATGTGTGAAATAGGAAAATCCAGAGGAACAAACAACAACAAAACGTTGCGTAAAAAAGCACTGGGAATTTACGTCACAGGAGTGGTAAAATGGGAAAGCAGGTGAAATGTTCCAGAAGCGAGAAATCCATCAATATTATGGGTGAAATAGGAAAAGCCAGAGAAACAATGAACAAAAAACATTGCGGAAAAAAGCACAGCGAAGGTACGTCACAGCAGTGGTAAAATTGGAAAGCAGGTGAAATGTTCCAGAAAAAGCACAGCGAAGGTACGTCACAGCAGTGGTAAAATGAGAAAGCAGGTGATATGTTCCAGAAAAAGCACAGGGAAGCTACGTTACAGCAGTGGTAAAATGAGAAAGCAGGTGATATGTTCGAGAAGCGAGAAATGCATCAAGATTATGTGTGAAATAGGAAAAGCCAGAGGAAGAATGAACAAAAAAAAAACATTGCGGAAAAAAGCACAGGGAAGATACGCCACAGCAGTGGTAAAATGGGAAAGTAGGTGAAATGTTCCAGGAGCGAGAAATGCATCAAGATTATGTGTGAAATAGGAAAAAACCAGAGGAACAATCAATAACAATATACTGCGGGAAAAAGCAGAGGGAAGCTACGTTACAGCAGTGGTAAAATGAATGAAGCCCTGAGAGGACTTCAGGACCGAGCATTATTCAGGTTTTTCGATAGATACTGTAAATAATCTGTAGGTACACTACAGAAAACATATATATTTATTTTTTGTTTTTAAAAATATATAATAATTATTTTAATGGTATACATAACGATAGATAATTAAACTTTGCTGATTCAGTTTGAGGCAATGGTAAACATTAGAGATGCAAAACCAATTCTTTTTCAATATAGCAGAAAAGTTTCTTACCATAATAAGCATGTATAATCAGAAAAATTGCTGTGTCCAATATAATGATTGAAATGTCTTCACTTTTAACATACACACGAGTATTGATATATATATATATATATATATATATATATATATATATATATATATATACATACTCAAGTGCACATATATATATATATATATATATATATATATATATATATATATATATATATATATATATAATTCATAGATGGTTAATAGTAAAAGTTGAATCAAACCAGGATGTAGTATTAAAAAGTGATCAATATTCGTGTGAAAAAAAAAATTCAAAATAACATGTAGAGTTTTTAACTTTAAAAATGAGGAGGTCATTTGAATCCGATACCTTGCTTTCAACTTTACGCTATCTTCTTAACGCTTTATATAAAAACAAATCTACTGAACACTATATTATTACTTTCAAAAATAAGAAAACAAATTCACGACGTTTGATGTAAAAGTAAGGGAGGTGGAGGATGTGAAGAAGGATGGAGAATAAGAAGGGGAGGAGAAGAAAAACAAGGGTATTACAAATGTGTCGGATGCGGAGGTAATGGAAATGTACCTCTTTTTTTTCTCCAGCCTCATATGTGCTTACGAGCAATTTCCTAATATTTAATCAAAGACAGAAGACTTTGGATTTCTGGTTCAAATGGTTATTGCAATCTGGAAAAAGTATAATGGCTAATTTTCATTGTTAGCCATGGTGGAGAATATTGTTGTGCTTGCACGCCATTTTTTAGAAGAATCAGCTTAAGATCCGATTCCTGTTCTATTTCTCTTTAAAATTCCACTCAGACTTTGCTAGTTTGGTAGAGCATGCATGCATCTACAAATATACATTCCAACAGACAGACACGCATGCACAATATATATATATATATATATATATATATATATATATATATATATATATATATATATATATATATATATATATATATATATATATATATATATATAAGATACAAACAAGCACATATACATATATACATACGCTCATGTAATCATAGATAGCAATAACGAATTCTGAGGCCATGTAAGCTTAATGCATAAACTGTCACATATATTCAATATCAAATTAACTATTCATGTCAGATTAAAATGCAAAGAAATAAGGGTAGGTTATAATTAATGTCGACGCTCAAGTAGCAATAAACAAATAAATATAAATAAATAAAATAAAGAACCAATAAATAATACTAATATTACTAAGTTAATATGCCATTATATTATAATTCATAATATTATTACTTATATAAAAGATCAGAGACTGAACGTGTCTACAGTTAACATCGATTTCATTCCCTTGGTTTAAGAGTTTATCCCTGTCCTTTAATCTAATAATTTCCAACTTTTCATTGAAACAAAGATAACATGATTCATATAGAGAATTATAGCGAGCCAGGAACAAACTAAGCAATTATTTTGTAGTGAGCAATCACTTCAATTACGAATTACAACTGTAGTATTATTATAACTATTATCATTTACTGCACCATTGTTATAGTTCTTGCAATTTGAATTTATATATTTGTTGGTAACTTTATTATTGTGTTTTAATGATTTTCTCAAGGTTGTCCGCATAACAATACTTTAATTTGAGGGTAAATTTATGAAATATTTTACTAAGCGGACTAGAGTTGGAAAATGTTTATTAATATGTCTTATGAATGTTTGCCTTAATTTATTTTTAAACCGTTTCGTCTTTTTGTATTATAATTTGAATGTGTCGGAAATATCATTTGAAAATTCTCTTTCATTCTTATTTCTTTTTTTAATTCTGGCTTCCAGGCATCAAATATGTGTAGAGAACAAATATATATATTTCCTTTATCAGAGTCGAACTTAGCAGATAAATTGACAGTTTTCTAAGAACAATAACATATTTTCCCCAAGTTTCATTTATGAAAATTCTTGAAATATTTTTAAATTTGTTGCTCGGTTAACTTTTGAATTTGACATTTGAACTTATTTATTTTTAATTTAACTGTTAACTTTTTTTTTTAATTTAGTCTAATCTTAAATTTATTCCACTAATAGATTGTATTTCCAAAGAGTTTTTTTAAAATTACCATATACATGTATTCTGATTTTTCATCATAAGTTATGTAAGAAAGTTTCCCCTAGTGAGGCGGCTTTGACTGTCTTTTGAACTCTACAGACCGTTAATTTTCATTGAACATCATCACTTGACAAGACCCTGTAGTTATTTTAAAATATGCATATGTTATAAAGTTGAATAAATATTATTAACTCGGTATATATATATATATATATATATATATATATATATATATATATATATATATATATAAATATATAAATAACATGGAGCTTTTATTACTTTCTTCTTTAATATTATTTATTTTAAACTGTAAAGCGTCATAGCTCTCACACCAATGAATTAATGATATATATATATATATATATATATATATATATATATATATATATATATATATATATATTATATATAAAATGGAACTTTTGTTACTTTTTTTCTGTAATATTATTTATTTTAGGATGTACAGTGTCATAGCTCTCACACAAATTAATTAATGATAAAAAACTCTTCTGCGAAGAACAATCAGTACCTTAAGTACTAAAGTGAGGTTCAGCGATCTCTCAAGAAAATGAAAGAAGTCTATTGTACTGAAAAGTCTAAAGATCTTAAGGATGTCGCACATTGGAAAGACCTGACAACTTTCTTTTATGGTCTTATGAAAATCTGTGGTCCTAGAGGGAACGGAGTTAAGCCATTACGAACATCAAATGGACAGTCGCTTCTCTCGGTCACGTCTGATATAAATGCGCCGCTGAACGTAGAAATTCATGTCTGTTTTAAACATACAATCCGTCAGTGATGACGTTATTACAACAATTTCCAAAGTGCATACATACAACAAACTTCTTTCAAGACAACCTTGCAGAAAGTCTTAGACACTTTCAAAGAATTCTCTTCAGGCAGAGCACCAACATACGATTTTGTTTCTCACGAAATCTACAAGTATGTTAGTAAAAATTAGTCAAAAACCCACACAATCACTTGACAGAAATATGGAGGGTTGGTCGTGTCCCTCAAATCTACAATTATACCTTACTTCAACACTTTTATCAGAAAAAAATTAATAGAAATGTTTGTGACATCTATCGTCGAATATCTCTTCTTTCAGTTGCCATTAAGATATTAGACAGACGTACTCTAACATGATTATCAAGAATCTGTATGGTAACTATACGGGTCGTTGCATTATTGTCATGATCTTCTCACTCCGTCAGGAAACCGGAAAGTTCGTGAATAAATGCAGATTACCTTGCTAAAAAGAAGCTGACCTTGCTAAAACCTTCGATTCTGTAAATCGTGAAACACTCTGGAATCTCCGACAAAATGTTGACACCAAGAGGGATGCTGCCTTTGTCTGTGATGAGGAATTCTCTTATTCCTTTGATGTTACAAATGACACGCATCAAGTTGTGCCATAGTCCCTGCTCTCTTTGCTCTCAATAATGTACAGATATTCATTTGGTGACATGGACACTGGTGTTAAATTTCTATTTGAAAACTGCGGTGGCCTTTTCAAACTACACGGTTCAAATCTAAAACACTTATTCGAATTAGCGTCATTCGTGATCTACTTTTGGCTGATGAGGCTGCCCTTGCGCCAATATTCTTAGAGGAAGCACACAAAAACTTACACCTTTCTCTGTTGCATGCAAAGCGATTGGCCTTGTCACCAGCATAAAGAAAACGGAGGTAATCCACCAGTCGCCTCCATTTCCAAAGCCGATTCGTGGTGCCAGACAACACCCACCAGTTCATCAATTACTAAACACTCCTATACATATTGATGCGAAGAACTTGGACTATGTAAATGCATCCATCCATGATGAAATATTAAATAATAAAGCTACAAGTACTTTGGGAAGCCTATGGAATGAGAAAGGTATCAAATTGGACAACTTAAATACGGGTTACAGAGCAGCCGTTTAAACCATAGAGTAGTACCACTTCGAAACGTGGACTCCATAAAGGTTCCTGCCTCCTCTGATTGATGTCTTTCTACAATAATCTGTAGCTGTACTTTTGACGATAGTGTATCCGGTGCTGATTCTCTCGCAAAATGCATCATTGGGGAAATGGAGACTTTCTTTTTGCAGTCCCAATTTCGCTGCTCTGGTCATGTTGCAAGTATGACGAAAGAACACCTAACGTACTCATTTTTAGCCAGCTTGCCAGTTGACAAAGGACTGTTGGGTGGCTGTGAATAAGTTATAAGGAAAAGCTAAAGAATAATCACTCAGCTCTCAATGTGTCTCATACTAACTTAGAGCAAGTTGCCCTAGATAGAAATAACTGAAGATTGTGCCAGAGTCGTATCAGAAATTTTGAGTCCAGTCGTATTGACATTGCCAGAGGCAAAAGACAGCAGTGAAAAGCTCCGGCAAATATTCTTGTACCTATCTGCCGAGATCAACGCTGCTGCGCAATATGAACTTGTATGCATGTCACTAGCGGACTGAATTTGATGCATACGGCACAAAAATAAAAAAATGAATGAGTTTATTGGTTCCTCATAATTCGGAATCGACACAATAGTCCATCATATAATTGGAATCTGTGTTCATTTCTTTTCTAATATTATTTACTTGTAGTATGTAATCATATTTCTCCACATGATCTTTTGAAATATTTGGGAAATACCCTTACTTCTTAAGAAAGTTAGGGAAATGATTTTTATTTGCCATCATGTCGGTTTTTACATCAGAGTAACCATACTTCTACTCAAGACTAGAAGGAGAAGTTTACTTTTCTAACTATCAGATAGCGGTAGTAAAATGTTCATTCTTTATTAAAAGCAGTAACGAGAAACAGTAAACAGTAGACAGAGTGGAATTTTGATTTTGACTTGCCAACTTCACGTTTCCGCTGAGGTAACAGAGTTGGCTTTAGTCGTCAATAATAAACTGTTGTTATATTTAATAGGATCACATACCTCCCCTTTTTTCATAATTCTAATATGATTTTTTATTAAGTTAATATTAGAGATGAAATAGCTCTTTTTATCAAAGTCATAGTTCCGTGCTATTTTCTTTTTATAATTTATATTCAAGAATTACTTAATACCACATTTTAGTTTTTTTTTATCATTATCTTCTAACGAGTATAACAGGAGTATCATATCTATATGTTGTCTTTATAAAAGGTATTTTTTGTTTTTATGATAAAACCGTTAGAACATGAATATAATTAATTATGTGAATTTGGGTCAGACATTATCTGAAAAATATCTCGTGTAATAAAAATGTGTGATAAACATTTCCATGGTATTTTTAATTGATTTTGTTTAATACTCATATTCGTGTTGAATCTCTGTATGTTAATTTAACATTTTTCTTTATCCAACTACATGTACCGACCTGAATATTCGATAAATCTTGTCAGAAAATTATGCTTCCTATGGCAGCATACAAACATAAATTCCTTACGGTGAAACGTAAAATGGAGTTTAAACAAAATAAAACACTGTTATGAGAACTTACCCCTAATAATAATGGACTATTCCGGACATTATACATACTGCGCCTCAAGAGGGAGGACAGAGGATAATTGTAAGAACATTGGAATAGTGATACTTGTCGAGACAACATAGTTCACTCTAACCATTTCTGATAGTCATTACTAATACTTCTACTTCTTTGTATATATTTCTGTTTGTAATATATCTGTGTTATTCCATACCTGTGTTCGAGTTATTCTTCATTGGTTCTACCTTGGACCATCACCGTGGTACAAGGAATTTGGACCATAACAAACACAAATAACACCATTTCGAATGTAATTCATTTCTATGTAAAATAAATACATTTCGTCCAGGCGAGTAACTTATTGATATATTAATTTGTTTGTGATCCACACCAAACGAGAATAAGAAGTTGATATTGCACAAGCAG
>OZ038495.1:10153630-10176130 GCA_964036315.1 Acanthosepion esculentum
TTTCTCGCCACCGGACCGCATCCTTATTCAATCGAGTGCTTAACAGTGATGTAAAGTGGGTTCTGTACGAAACTCCCAAGCGTTCCAAACATTGTTTGTCTCTTCATGATGCTGTCCCCCACACCGCAAGACCGCCTATGCACCCACGTAATATTATACTTTATGTCTGGTGGTCAGGTCGTCAAGTGGTTCATTATGAACTGCTAACAATGTGTCAAACAGTCACTGGAGACCTATACTCACAGCAATTGAAACGTGTGCAACAGACCTTGCCTCAGAAGGAGCCAGCACTGGTGAATCGCAAAGGTGTGTTTTTCCTCCATGACAACGCCAGGCCGCATGTCGCGCGAGTGGTCAGGGATACCATACAGCAACTTGGGTGGGAGACTTTGTGCCACCCACCTTATTCACCTGACCTTGTGCCATCAGATCACCACCTCTTTCAATCCCTGGATAATCATCTTCGTGGGAAATCCTTCACAAAGGAAGCAGACTTGCGCAAAACCGTCACAGACTTCTTTGCGTGTGGTTCAAAATAAAGTGTTTGTTTCGAAATTCCAATTATCTAAAGAAGGCCTGCGGGTATAAAAGGCGAAACGCTGTAAATATGGCAATGAAGATGAGGATAACATTCCGAATTAGGTTAAGAATGCAAATGTTTTGTCTCAATTTTGTATTAAATACGTTATTACATTTGGATGGATGGATAGTGTAATATTTATTGGCACTGAATGAGGAATCAGCGAATCGTTTTTTTTAACTCGTTTGGCTTAGGCTAATACATGAACTCAACTTTCACACAGCCATCGAATTAACAACAAGTCGGGCTGATTATTTCATGCCTTGTTTTTCAACCAATTAAGGTGAAAGAAAACTCTTAATTTAAACATGAGGACAGCTGTTTCTGGATGTCGTGATTCACTGTGCACCAGTTAACTTTTTTATTTTTTTAATCGGTATCATACAATGTAAGTCAGTACAGCCATTAACAAGCAAAGGGTTACAGGGTGTGGAAGAATTAACAACAGAAACATTAATAATTAGCGGGAAGAGAAAAGAATAATCGGGAGCAGGGTAGATAGCGTTTGACATTGCATTTGGATTTTTGAAGATTAAAGTTGTTTGTAAAGCACGGAGCGGGATGTGAGTTCAACAACTGGGAAAAGGCTAGAAAATAAACTGTTAGCATATAATGTAAGGCTACATGCAACCAGCTCAACTCTAAATTTATGAGATCTCGACGCCAGCCTAGTACTGTGTTTACATTTAAAAAAATATATGTACAATATCGAAAAGCCCACCGAACAGTTGCCATGAAAGTATTTATAGAAAAAGACAGAGAGACAAATTGACATCAGTGGGAAAATGAGTGAAGCCGAGTTGCCAGATTAGGACCAATAAAACTGCTCAATCTTCTTTGGATTTTATTAAGGAGTTCAAGGTAAGTAGCAGATGCACTGGACCATATGTGGCTCCACACTTCAAAAGCTTACTTATAGGTATGTAAGTGTGATCAGTTATTTCGGTAATTGTAAATTATTCAATATATGCACTTACAAACTATATTACAATTATCTGTTTGCTTTTTCTAGTGGTTTAAGCACAAATTGCATTGTTCCGTTCAGAAATATCCTTCTTAACTACTGTGATATTATCAGCCACATAAAAAAAAAATTCTCAAAATCGCTACATTTTCTTCCGTTACTTCATTTCTCTTCGGAGACATTAATATCAGTGGATCGCCATTGTTTTTTCGTATTATAGTTTACATTCTGTTGGCATTAAATATACCCTCCGATTTCCGAACGTTAACACTATAATAATCACAAATTTTATAAGTTACGTTTAAAATCTTCGTAATGATTCCTTTTAATTTACATCCTTCTGAAATGTAAATTTTGTGCTTCACTACATATATATATATATATATATATATATATATATATATATATATATATATGTGTGGGGGGGTCTGTGTATGTGTGTGAATACCTTCTGCGTCGTTATGGTTCCTTTGTTGGATACGTGCACGTTTCTATCAATTCATTCTACTGTGAATTTAAAATATATATTCCATTGTTCTGCTGAATGCTATAATTCTTTTGATACTTATTAACCTGATCCGATGCCGACCATTGATCGAGGTCCTATATCTTAAATTCATTAGATCTAGAATTTCATTTAATTTCTGTTTTGAATTATTTTATTTACCAAGATTAATTCATCTGCTACTGTCACTAAGGATTCCACTGTAGTTGTCGCTCAAAATTTCGTAATTTTCGTAACTGAGAATGAATATGGCAGCTTGGATATTGGATTGCTATGATTATTTTATCATTCGGTTTAGGCATTCTTTTGCAATGTTTTTTATCTTAATAATATGTTATATACAATCCGCAATTGGGCACTAAATGAATGTTAATACAAAATTTAACTATCTCTTGACTGGATATTTTTCCTTAACTTACCATGGGCATCAGTGTATTGTATTTTGTTCTTATCAAGTTGATGTCACTAATTAGAAAATTATCACAACGTCCGTTGCTATAAAACTCCAAATTGTAGAACATATTGGGAGGCCCCTCCATTCATGATGTCAGACCAATCTTGAAATTCGCGATATCTTTTGATATAATTCCATTTCATATAACGCAGAATATATGGACAATCATTTCGTTGATTCCTAACATGGGATTACCTACTATCATTGTTGGACAGTCTTCACCATCGGCTCGAGAATTGTCCAAAAGACCACAAATAGTACAGGGGAAAGTATTGCATGCAAGTGCAGCAGGGACACTTTTAGCTGTTTTATTTTGCTTTTTTATTTCACGCAGGCGAATGATGCTTCGTTATTGATGGTGCTTTATTCCTGAATGTCAGCTGGAATAATACTCTGATCTCTTCATAGCTAATCCTTCAAAGATCTTGAACATCATGTTGACGCAAGAAATGTTGCTCTTTACTTTGTCTTTAAACCTGAGTCAAGGTATAACAAATTTTTATGTCCACTTTAATTTTTCGATGGAAATATTTTGAGTGGCGTTAAGGGCAAATAAAATATGCATCAAAATTGATGAATTGCCTGAAGGATTTTCTTGAAATCTATAATTAATGAATAAATACAAAATGAATATTCCTGCCATTGTTTGAAACACATACATTCAAACTCACACCCTCACACACACGCTTGCACACGCACACACGCGAGAACACGCATACACATACACACACATATATATATACACACACACTCGCACTCTTGCATATAAATATGCGCAAGCACAAGCACTCACACACATTTAAATACACACGTGTAATTAATGAACAAATCCAGAATTTTAACAGGTGAACAGACATCAGAATTTTGGGATTATCGTATTCTATTTTTCTTAAAAATAATAAGACCTGTGAATATATATATATATATATATATATATATATATATATATATATATATATATATATATATATATATATATATAAAATGTGTGTGTGTGTATTTAAGCAGCATATTTTCATTGACGCATGTTTCATTAAATAATATATTTTGTCAATTTATATTAGCAAATTCCTTTTTATATCGTTTGATAAGCTTAATAATATTATCATTGAAAGACGAAAGAAAACTACCGTATACATAAATCTTTTTAATCCTATCTAAACTGCGTCTAGAGATTATATGCAAGTTATGAATTGGTATAAAGAGTTGCGTCTTTTATGTTAAATGCCGTATTATGATGTTGTTTCTACTCAATATTATTAACTTAGATATATAGTGATAGAGAGAACTATTGTTTTTGGTTGGAAAAAAATTTATTAAGGTAACAAAACAGACATATTTGACTGTTAGTAGTTTATTTGAAACTATTTATTTTGATACTTTTACATTATTATACCTTGTAAAACTAATGTAAAAAATAATATGAAAAGATTTTAGAACAAATTCGTCAATTTCTGAAAGGAAAAACATAAAAAAAACATTTTATTTTAAAAATAAAAAATATATTAACAAAATATAATAAGAACCTCCTAAAATGTATTTCACAAATTCTCCTTTCTTTTCAATAACTCTGAGCAGCTTATTGTCAACATGTGTAAAAAAAGATATTCAATTAGTTCAGTGGTTTTGTATATATTAAAAAAATTGTGAGACTGATAATTATGCTGTTACACGATTTGGACAATTTTGCTGTTACACAATACCCCCCCCATATATATATATATATACATACATATATATATATATATATATATATATATATATATATATATATATATATATATATATATATATATATAACTGCATCTAGAGATTATATGCAAGTTATGAATTGGTATAAAGAGTTGTGTCTTTAATGCTAAAAGCCCTATTATGATGTTCTTTAGATCCTACTCAATACTATTAACTTAGATATATAGTGATAGAGAAAAATTGTTTTCGGCTGGAAAATTTCTTACTAAGTTAACAAAACAGAATAATTTGACTATCTGTAGTTTATTTGCATCTGTTTATTTTGGTACGTTTACATTATTATACCTTGTAAAACTAAAGTAAAAAATTACATGAAAAGAATTTAGAACAAATTCGTCAATTTCTTAAAGGAAAAACAAAAAAAACATTTTATTTTAAAATAAAAGATATATTAACAAAAAATAAGAAGAACCTCCTAAAATTTATTGCACAAATGCTCCTTTCTTTTCTATAACACTTAGCAGCCTATTGTCAACATCTGATGTTAGATTTGCAATTTCAGCGGCTGGTAGGTTGTTTGCAGAAACTTTAACTGCCTCACAGAGGTCACACTTGCTGTTGAATTGACTTCCATTAGAATAAATATCTCTCTTGAGGATGCTGCATAGGTTCTCAATGGGATTCAAGTCACAGCTATCTGAAGGCCAGTCCATCAGAGAATCTTCAACAAATCCCTTTTCTTTCAACCAGGATTTAGTAAACTTTGATGCATGACTTGGTGTGTTGTCTTACATAAAGATCATAGATCTACGCTTGGCTAAAGACCGGTTATCAAGCCATTCAAAGACATATTGCTCTAGAAAATCACACTAACTTTTGGAATTCATTTTAAACCCGTCTTTCTGTTTAAATGGACCCTCGAGCTCATTACCAATAATCCCAGCCCATATCATGATCCCACCGCCACCTTGTTGGCGTTTAAAAAAAAATTTCTTGAGTCATGTTGCTTGCAAACACAAAATTGAGCCCATCCATCGGGCCCATCGAGGGTGATCCTTGATTCGTCAGTAAAAAGCACTTTACTGAAATCAGTTTTCATGTATTTTTCGGCTCACTGCAATCTTCTTTCCTAATGTTCTTTTGTTAAAATATGTTTATTTATTTGAATTTTTATATCAGCAAACTCCCAGAATGCTTTACACCTTCTTTCCCTTGACACCATAGGAGCTCCAGCTGCCTCAAATATGAACGCACTTGACGCATTTGGGTTTCTTATTAATTCTCTTCGGATATGTGAGAGATCTCGCTTTGTTAAATTCCTGAAATCAGCCTGGGACTTTTTTCCTTGGTTGAATTCCCATTTGACATATTTTCTTGATTGTTCGATGATCCCTTTTCAAATCCTTAGAAATTTGAAGCGAAGACTTTCCTTTGCTAATTTCTTTGATTATATAGTTATTTTCATTCATTGTTAGTTCTTTTTTACGAGCCATAATACTAAATTCAAGTTCTTGCAAATAATTTCTTGACACTGCAAATTTCTATAATTACTGAAAAAATACTAAATATCAATCTGAAATTGAAAATAGGGACTTAATTACTTTCTTCCTAACTCGCTATACATAATAGTACAAATTATTTCATAGGATAATGCATATCTATGAATTTTACATGAAATAATTTGACAATAACTGTTTGGCATATAATCTCTAGACGTAGTTTAAGCTTTCGGCTTACATAAGCCATCATCAATTATGACAATTAGAGTACAATATATTAAACAATACACGAACATAACAACGACAAACTCCTGCATACGAGGAGCTGGAAGAGAGAATGGCACTGAGGATCGTGACGTCACATTTACATTTTATTTATTTTATATACATAAAACAGTTGAAACATTACCTGAACAAAATAAACTATGAAAACTCCACTAATATTCTTAAATTCCTATAATTGATAACAGAAGCTATTGGTTAATACCAACGGCTTCCCATAGTTAAAACTTCTCGTTTTCATCCTCAAGTGGCCATGTGTGACGACATGGGGCGTAGTGCGATTTTTGCTTCCAGCGAGTCGTATGTACGATTTTGTCGTTGTTTGGAAATCGTCCATGCAAACAAAACTGTCTATCACTGTTGTTATGTTCGTTATTCTTTAATTTATTTCAATGCAATTGTCATCTTTGATGATAGGATTTAAGCACATGCATCAATATGAAAAGTAATTTGATTAAAGTAAATAGATAAAACTTGTCTATATTATTTAATGAAACAGGCATCACATGGTACACATGCGCATGTTCGAGATACGCTAGTATTGTCAAAATTTTTAATGTTTTTTTCTTGTTTTGCAATCTAGCCAAATTCATATTGTTTTTACTTTTGCTTTTTCTCATCATCTTTCTCATTAAATATCCCATATTCGGATAACAGAAAATTTGCCAAGAAGGGTCAAACCTTGTAAGAACGGAGACGGTTATACGGATGAACTAGCGATACAAGAAATTTATTTATTTTCTCTTTTTATTTACAGTAACTTTTTTATGTCAAGATTGTAGTCAGCATCGTTTTGGTGAAGAACAAATGCATTTTGTGTAGTGTTTTTTTTAAATGTCTATTTTGTGTTCATGTAGACGTTTATAATTTTTCTGGAAATCCTAAAGAGATTCACTCAGAGATTACATGTATCATTGTTTTGTTTAGCTATAATATCGCACGTAATAATTTGTGTATTTGCATCGTTCTTTAATTGCTAGATATATTTTATGTATTTTATGTTGCCAAAATCATTCGATGATGGTAGAATCAAAATTTCCAAGGAGTTATAGTGGAACCAAAATAGAATTTGACATCGTTATCGGAATATAGAATCTGGTGTCCTTAATAATGAAAATAAATATAAGACGCCACAATAACAAGATGCGAACAATTCAACATGTCGTCGCAGAATAATCTGCTCCCATAGCAATGTTACAGTCTTTCTTATTTCAAAATCATATGCAGACAGAAAAAGCTACATTATTCCATAATCCTTATCTGTTGACCATAAGAAAAAACAAAGAATTTAACCTTGCTGTAACCACATCTTACAATGCGAAAACGGATAGGTCTAAATTACGCCTTGTTGAAAAATTAGTTATTTTAAAATACTTAAATAGTCCTAGCTTATTAAACAGCGTAAAAGAATTGATGGTTATATGACTTTTAAGTATTTTCCGCCAATCAAGGCGAGAGTGGCACTAGAAGCAAGGCGTTACAGAGAGCGAAAAGTAAGAGTGAAGGGAGTTGTTTGAGGAAAGTGTCAAGAGAAGGACGGGGATCAAGATAAAGGCAACATATGATGTCGATTGACATTACATTTGAATATTTGAAGATTATAGCGATCAGGGAGGCAAGTAAGAGGAAGAGATTTCTACTATCGTGAAGTGCAAGATAAGAAAATTTCGGAGTAGAAGAGTCGGTTACATTTCACAGTATCGTAAGTGATACCAAAATGGCAACCTAGTACCATGGTTAAATTCATGCAGTTGGGGTAGCACTGTAAGTAGCTCGTAGGAGCAGTTGCCATGAAAATATTTGTAGGAAAAACAGAGGGAAGTCACATCATGTCTGTGAGAGAGTTACTGTAGTCGAGATGCCTATCAAGTTGCATATCCATCTTTATATTTTGTCGAGATGAAGAGTGGGGTCACCAGACCAAGAACAGCGGGGTCCCAGGACATATCTGGAAACAGCATTCAATGCATGGTCGAATGATAGATTTGAATGATTGACTCAGACGAGAAAAACCTTCTGGCCCGACACTGTGAATCAGTATTCCTTGCTGTAGATGAAGCTATTGATTCAGGGTAGTTGTTCCATCTCAGGTCAGTGGAAACGTGAGATCAAGATGGCAGAGGGAGACGCTTTCGTGGATTTAAGTACCATCTATGTTCATAGGAGGCAGGGAAGTTTTCCTATTGTAGGTAAATGAGTGCATTTAAATCAAATAATCGTCTTCTAATACCGTATCCTTGATGCTTACGAAGAAGACCGGCTTGTCAAGCTGTATCAAAGGCTTTAGAGAAATCTAGAACCACAGCTCGAGCTGTGACGTATTATCAAGAGCTTGGTATACAAAATCAGTTATGGCTGTGAGCACGTCAGCGATCAATCTGGAAAAGCGGAAAACATATTGTTTATCAAAGAGTGGATCATGGAATATAAGGTCTTAACCATTTTAGCATTGAGAAGTGTTTGGAAGAATTTGACGTAGATTGGTAGGATACTGATAAGACAGAAGTTAAATGGGTCAGAAGAGTTTTTTACAAACAGGGACAACAAATAAGAAGTTCCAAAATGGTGGCAAGCAGGAGTCAGTGAGGCAATAGTCATATACTTTGGGGAGAAGTGGAGACAGCTCAGGAACACATTTCTTTAGGATTATGACTGAGGCATAAAAATAAATATCTGCTGAAGTACCTTGATTCAGATTAATTTTAATGGAAATTATTATTTTGTTATCTTTGTTATTTTTAAAGAATCATTATTATCCCTTTATTTCTAATATAAATATAATAATTATATAAATATAATTAATATTCACAATTCTAAATTAATGTTATCCTTTTATTATATATATATATATATATATATATATATATATATATATATGTGTGTATGTGTGTGTGTGTGTGTATGTGTATGTGTTTGTATGTATGTGTGTGTGAATGCCGTTGATTTTAGACGCAAAATATATTCTAAATAATAAAATGTACTCCCCGTATAAGATAAAACTGCACCAGCGTGCAGTATCCAGTTACTTTTATTAAAATTTAAATTACGTAACGGTAATCTAGCCTCTGCACCTCAAGATTGCGTTGTGTATGAAACTCGAAGTTATATTACCGGTGGAGTATTATATATATATATATATATATATATATATATATATATATATATATGTATGTATGTATGTATGTATAATCATTTTATATCCAGTTGTATCCCTGTAATAGTTATTAAGAAGTGTGCTTCTGTTCTCTCTAAACTTTATAATAAATACCTTGCTGCCTCCTCCGTTCTTTCCTGATAGAGGCCCTCATCAATAATGAATTGGTTCATCATATCTCGTCGCAGGGCCTTTCTCAGACAAGCCATAAATGTTTCTTACTCCATGTCAACTGCTCATGTACTGACGATGATTTCGGGTGGGTCTATCATGTTCTAGATAAAATTGGTAAATCCCGTTCTGTAGAATTGGATATCTCGAAAGACTTTGACATGGGCTGGTATCAAGGTTTTCTCCACTCGCTGAAATGTTACGGTGCTTCGGACACATTTTTGAACTGATCCTATATATTCTATTAAATCGCAAACTGATAGTTATCTTGAAAGGCAAAACGTCTCGATCATTTTGTACTAACGTGGATGTCACCCATGGCTATATCTTTGGTCTAACTCTGTTTTTAATTTTCATTAACAACATCCCCGATGACACCACTTGGTATCTACGATGAGAACACAACAATTGACTCCTCCCTCAATAGAAAGGCTGACCACTCCGACATATTCAAAATGTCAGATGTATCAAAAACTAACTGACGTACGTCGATAAGTGGCGCAAAATATGTCTTAATAATTTTAACGCCTATAAAACTAAGCTTCGCTCCATTAATCATCTGAGAGAACCCTTTACATTGTTTGGACTATCATCCTAATCTTTGTTGCCATATTTATCACAACGTTTCGGCCTTTATACGCTCCGGTCTTCTTCAGGTGGTTGGAATGTCGAACTGTACCGTTTATTTCGCTCTCTGGGGTATACTGTTCTAGTTCCACGTGCCATGTCTAATGGATGTGAGTATCAGTTACCTCCTGTTAATTCCCCCTCTCCAAGTTCTCCACCGCCTTAACCAGGTATTGAACTCACATTTGTTGGGACCAGTCACAGGATCTAACTAACGCCTTTATCCACTGTGCCGTGTGTCCAATAAACTCCAAATATATCCCGCTTTTATATCGTAACCAGATTGGTGCTAATTATAAAGAAGACGATAATATCTTAATAATTCTAATAAATGCTAATACATTCAACACAGGCCCAAGCAAAAAAAAAACTTATTTTATACTACACTAAATCCACTTTATCTAAAATAACATTTGTAATGACACTTTCCTGGCCATTTGCGTGTTGCAATAACCCGACGTCGTTCATAAATTTAAGTATCTTCTGGGAGATTGTATCACCAACGATAAAAATATTATCTATGTTGGACACACAACAATAACGCTTTCAAGTAAGCTAATTCTTCATCTGAATAACACGTCCAATATTTCTGAACAGCAATTCAGAAAAATGTTCGTCGAACATACCTCCATATTCTTCGAATAAGCTAAATATTTTTGAAGCTATTTATATCAAAAACTGAAAACAAACCTCAATAAAATTTAATTAAGTATCCTCCACCAACATTTAAAAAGGTGAACAATAGATAGTCTATAAATGTTAGCGCTTGTCATTGATAGTTTCTCCTTTATCTAGCAACTATTCAAGACCGGAATTTTTCCACAGCATACCTAGTTACGTGTCTTTAATCAGTGTCTGTCACACAAGCGCCATGACACAGCGTTTCTGACTCCACATTTAAAAATAGTAATTTTCGCATGACCACAACAATTTTTGTCTTTCACAAAGATGAACACTAAATACGTACTGTATGATTAACAATACACTGATGATGAAAGTACTCGGAATAAATACAATATGAGCCAACATGGTGTTTTACTCCCATCTTTTAATAACCGCACAAAAAAAGCTTATCCGCGAATATGAACGGATGCTATCGAGAACAAATAGACTGAATGTGTCTACATTATTTAACGAAACCTGTTTATATATATAAATAAATATATATATATATATATATATATATATATATATATATATATATATATATATATAGAGAGAGAGAGAGAGAGAGAGAGAGAGAGATAAACGAGACAAATTTGCAACCATTTTTGTGGAAGTTTTTCTTTTCTTAATATACTTTTTATATTGCTAAAATATTTGAGGTAATAAAAGATGATTTTTATTTTTCCTGTATGGAGATATATATTTTCTCTCAGATGAGTTCATCATTGACGAAATTATGTCTGGATATTTCTTTCAAGCTCAGGATCTAACTACTGACAATGACACTGAATGAAAAGCTTGACTTATCTCCATGGAGCCTATCAACTGCTAAGACATTCTTTTTTCTGTCTGACTATCTTATATGTACTTCCTTCTGCCATTTACAGGTTTCTTAAATCGATGTAAAGGTTTTGAGCAAAGGTTTAATCTCTGACTAATGCTTCGTAGCAGCGACGTCATGAAGAATTATCTTGATTCCTAGCAAATAATCAAAATAAATACATTAGAGATATAACAATATGTATTTAGTAGAAATTTAGTTATTTTATCGAAATTAGAGCTACTAGCTATGATTATGAAGCTGCTGCTGGTGTTAATTCTCCTCATACAATAAGTTTATTTAGCAACAGAAGCGTATAATATATGACGTTTTATCAATGTCACGCTATCCTTTATCCCCTCTGTAATATGACATTTCCTTTGTCCTTAATATATTGACTCACGATGCTAATTAATTTTAAATGAATATGTCTTGTAATTAGTGGTAATATAAGGTGATATCCGTTTAATATCATACAGCTGTCACGTGACAGGATACCATCATATAATCTCTCGAAGAGCAGACATGCAATTCATTTATTAATAGATGTACATATTAATTGTTCTGTTAATTGTGATTCTCTTTGTTTTATTTGAAAATGACATGAAATCATTTTGGACCTACAGCGTATATTACCCAAGTGTCGTTCAATTGTAAAATTTAAATAAAATTCTGAGAGTAAATTGATCAATGAAGTATGAAGAGCATTCGACTCCGTGTATGTGGCATACCAGGGAGGAATAATAAACACTTATGAAATTAGCGATTGATTAGTGAGAGCCTAGTAACATTTCGTCTGTGGAAAATAGGATGTAGAGTGCAAAATAATTAAGCACCCACAAGACAGCTTAAACGCTTTGAATTCCGACGAGTCTGGAAAGTCTGAATTATCCAGGCTTGATAAGGTAAAAATCCTCAATGTTTTCTTCTGATCTCTCAAGGTCAGGCATGGTGTAAATAATCAATAATCTTGTGGTACAAGAAATCAGCCCTTTTGACAATATATTTACCGGAAAATAATCAATAATCCTGTGGTACAAGCAATGAGCCCTTTTAAAAAATATATTTAGAGGAGGGTTGAATACACGAATTTCACGAGATCTAAAGTGCACTTAAGTCTCCACGGACGTTCCAGCCAAGGAGACTACTAACGTGCACCATGACTAGAGAAAAATGAGGATTTGGTCGTTGATTGTTAAAAGTTACTAGATTGGGTTTTCAGGTATTTCCAGTTCCTCCAAACATTGAACTTTGCCAACATAATCAAAGAAGAAATCTGCTATATGTCTCCTGTCGTCTAGATTCCTAGAGGTGCAGACATAAACCGTGGTACCTACTGAAAACATTAATAATCTGAGAATGTCCTTTGCCAGAACGTTAATATAAAGCAGAAAGATGGTAGTACCGAGGTGAGTGGCATATGCGACTCTTTTATTGAACCGATAAGCTTTAGGGGGCGTAACTTTAACAATCATTTGTACAAATGTTCCTGAATCGTTATAAGTAACTGCAAACCTATGAGCAAATGAAAATACAACGGCACACTTAGCAAAATTATAATGTCTGTACATTAAAAAGTTAAGAAATACAACCATATATTAAAATATATACACACACAAATAAATTACTTCCTTTAATTTTTTATATTGAAATATTTGTGTAGGTTATTTAATGTGAATAGTGCGTCTGGTGTATTTTTGTGACTTCTTCAATGTTTGGTCGAGTGTGCAATAAGCAGACCTTCATTTCTTCATCAGGCATCTTGCTCGTTTCTTAGTTTTGATGTTATTCAGGGTTGAGAATTCTGATTCATATAAGTAGTAAGTAAAAAATTGTAATAAAATTTATAAAGACTTTTAAATTAATGTGGGATAATCCTTTTGTATAGAAATCAAAAATGTGTCAATTTGTAATGTCGAATGATTTGTTTTAATCCCTCGATCAATAGAAATGGTGGCCAATTCTTCTTCTTCTTCTTCTTATAACTGAAGTCCAGTATGGGAAGGATTTAATATAATGTCATTTCCATTTTGTTCAAATTTCAATGTAATATAATGTTAAAAAATAGTAAAGTTATTAAATGAAATTCCCAAAGGAAACTACGACAATATTAATTCATAATTCAATATATCTTTGTAAAATCTTGAATTAACAAAAGAATGTTGAATGAAAAAATATGAAAAACAAATTAACTTATTCAAATAAAGGAAAAAATAAAACTTGAAAAAACACTTTTAAAAATTAATATTAAAGCAATATATTTAAAATAACGTAATAGAAGTTTACGGAAAAGAATGATTCACATAAAAGTTTAAGACTTAATCCTTTATTCAAATACTAACACCTCTATTACTTCTTCCACAAACACATATATGTATGCCCTGACAATATTTCGAAACTCACCTAAGAGGATCTCAATATCGTGTACCACACTAATCTACTGCTGGTCGGTGTTTGAGAATCATTTGTAGTGATAGATTAGGGGCTTATCTCCCTTTGACAGAAGATAAGTCCCGTGGTTACAGAATGACCGCTTCGTGTCATCACCTTTTTCTTCAATCCAAACAGCCAGTGAATTTGGATTTCCTAAACAGCAACCAAACAAGATAATTGCTTTTTTCCTAGATTCGGCCAAAGGTGAGGCTAAATCTGTCGCCCCATATTAGAAGCACATGATGCCATTTCTCTTTGGGACATAGATGAATGCAGCCCGTTTAAAACTGGAGTTCTAAAAAAATGGCTTCTCAATGTTAGGAATATCTGCAAATTATATGTAAGGCCTTTATTTTTTGTTCCTCCTTATACTTCAGATAGCTGTTGGAGATATATGATATATATTTTTCTCTCAACAATGCCCATGCGGGGAGAAACGTAAAGTGGCAGAATAGATCACTCTTCCTGCCGTTGCCCTTACACACTTGTCGGCGGGGAAGTGATTATGGTAAAGATACCTACATAAATGGCATAGACGGTGAGTTTGCGCAACGTATCCCTTTGTCTCAAATAGATGCTTTTGAGTTATATATTCCGATCAATCACAGGAGGCATTTATTATAAAGCGTTTTACTGATTCTGTATGCAATATCTATGGTGGTCCGAGACGAGCAAACTTTCTAATATTTGCAGCTCAGGTGGTTGATTAATTTGACCTGATCGAAAGCATTGATGACAGCTGCAAAAATTTCCGTGATGGCACAGAAAAGTCTGACAGGTTGATATTGCGTCGGGGATAAGCGAGTACCAAAAGTTTATTTTTTTAGAAACTCGAAAACAACCACCTATATGGGAAACATTTTTTTCTTCAGCTAAACAAATTTACTAAGATTGGAGGATTTTTGGCTAAGATATTTAACTAGCATAGGAAATTTTTCAGATAATAAACTTTTGTAGAGCCAATACATTTTTTTAGTAATTTTGAAACTTCCCGAGACGAGACAGATAATAATATTTCTGTTTTGTAGGATTGAAGAAATCAATTAGGTGATAGCTTTTGCCGGTTAACGCGGAGGCAAATTTCATTGCAAAGATCTTAGGTGATGCGACAACGTCAGCATCATCTATTACAGTATAACCCGGATATAAGAGAGTTGTCGGGACCGGAGAAGTATCTTATATCCGGGTTTCTCTTATATCCGTGTTTGGTCTATTTTGTTTTTTAGAGGGTTTCTCTTATATCAGGGTATCTTATATCCGGGTTACACTGTATAAGAGAGCGCAGTGAACGCGTGTCGTCCATCCATATTTCGATCCCCGCGAATCATAATCAACCAGAAGTAAGGTGTGCGAGTTAATCAACGTTTACTTCCATTGTCATGAAATGGTACCCGCCTTCGCTATAAAAACGGGGCATGAATTACGAGGGAGATTTTAAGTTCTACGTATTAATGAATATGGAAGTCAACACCAAGAATTAAAGAGTTCAACTTCTCCTTTTTCCACCTCCTGTAACTTAATACATGAATTAAGCCACAGGGTGCCCGAAAGAACTTAAGCCACATAGTGTCCAAAATAAAAAAACAAAAACAAAAAAGTTACAATGAAAAATAAAAAGGTATTGGAATATTCAAATGGACTAAAAAAAATTAAAATTACAAAACATTTTTAAAAAGGCATTACATTTTACAAAAGCAATTTTGTCTTTGCTTTTAAACTACGAACAGTTTACATAGAGAAAATAAATGCAAATTTGTTCTTCGTTAAAAGGAAAAATATATTTAGTCCAATTGACGACTTGTCCATTGCACAAAATTCTGAAGAAAGATACGATAACTAAAAGCAATATAGGACAAATGATCAACCTCCTGCAAAAATGGTTTCCTCAGGGAATGTAGCAATTAACTGGAAACTATTCAAATTCCAGTCGACTGATCAACCTGATAGCACAAATTAAACATCTGTCTTTTTTTCAATAATAGGTAAAGAGCATGCAACATTTACGAGGGGATGAAATTCGATAATAAAGAGGAGGTAGAAAATTTGGAATTAGTAATAAGAATATTCGAAGAATATTTCTTGGAGAAAGTTGTGAAACATACGAAGCTTACAAATTTAATATTCGACTGCTGGATGCTTCAGAGAATATACCAGCATATGTCGATGTGCTTCGACAATTAGCTAAATGCTGCAATTTTGTGGAAATGCAAAACAGGCTAATTCGAGACAAAATAGTTGTATAGGTTAACGATAATGCATTCAAGGGAAAATTTGTCAAAGATAAAAGTCTTACCCTAGACAAATGTATAGAGATAGGCAGAGCCTATGAAGCTTTCACACAACAAACTCAAATTTCCTGAGGCACAACATGCAACAGATGCTTGCAACAGAAGCAAACGTTAGCGAAGTAACACCAAAGGAATATAAAAAAGAAGACTCAAGATCTATTACGTCATAAAATAAGTTCAAATAAATGTATACTCTGTGGCAATATTCCATCCTACACTCAAAACGGCTGTCCAGCTAAAAATGCGATTTGCCGAAAGTGTTCAAGTTAAGGAAATTATGCAAAAATGTGTACGACTGGCCTGTCTAATATTCCAGAAATCAGTGAGATAGAGAACAACAGTACCTCCTTGGGTCTCTTACTACTAAGGATATTATTACGAGTCACAGAAGAAGCCTGGCAAACTGAAGTTAAATTTAATCCAAATCTATGTAGTAAAGTAATTTATTTCAAACTGGATACTGGAGCAGATGTAACGGTAGACCCCTCTGTATATTTTAGGAAAAAATGTATCAAGTAGCAGTATTGACCAGGTTTCCGCCACACAAATGTTATTGGCCGTGTGGAGACCTAATTAGAAACTCCAAAAGCAAAGACAAAACAGGATTTGTTGAAGATTTGAGGGAACTATAACAGGTTACCAACAATAAAAGGTATTGCCCTATTAAGGAGATTGAATTGCATAACAATGGAACACCATAAATATAGAAAATAATTTCCGGACCATTGATAGACTCCAGAATATATATAAGGTATGTTTAAAAGAGACTGCAGAAGCAATGTATGTAGCAACTCCTCGACGCTTGATACTTCCTATGAATAAAAAAAAATGCAGGTATTGTTACAGCGTCTTAATAAATTACAAGTATTTGTAAATAAAGTCATTTCATTTTACAAAGCCAATTTTGTCATTGCATTTAAACTACGAACGGGTTATAAAGTGAAAAGAGATGCAAATGTGTTCTCTTTGTTCAAAAGTAAAAAAAAGATGTTTCGTCTCACTGACTACGACTTGTCCATGGAACAAATGTCTGAAGAAAGACGCGCTAACCAAAGGCAATTTACGTCAAATGTCCAACCTCCTGCAAAGATAATTTCATCAGGGAATGTAGCAATTAACCGGAAATTATTCAAAAGCCAGTCGACTCATGAAAGAACCTGATAGCACATATTAAACATCTGTCTGTTTGTCAATAATAGGTGAAGAGCATGCGACATTTACGAGGGGATGAAATTCGATAATAAATAGGAGGTAGAAAATCTGGATTTAGCAATAAGAATATGCGAAGAATATTTGTTGGAGAAACCCCTGATTATTCATCCGGTAGAAAACACCAAAATCTTCAACAGCAATCGTAAAACTTACTTTACCTATGTCTATTCTAAGTAATATAGTGAAATTCAATGAGAAATAACTTTTACTTAACGAGAAGGACTGAAAAGCCAACATCAACAAAAATTACCAACGGACAAACTTCCAATACACTGCGGCGTCAATCAAAACCTGATTCGGATATCAATTACTCAGTGAAACCAAATCAATCTGAATTTTCATGGAATCAACACGAATCCCAAATAACTAAATTTGAAAAGCCGTTTGCCAACGGCACCAACCCGGCAGTTTGCATCAGATATAGTCGTAAATTTCGACCTCTTGATTGACTTTCATATTGCAAGCACATAAAAAGGAAGATATGCAGTAATCGACGTTTGCTTCCCTTGTCAAGAAATACTATCAGCCTTTACTGTAAAAATGGCTCATGAATGAGTAGGGGAGATTTTAAATTGTACGCGTTAACGAGATCTGACGTCAAAACATAGAGTTAAAGACTTCCTCTTCTCTTCATTCCGCCTCCTGTAATTTAATAAAATTAAAATACGTCACAACCGATAGTAACTACTGTAGTTACGCGTGATTACAAATTAAATAAGTAACTCATTGAAAGTTACATTTACATATCGAAATAAGTGAAAATAAAACTGATATCGTCTAATTAAAAAGCGATTAAAATTTAGCGTGGAACGGTACGTTGCTCATGTTTCTTTTTATTCTTTTTCTACCATGCGTACTGTGACAAATTCGAATTATTACATAGTTCTGGTTCCTTAATCTCTTGTAAGTGTAAATTCTCACGAAGGGATCATAGAGAATGGTGACATTAAGGAAATGTAAACTTATGGGCAAAATAAATATAAACAAACTACGGAGATTGTTTGCATATACGAAGAAAGATTATGCCGAATTAAGCATTCGCATAAAGGTAAAATAATTTTAATATATCTAAATTCTTATAGCTTTTACGCACATGGGACGATGAAGGTAATTGAATTCTATGTAGTTCGATGAAGTTCAATGGCCCAAACGCCCTCCGAATGATCAGCCTTAAGTTCGCCTGAAGGCTAGTTTAAAATATAAGGAACTAGAAGTTTGCATCTAATGAGAAAAAGGTTTATAATTTCCCACAAATCACGGAAAACAAGTCTTGTGTTTCAACTTCAGCTTGGACGGCATATACATAGCTGCTCTTTTCCAGGACAACATCTTACTGATTGCGAAGTTTGAAAATGGATTACAACAAAGAACTTAACCACATAGTCCATGATCACATAAAGTTTAAAAAACTCAACAAGAACCCGACCAACCAACTAAAATCAAAGCTTCATAAACTCATTAATATTAATAATGCTGAACAGAACTTTTTAAAACTCCCTAAAATTGTTCGTTATTATAGACCTGGTTGCATATACGACATTATAAAAACACATAAACCTGACTATCCTCTCCGTCCTATCATATAGCACATTCCAACTCCTGTATATCAGCTAACAAAATACATTCACCAACTCATTACTCCCTACATCCATAGTAAATATAGTGTTAAGTCAACATTAGAAGTAATCCAAATCCTAAAAAGTGAAAAATCCGACAATGAAATCATAGCTTCACTTGATGTTGAAAACTTATTTACCAATGTCCTTGTTAGTGAAACTACTGACATTATTATAAGAAATATATACAGTAATTCATCTTTACCCCCACTTAAAATTGATCCTAATATATTACAGAAACTACTACTAGTTTGTACTACTGAAGTCCCTTTCTTAGATCATAGTAATTATATATATACAACGTGATGGTGTCTGGATGGGATCAGTAAGTTAGCAATTTGTACATGTTGAAACTCGAAAATAAAATATTTACAGATTAAAAAAAAATATCCATCTACCTAACATATGTTGATGATGCACATATGTTAGTTAAAAATACAGATGAAATACTTCAACTTCCAAAACTTTTCTAAAATAATTATGTCCTTAAATTCACGTATGAACTCAATACTACTAATAAAATTCCCTTCCTTAACATATTGATAAACACAAATAATAACAAATTTACTATTTCGCCATACAAAAAACCTACTAGTATAAATTCTTGTACACTTAACTACAAAAGCGAATTCTCAAAATACTACAAAATCGCAATTACAAAAAATCTAATACATCGTGCAGAAACTAATTCGTCCACAAAACATTTTTTTTTACTATGAATTAAGAATATAAAACAAACATTTATTAATAATAGCTTCCCAAACTATATAGTTAATGAACAAATAAGATGCTTTCTTAGAAATCTCAATACTAAGAAAATAGTACATAATGCTTCTACTAATCTCAAACATATTAATCTCCTAGATGCATACTAATTATAAACAAGATGAAAATACACTAAAAAAATTAGTAAATACAAATATGTCTACAAAAGATCCTAGCAAAAAAAAAATAAGTTAATCATATACTACACTAAATCTAGTATATCCAACTCAATTTTTTGTAATGATATTTCTCGCCCGGTTAGCGATTTGAAAAAAAAATAACAACATATTTTACAAATTCAAGTGCCCTTTGGGAGATTGTATCTCTAACGAATTAAATAATATTTATGTTGATCACACCACACAACGCTTCACACTATATTTGAATGATAACTCTAACATTTTTAGGCATTAAAAACAATATGCTTGTCCGCATACACAATTCCTGAAAATCCTTGTTGAAAACACAACTATACTTAAACATGAAAACAATAAACAAAAAGTAAAAACTCTTAAAGATATATACATAAAACAGTTGAAACCTAACCTGAACTAAATAAACTATGAAATATCCACATATATTCTTAAATGCATATAATTGGTAACAGAAGCCATTAATTTATACCAATACGTTCCCATAGTAAATAAATCTAGTTTTCACTCTCCCGTGGTCATGTGTGATGTAATGAGCTGCGGTGCGATTTTCGTTTACCACGTCTTATATGCACGAGTTTGTCGTTGCTTGGAAACTTTCCATGTAAACAGAAACAGACTATCATCACTGTTTTGTCCGTGTATTGCTTAATATATCGTAATGTAATTGTCATCTTTGATAATGGCTTATATAAGCCGAAATCGTAGATAGGATTAAAAAATATGTATTAATATTGTGATTTTCTTTCTTCGTTTAATGAGAATGTTATTAAGCTAATCAGACGATATGAAAAGAATTTACATAAAATAAATAGACAACACCTGCCTAGACTATTTATTGTAACGTTCATCAATGAAAAAAATGCTGTCTAAATAAGCACAATTTAAATATACATATATATATATACATATATATACATATACATATATATATACATATCTATACACACACATATATACATATCTACACACACACACACACACACATATATATATATATATATATATATATATATATATATATATATATATATATATATATTTGTAACGGAAAAGAAAATCCGCAAGAAAGTCACACCTTTATTCTTTTTTTTATTACCTATTAAACTGAAGTTTATATCATTTAATTAAATTTCGTAGAATAGTTTCAGATTTGTAAATGTATTTTATCTTGTAAAACAATAAAAAATATGCCACCGTTTACTCAGTTCATTTTGACTTTATTTTATTAGAGATAATGACAAACCTGTGGGCGTCATTCTCATTCGTGTGCATAATATGCGTCTTGATATTGTGGATAGATTAGGAACCATGCGAGAAGCCATAGATGTTTTGCGGATTAACTGAGGTAAATACACATATTTCTTGTACGAAGTTATTCGTAGCTGTATTTCATCGAAGTAAACCAATTGAATGAAACTTTATATCAGTTTATGTTAATTTTTGATAAGTTGTTTTTTCTAGATCCCAAATATATTGGACAAATATATTTAGCATTTGTCTATGATTTTATAGCGGAATCAATGTAAAGACTCTTGTAAATAAGACAAAGATTTGATAATCATTCTCTCTGATCAAGTTTTAAAAAGTAAATAATTTTCATTTAATACCTGTACATCTGCAAAATACATACTTTACTTTCCGTCGTTTCAAAGGAAAATAAATAATATATGTGGAAGAAATGGGAGTAGAAAAAAGTCAGGAAATATTTGTTTTTATTACACATCATCAAAATTCAAACACAATACCTACGCTTGCGCATTACATTGATAATATCAAAAAATCGAAAGCCAGACAAGCTGACAACTATGTATGTTAGCTTTTGTTTTGATTGGAGGTGAGATTTCAAAAATCTTACGAAGTACACTTGAAATATGTCAAAGTAGTGCATTATGGGAAAAAAGTATGAAAGTACAAATCCAAAGAAGACAATGAACTTTATTTAGTATTCTGTTTACACGTTTAAATCGAAACAGCCTATCCGATTCTTTGTTCTGTCTTAATATTAATTCAAATTGTTGCGATCAATCCGATTCCCATCAGAACTTGATAATGGCTCTTCCATTATCTTCGCTCCTGTAAATCATTTATGCTCAAATAATTCACGGGTAACCTTAGATACTGGGGAAGGATCATTGTCGTGCACAAATAACCACTTCACTTTGAAACTGCAAGACTGGTACTTGTACTATCCAAAGAAATTCATGCGCATAGTTAGCACTGGTTTTTATTACAAATCATCAAAATTCAAACACAATACCTACGCTTGCGCATTACATTGATAATATCAACAAATCGAAAGCCAGTTTAACACTTTCGTCGAATTTGAATGGTCCAATAATGGTTTGTTCGACAATTCCAGATAATATCATAACACAACCGCCTTCCTCTTTTTTTCTTTTAACGACAGGCACTCAGATTTGGATAAAGTCCTTTTGTCACCTCAATCCTGTCCATCAAATGCCAGGCGAGATCTATCTGTGAAAATGGCTTTAGAAATGTCAATTTTCATATATTTATTGGCCATATTTTGGGGCTTTATATATTTGCTTTGGTTTTGGGGATTGACTAGATGTTCTTTACAGATCGCAATTCACAACGTATTCTACGCCTTTTTGTC
>OZ038495.1:10181130-10203630 GCA_964036315.1 Acanthosepion esculentum
ACAAACTTTATAATCATTATTAATTATTTTACCTAACAATAAAATGTTTATTTGAAATTGTACATGGTATAATCACTATATGATCCACATTGTATTAATATTGGGATAGCTTTGTATTCATGTTCCTTATAAAAATATTTGTTCTTGCTGTTAACTTTAGTAATTTGGTCCATAATAATACCAGTGGCATATTCAACACAAGAAATAAACAGATATTTTTATGTTTGATTTTAGATAAAACTTCTTATGACAAAGATTGTTAAGAAAGTGATTATTTATGGCGATAGTGTATCTAAAAGCTTCCTTTACCCATCATGAACAATGTTTTCATTTCCCGATTGGAAACTATACAAATGTCCACATATACAAAACCAAATGTGTACATAAATTGCATACAGCTACCAATAAATAGGCAGCCAAATATAACAGCCACCAGCCTGTGTGCACTAATCATTTAAGCGGACAAAAAGAAGTGACCATATTCTATCTATTCTCCCTGGTATGGAAAAGGGATTTCGTGATGTACGTTACAGGAAATGAAACCATATTCTGCACGCCGATATAACCATTCATTAATAAAAGTGTATTTCATAAGATATGCCAAAGAACCCGTCGATACATTATCGCTGTAAACACCGGCAAACACTTGCCACATGTTCACATGTGAGTGTGAGATATAAATTTAGGGAGACACGTTAAATATCAATTCAGCTAGCGAGTTGTTCTCTATAAAGAAACTAGGAGGAATGGAGCACTTAGAGTCAACGGCTTTCAAATCAATACACCTCCAGATGTCGATGCCAGATATTCTTTTCTCTATTAAGAGATTACCCGAAATCTTAATCTTTGCATGTACTTGATTTAGGTGTATCTTCAATTAGAAGATTTCATCTTAGGTTTATTCTCTATATATTTTGTCTCCTTACAATTGATGTTGAGTCATCGCATCTAACATTTTGCTAATATCTTCAACAATCAATAGTTTTCATCCACATAATTTATATTGTTAAGATTGTGACCGTCAATAGTAAATCGTGGTAGGAGTTTTTTTAAGAATAGGTTCTGTGTAAAGTGTGAATAACTCCGTTGAGAAGAAATATCCTTTGTTTTTCTTTGCTACTTCCTACTTTGGTATATCTACTGAATTCACTTTATTTACGTATACAGGATGTTTACTCTCAGTATAGATTCTCGCTTATTCTAATCTTATTCTACAAATATTTTCATGTCCCTTCAGGACGCTGGCGATCATAGCTCTCCATAATTTCCTCTCCTTTGTAGCTTTTAATATTTTGTTATCTCCCTTAAACTCTTCTCCGCCATTAATTTACGCAAGCTTCTAAGGTAGGTTAGGCATTGTTTTCCTCTGTTCCTACTGCATTAATTCTTTCATCTGCGTGTCAAAATTTCAAAACAAACATATCTCATCCTGATATGTTTTTGATATTCCAACTGATTTTAAGTATAAGTGTCCAATTTTCCATTTTACCTCCTTTGTTAAAACGCTTACTAGATAATTTAATTGCTGTGTTTGGTTGATCTTGGTTTCCTCTAATTTGCTTTTCCTTTTGTAACAACCGTGCATTCTGTTTTCCTGCGATGGATGTTTAGTCCTTTCTTATCGCTTACCATCACTATCTTCTGTAGGAGTTATAATCGTTTCCTTTCTGTGTCTGGTATCAAAACTGTGCCATCTGCATATTTCATCTTGCCAAGATTATGGACGCTAATGGATTAATCATTGCATGGCGTCTAATTCTTTCAGAATCGCAAAAATGTAAAGCATGAAACGGTCTGCTAAGAAGATACATCATTGTGTTACGCACTTATTTGTTTATATTTATTGAATATATTTCCTGTCGATACTTTCAAACTGCTTGCATATGATGTGCATTATAGTAATATCGTTCCCAAATTATTCAGATTATTGTCCTCATATTTGTCGACATATTTATTACAACGCTTCGGTCGTTGTATGCTCCGGCCTTCTTCAGGTGGTTGGAATGTCGAACTGAACCCTTTAATTCGCTCACTGGATAATAGCAACAGAAATTGCAATATGAGCTCTGGTGAAAAAAACATGCAATGATAACAGAAAAAAATTGCAATATGAGCACTGGGAAAAATGATTACCAAAGACATTAAGTTTTAAAATACACAGGATTTCATACACAGATATGCTCAAAGACACATGACACAGTGGATAAAGGCGTTAGTTAGATCCAGTGACAATAACCAAAGAGTACCCGGTTAAGTCAGTGGAGAAAAAGGAGAGAGGAATTTAGAGGAGATAACTGATGACATCCTTTAAAAATGGCACGTGGAACTAGAACAATATATCCCAGTGAGCAAAATAAACGGTTCAGTTCGACATTCCAACCAACTGAAGAAGACCGGAGCGTACAACGTCCGAAACGTTGTAATAAATATCGCGGAAAAAAATGAGGACAATAGTCCGAATAATGTAAATAGTGTAAATAATACCTAATCTCAGAAATATAGACAGATCCTTCTGAAATATTTCAAGATTTCCTAGCAGTTCTAACAGTTCTTTGTGGCATAATATATGAAAGGCATACATACTTTTGGATTGTTAATGCTCTTTCTGGTAGAATTTATTGCATAAATGTCGCTTTTCTCGTCCAGTTGTTTTTAACTAACACGCGTTGTTATTTGTCCTATTTCCGGTTAAACATTATTGAGAGATCCATTCCTTCAGAATTCGGATGATATTTGTTCCTGGCTCATTAGGCTGAGTTCACCTAGCTTCTATGAAAATGATATGAAAATGGATCTACTTTGGTCTTCCGGTATATCATAAGAGTTGTGTTATATTTTTATGTTGACAATATTGCCAATGCCATAAATATCTAAGGCAGCCAGCAATTGCGTCTGGTGCTGGTGCTTTGATTTATTCCATTTGACCAATGCTGATTACATGTCTAATTATATCTTCTCGTTAGATATTTATATGTATTGCTGCTTATCTTTTTTCGAATTGGAAATTTTCTCCGTTACATCTCTGAACTATTTTGTATTTCCTTAATCTTGGATTTAAGCAGCGTGTTGATGAGCATAAGATTCAAAACATTCTCCGTTGAGGAATTCGTCTATAGTTCGCTATCATTTGTTCCTAATTTTTTTATTCAATATCCTATATTCTGTGCCTTGCCACGGCATTGTTATTTGTCTCCTTTTCATCATGTCGATAATTTCCTCTAAAATCCTTTTCTATTTTCTGTCTCTCTTTATCTCTGGGACGATCTCTATTGCTGATATTTCTAAACTTCATTGTCTTTGTTGGGGTTTCCTTTGTCATTTTTTCTATTGTATCTGTTTTTAACACTATCCCTATATTTCTCCTTCGCATTCGCGCCATTCAGCATTATGCCGTATTCCAATTTGTGAGCTACCTTGGCCCTCATCAATCTCCTTAGTTTCATTCTAATTTACTTAGGAGTGTAAGGATGTCGCTCCCGCGGTCAATACCTGTGTATGTTTTGAATGTATATCTGCAGTGCTGGATATATATATATATATATATAAACTGCGCCTCTCAAGAGAGACGTGTGAGAGAAGTGGAACTAGTCGAGACAGAGCGAGTCGAGACAATAGTGCTTCACTCTAAACCAGACTGACTGTCACTCTAACACATTCAACTTCTTGTATTATTATTTATGTTTAATATATCTTTGTTATTCCTACTTTTGTGTTCGTATTGTTCTTCCTTGGTCCTAACCTTGGACCATAACAGTGGCGCGAGGATATTGAACCATAACAGTGGCGACGAGGACTGAAGAAACGAATTCTACGCGGAGAAATCTAAAAGGATAGTGAAGAAACGAATTGTACGGGGAGGAATCCTAAAAAATGGATACTGAAGAAACAAACACTACGCTGACATTCTAAAAGAAAGTCTTTTGCTATCGGTCGTCCACAACAGAGGCGACGTAGGTAGTGGAAAAAAAACAAAAAAAATCAAAACAAGTTCTACACGAAGATAAAAAAAATGTTTGGACACCAAATTTACAGTGGTAACAAAGACACGAATTCTACGCAGGAAAATGTTTTTCGTACTAAGGTTCCAGAACAACAGGCTACAAAGACCTGAGGTCTACACTAAAGAAAAATAGTTACACATAATTACGGTAAACATGGAAGACTTTAAGGCAACCATATTGGAACATATGAAAATGCAGTTTGAGCAGCAACAGAAAAACAAAGATAAGCATCTTGAACTACAAGAATTACTATTACGGGCAGTAACAAATAAAGGGCAAAATTCTGAAAATGAAACGGCATTCTTCCAAAAAGCTATATGGAGATCTGTCAAAACTTCACTTATGCACCGGACGAAGACAAACCCTTCGCAGCTTACTTCAGAAGATATAAAGATTTATATGAGTTTGATTACGGGAATTGATCAGACGCGAAAAAAGTAAGTCTACTCCTGAGGAAATTAGGGTCAAGCGAATACACTAAATTCGTAGACTACATCCTACCGAGGAAAACGAATGAGTGGACTTTGAAGGAAGCCGTAAAACTTTTAACAGAATTATTTAGTCACAATACTTCACTATTCCACAAAATGTGGATTTGTTTAAATTTAACGAAAAAGGATAGCGAAGACTATATAACATTCGCTTCCATGGTAAACAAACACGGTGATGACTTTAAGTAATCTGAACTCAGCCCGGACAATTTTAAATGTTTGATATTCGCCCAAGGCCTGGTTTCGACTAAAGATGCGGAGATCAGACGGAGAATTCTAACAAAACTTGAGAGTGAACCAAAATAGACGCTACAAAAATTGGCTGTAGACTGTCAGAGATGTATAAGCGTAAAAAAAGGACTCGAAATATATAGAAGAGTCTGGCGTCGCTTACATACGAAAAGTACAACGACAAACACTTTTTATGTCCCGCCTCAAAATCAAAGCAAACAAATTATTCTTCTTCCAAAACAAGACAATCAAAGTATTCTACTTCAAAAAATCAAATGAAATACCAGAATAAACTACAACCCAGTCCATGCTACGCTGTGGGACTTTGCACTGGTAGAAAGATTGTGCATACTGCTTTCAGATTTGCTTGTCGTGCAATAAAGTGGGACATAAAACTTCGCATTTTTGGACTCGGAAAGAAAGCAAAATCCGAGTAAGAGTCACTAGATCTGACCAAGCGGACGAGACAAATATACGAAAATACGTACAAGCAGAAATGTTAAACAAAAAGTCAGACTACAATTGGATTCCGGATCAGATTTAACAATTATTAACTTACAGACGTGGAGGAAATTAAACAAACCGACCATGTTGAGAACCGACAAAATATCTAGGTCGGTAACAGGAGGAAATAAAATTTGAAGGAGAAGTTATTACAAATGTGAAATTAAATGGAATCACCAAAAAATTAAAAATGTACGTTCTTAAAAATACGGAAAACTTATTTGGAACTGACTGGATGCAGAAATTTGACCTCTGGGATTTACCAATGAATACGTTCTGGCAAAAAGTAAAAAGTTTATCGACCGAGCCAGATAAATTAAAGGAGAAATTAAAAGAGAGTTTCCCCGAAGTATTTTCAGCCGGCCTCGGGGGTTGTAAGAAAATGGCGGCAAAAATAGAACTAAAAGAAAGTGTACAATCCATTTTTAAGGAGGAAAGGAATGTAACTTTCGCAGCACTAGAAAAAATAGACCAAGAGTTGGATAGACTATTGAAAACTGGTATATTGACAAAGGTGGAATATAGTCAATGGGCCGCACCTACGGTTTACGTTAAAAAGAAATAGGGTGAGATACGAGTATGCGCTGATTTCTCAACGAGATTGAATGTAGCGATTAATGATTATCATAATCCTCTCCCTAGTCCAGAGGAAGTTTTCACAAAATTGAACGGAGGAAAATTTTTCTCATAAATAGACTTGAGCGAAGCATACCTACAAGTACAATAAGATGAGGAAAGCTCGAGATTGTTGTGCATAAACACACACAAAGGATTATATAAGTTCCAAAGCTTACCATTCGGGATCAAGGTCATGCCGGCGATATTTCAGAAAATAATGGATACTATGCTAGGCGGATTGGATTTCACGATCGCATACCTTGATCACATTCTGATAAATAGCAAAAATATTGATCAACACTGGGAACACGTTCAAGAGTTTTTCAGGCGAATACAAAACTACGGGTTTAAAGTAAAAGAAAATAAATGTGACTTCCTTATGAAGGAAATAAAATATCTGGGCCATATTATTGACGAGGAAGGAAGACGACCAGACCCAGAAAGGGCCACGACAATAAACAAATACTGGCTCCAAAAAAATTAGCAGAATTACAAAACTTCTTGAGCTTAGTAAATTATTACCAAGAATTTATTCCAACATGCACAAATTACTCGCACCACTAAACCAACTGTTGAAGAAGGAAAAAGTTTGGGAATGGACAGATGAATATCAGAAAACTTTCGACAAAATCATTAAGACGCCATCAACAATTTATTTTTAGCGCATTATGACCCCAAAATGGAAATAATAGTCGCGAGTGATGCGAGTGCCTATGGTGTTGGGGCATGTATACTTCATAAAAAGCCGGATGGGACACTTAAACCCATCGCGCATGCTTAACGAACTTTGCTACCAGCCGAACAAAATTACTCGCAAATCGTAAAAGAAGAGCTGGGGATTATTTTTGCAGTTACAAGTTTCCAGATATATTTACGGTAGGTTTTTCACCTTACAGACAGACCACAAGCCGTTATTGACAATATTTGCATCAAAGAAACGTTTACATGTCTACACTGCTAATAGATTGCTACGATGGGGTACTATTTTATTGAACTACAATTTGAAATTGGAGTATCTTCCATCAAACAAAATCGGGCATGCAGATGGTCCTTTGAGACTAATACCAAAGAAAACGGAGCCATTAGAAGATTCTACGACATGAGGAAGACATTAGAACATCAATATGTAGTACAATTCTAAACCTCCCCGTCACATTATAGGAAATAAAAAAAGAAGCAGTGAATGACTTATTAAGGAAACGAAAACAAAAATTGCAGGAAAAATAAGAATATATCAGATAGTTATTCGTTATGTGATAATGTTCGACTATATAATGAAAGGGTAGTTATCCCGAAAACGCTACAAAGGCGAATCCTCAAGGATTTTCACATGAGCCACCCTGGAAAGAACAGAATGATATCTTTAATGCGAAGTTATGTATATTGACCAAACATGGATCAGGATATCACACATATGGTGGAAAAATGCAAGGGTTGTTCCTTAGGAGCCAAAGCTGCGCCGATCATCCGTAAGCCATGGCCGGAGACAGATCGACTGTGGTCGAGAATAGATGTAGATTTCGCAGGTCCATTAGAGGGTTTCTACTATTTGATTGTAGTAGACAGTTACAGCTAATGGCCAGAAGTATTGTAGAAAACCTACTTCTGAGACTACCATAAATTGCCTTCACGAGCTCTTTGTGCGTTTCGGAGTGGTTGATTGTCTAATCACCGACAATGGGACACAATTCACATCTGCGTATTTTCAAGAATTTTGTGAAAATTCTCAGGTTAAACACATCAAATCCCCGCCATATCACCCAACATCAAACAGGCAATCGGAGAGATTTGTAGATACACTAAATAGAGCACTAAGGAAAGCTTATGACGTACCAACAGAAAAGGTTTTGCAACAATTCTTGCAAGTATATCGCATTACACCGAACATTACTACGCCATCGGCATTATCACCCGCGGAATCAAATAAGAAAGAGACTCAGGAACAGGAAGTAGAGATGGACACGACATTTGACACATTTGATATGCAAAGGCCTCGAACGATATCATAACCGCGAAAATCGAACAGGAAAAGAAAATTTACAGAGCCTTTGATGATAAATCCAAAGAGCAAAAAAATATTAATGACACCTGCGAGGCAAAAGCTTTGGGAGGGGTGTGTTATGTGATCTTACCTGTAACGACAATGACCTCTTCCTGACACTATAAATCTGCGCCTCTCAAGAGAGACATGTGAGAGAAATGTAACGAAGTGGAACAGGAGCGAGTCGAGACAAAAGTAGTTCACTCTAAACCAGACTGACAGTCATACTAACACCTTCAACTTCTTGTACTATTATTTTGTTTAATATATTTTTGTTCTTCCTTGGTCCTAACCTTGGACCATAACAGTGGTGCGAGGTTATTGGACCATAAAACATATTTAGACGATTATTATTTTTTTCTTTCTCATCCGGGACTTTTACAAAACCGTATACGTCATGGGTGTTCTTCAGCATGTACCAATGAAATTACTTCTTCCCGCGATTATTACGATTTCTTAGTTCAAAATTTCCAATTATTTCATCATCTTTCTCATTGCCTACTTTGGAATTCAGGCGTTCCATTGCGATTGTATTTTCTTGCGATTGACATATATATTCCAAATAAATCCAGCTGTAATATAAGTTGAAACATTTTTGTGACGTATTTTATCAAACGTTTTTGTATAATCTATACTTTTGCATTTGTATAATCTATACTTTTGCATTTGTATTTTCTCATTCATATATTATTCTGATCATAAATATCGCATTTTCTTTTCACTATCCTTGCCCAATTTCTTATCTCTTTCCAATCTGCGTTCTTTTTCGATCCTAAACTTTGATATGATGTTCATTAACTTAGCGTACGTAATAGACTTCAGATCATATACGCAGCGCGAATGGAAAGCCTCATCTTAAATCAACAGCATTAATTAATGTTCGACGTTTTGTGAAGAAGGAGAAGAAAAACAAAAGATATAAATCAGAACAGTTGAAATGTGCTTTCTTGTCCTGCCAGTAATCCGTCTCACGCATGAACCTACATTTATTCTTCTCTGGCTAGACATTTAAACCCGACGAGTCAATCTTTCTCTTGTCTCCGTACTTATTTAGCAAACTCGACTCCATACAAAACTCCTTCTGTTCACCGACAAATTCGTAGCCACTTTATACGATTAGAATTTGCTAGGTCGTCTCTCGATAATTATATCAGATACGCCTGTTCGCGCATGCGCCTTTTCCAAATTGCAAATTATGGACTAAGCATGCAAAGCATCGTTACCGTTTTCATCTCGGTGAGAGTGTTGAGTGATCGTCACAGTAATCTGCAATTAGCAACCACCAATCTGATGTAAATGGGCAAGTTACCAACTACAACGAATTTACAAGGAATAAGACCTTTCAGATATTCTTAATACAAGATTAGATTTATTATTAGTATATGTATGTAAATAAAATTTAAGATCAGCTTGTAAATCCATTAACTGTTCATATTAATACAACGACGTTCTGTTTTATCTAAGATGTCGTTTAAATATATTAATTTGCCTAAATGTTTTAATCATGTACTTGGAACTTGTTTTTAGGATTACAATTGTTATGGGACATTACCTGTAACGACAATGAACTCTTCCTGACACTATAAATAATGCTCTTCTCAATAGGGAGGAGTCGGAATCGAGTCAAGCCAATAGTAGTTCACTCCAAACCAGACTGGCAATCATACTAACAACTTCAACATCTTGTATTATTATTCTGTTTAATATTTATTTGTTATTTCTACTCTTGTGTTCGTACTGTCCCTCCTTAATCGTAACCTTGGACCATAACAGTGGCGACGAGGATATTGGACCATAAGAGTGGCGACGAAGACCATAACAACAATGTACAATATATTGACTGGAATAGAAACTCAACTGTAGCAGCAGCACTTTGATCAACAGTCCTTTCTTAATTTGCTTTGTCGTTTGTCAGTAAAAAAAATTGAACAATTTGCAAGATGTATTTTCTAATAAACGGATACATTTTATATGGCATTATCCTATTAATGGAGATAATATCACAATTGAAATATTTCATTATATCACGGAAATGTTCTCTTTTGTATGGGGATAAATCTCAAGAAACTGAGAAGCTAGACGTATTATTCATTCTTGCTCTCATTGTAAAGAAATAAATTTTATCTGGAGAAAATAGAGCAATAAATGAAAATAAAAATCTCATGAGATCATATTCTTATTAAAATTTATTTTTTTAGAAGTTTACACTTTTGGTACAACGCAGAGAAATACAGCCAATATTATCGTCTCTAGAAACTATACCTGTTAACAGATGACATAAGCGTTTTTGTTATAAATGCCAGACATATGGATCATAATACAACATCCGTGCAGTTTCATCTGTAAGTGACCACGATGTCATGAAACATTATGGATGCAGTATTAGAAACCATAATTATTAAATTATACAAACAACGAGTGAGTAAAAAAAACAAACTCAAATGCCTTTATTGAATATCTCAAGCAATAAATAAACAAACATCTAATGAACAATTACGGGAAAAATATTTGGAACAATTGAATTTCACATTTCTTCTTGAATTTTCTAATTATTCTCGCCAAAATCTATCTTGCGTATATATAAGTCAACCATTCGAACTATCTTTGAATACTGCTGCCACATCTGGTCTGTTGTCCCTGCTATATAGTTAGTGATTCTTAATAAAATACAAAATATAATCTACAATGTTAATGGAACTGATCTCGGATCATGCGTTTTCTCCTCGCCATAACGTAAATTACATGTTCCTATTCTATGAATACTTTCATGTTAATTTTCCTGATGAGCTTTCCTCAATGGTACCTGACTCTATGAGTTTAACCGAATTGTTCGTTGTTGTGTATCATAGTTGATTTCCTGCAATTTAGGATATCATTCTTAGAAATATTAGAGTAAAATTCGGCAAACTCCAAGGCTGTTTCAAAAAGTTCTTTAGATAACGATAGATAAAAGTCCACGATGTCAAATTGGATGAAGGTACTACTGGGTTTGTTATTGAGGCTTTTAAACCAATCAATCACTTCTGCTGTGCCGACCATTTGGATTAGCTGACTCTTTATCTGTTTGTTTGCACATTCCAGGATAATTTTATTAATTATCCCGATTTCAGATTTGGTTGGGTTGATAATCCTTGTAGGTGGTTTGTTTAAGAAATCAGGTTTATGGTCTTTGAGTAGAATTTAGACTTCCATAGTCGAAAGTTTAGGCACCCTATCACTTATTTTCACCTTATCGGTAATCTTCTTGTCCGAAGAATTAATTATGTTTACATAATTATAATTATCTGTATTAACCTTCTTGTAATTTTTCGTTAACTCCTTTTTAATCAAGGTATTATAATCCTTTATATATTACTTTCGTTCTCATCGCATCGGATACATACATACATATATATATATATATATATATATATATATATATATATATATATATATATATATATATATATATCATATGTTATGTTATGATTTGCATGGTGAGTTGCATTTGTACGCCAGTTCTAACCAGACGTTTAATCCTCTAAATAAAACCATCGAGATGGTCTTCACAAAATATAAGAGTAAAAGCCTAATTTTCCAGTGACTAGAGACGAATGAGTTATCATTCACTTTCATTTATGAACACGAAAGTCATAAAACATTGTCAAAATAGGATGAGAAATCTAAGACGATGGACTAAGGAAATATCTCTCAAAGAAAACCAAAAGGCCTTTCCTGGAATAGATAATATCGTTTTTATTAGTGCGGAGAAAGATTACACATGTGAAGGCCATGGAAATATTCTTTAGATGCATTTAGAGGAGACTATATCCATGCAAAATTCATGTCATGTAATATTTAAAACAATTCATAGGACAGGTGTTAAAATGCGATTTAGTACATTGGCAAGAAGAATTGACTCTCAAGAATCTTTGAGTAAAATGTTGTGTCGAAGAGACATAATAATTATTAAACTGTCAGCGGGAGCGTTTCTCTACGCTCGGCACATTTGAAATGGAAAATGGAAAAAATAACTTATACCTTCAAGGAGAGAAGGAAAGTTGTAGCATATTCAAGTGATGCGATCAATAGTGAATAGAAAGAAATCTAAGAGAAACAATGTTAATGAAAATGTAAGTTTTATCAGACTGGTATAAAATACGGCGGACGAGTGATGAAATAGAGTACAAAGTGCTTCTTCATGAGAGGCCAACTGATAAACAAACAAAAGCGAAGAAATCTAAATCGTAAACTCATAGATTACCTTTCCATAAGAGAAAGAGAGGAAAAACATATGGAAAGAAGAATAAAAAATAAAAACAAAATATTAAAATACTTTATTATTTTTATTAAACATAATGCCTCAAAAATGATATAAACTTGAATTATACAAATAAACACAACTGAATCCCAGAAGACCAGTGTTTCAATAACTAGTGTATAGCGATCGCTTGTCAAACATTGTAGGAGTAAAACACAGTGGAAAACATTAAACAATAGTGTCTCTGTCTCTTGACAATTGACATATTAAAATGTGCTTGAAATATTGAAAACAAAATCCCTAAATCTAAAGAGAATTAGCTTTGCGGTTATTTTGTTTCTTTTATACGAGATCCGCCCGTGGAAATGTTCTTTTAGCGTCAACATGACTCGGATTTTAATATTATTGAAATGTATTCCGAGACACTGACTTAAGCAACAATAATATCAACAAACTATATTACATTGTTATATCACTTATCACCTATCAAACAATCTACCCATTTATATCTAATAATTTATAATTCATTGTATATTGTTTCAATTTTATTTATTTAATACTTTATATTTATTACCTATTAGCATTCGTAGATGGTTCGGTGCTTTTCACCAGTTTTTGGAGAACAATCAACGAGAGAATGGCTCCGACACGGTAGCCACTATTGATGTGTACCAGTGAGTTCCCATGAAAAAACAGATCCCCATCGGGGATGCAGGTTCAAATCATCTGGAGGACATTTTTTTTCTGACATGGTTTCTGGAATATTCAAGCCGGTAGTTGTAGTTGGATAAAAAATAATTTTTAATTAGAAAACAGAGCATCTACTCGAATAAAAATATCCCATCAGAAATAACGTTTAAACAAAATAAGTTATACATAAAATATGTATACACAAACACACACACAAACACACATATATATATGCACACACACGCACACACAGACATATATATATATATATATATATATATATATATATATATATATATATATATATATATATATATATGTGTGTAATTTATTTTAATATTTTCATTTAAAAATATTTTACATCGCGACATTGCATATTATATATATATATACATATATATATACATACATAAATACATACATATATATATATATATATATATACATACATAAATACATACATATATATATATATATGTGTGTGTGTGTGTGTCTGTGTGTGTGTGTGTGTGTGTTAAATTAATAAATACACAACCTTAAGTTTATATGACTATAATTTGTTTCCTCACAAAATATTTTTTCGTGGTTCATCCCGTCACTCTCTCTGTCTCTCTCTCTCTCACACACACACACACACACACATATATATATATATATATATATACATTATGTTTGTTTAAATGTATGAGCAATGAGGCCATATGAAACGTAATGCAGTGTGTAGCAAAAGTACATCGAAGAAATAATTTAGTGGAAATTGTGCCTTCATTTTTATAATGTCTTATTATATGGGGAGTAAATGCGACGTTATTTCCGCAACAACCTGGACTAGTTCAGTGTTTATTACCTACTGTCGAGGATCATTAATTCATCTGAGAATTTTCCTGTAGTACCTGGAATTGGCGTACTGTATCACAATTTAGACGCTAACACCTCATGATATGCAAAGTTGTGACGCTACCCCTTAAATTATTCTTCTCTTGCGAACTCTAGTGGGTCTAGGTTGGATATATCTCAATTGCAGAACACTGATGATCCGCTAACTGGTGTGTTTTACTCGCTATCTGCGATTAATTCATCAGTTTTCTCTTAAACTGAATTTTTTACCACGTTACATTTATATTTTGACTTCATTAAAGTCATATCTTCCTGAAGAAGTAAGAAAGTATGATGTAAATACATTTATGGAAATTATTGCAAAAAAGTATTTTACGAAATGCATATAACATCAAAAAATGTTGTAGCAGCGAAACACTGACTTTTGATTCTAAAATAATTATAAAACAGAATTTTTACAATAATTTTCAAGGTAAGAATTTCTAATGAAATTAATTGAAGGCTTCAGAATTTTTCCCGGTCTTGCGCCATCGGGAAATAGAGTTGCCATTGGAAATTACTGCTATGCTTGTCTGAATAGTGTCCACACCATCAACTGCAAAACTAATTAAATTTTCCGTGTCTGTCGTCCTCTACTTGACCGTCGGCAAGTTTCTAGTAATTAATTTTATATTAGTCCGATGTTCTCATTAATAATGAGACGTCGAAATTGCTGGAAAATTTTGAAAAGAAACTCAAAAGATTTTTCATAAATACTTTCCCTGTACCCACAAGCAGGAGACACGCGCTGGAACACCAACAACAACGTTACTGGTAAGTTTCGTTCTTATCTCTCGTTTGTTACCATGGCTGCCAGTATTGCTTGCATCATTATAAAATCCATGCTGCATACCGTCTACCAGCTCAGTCTAATGTATGTAACAAAGTTCCATAAATTATTGTCGCCGTTTCGGCTAATCGGATTATGCTAGATATAATTTCAGCTTGCTGGAAATTGTTTAAATTTCTTTAGAAATTGACCGGATGTTTCATCGGAATGCAACTATATTTATATATGTGGTAGATATTAGTGCAGCCTTTATTCAGTAGACATGGTTAGTAACCAGAATAAGTGAACGTCTTCTCTGTATTCAAATTCGGAGCCGGAGCTCATAAGTCTATCATATGTCCAACGTCGTTATGGTAACTACAGCAACGACGCCAGTGACAAATAGCTGCATTGTTCATTTATTTTCTCTTGATTAATATCGGTGTCATGGAGTGGGGGTCGTGCTGAATGGGCAATACCTGATCTCATAAAATAACTAAATAACTAAGGCATAACTTTTCGTGCGCAGATTCATGCTGTCTGAAGACTGATGGATGACATATATATATATATATATATATATATATATATATATATATATATATATGTATATATATATATATATGTGTGTGTGTATTTTCTGAGATCACCGAACAAAATTGTTTTTAGTTAGTGAACCCCGTGGGTGTTGATTAGGACTGTCATGCATTTGACTTCGTAGATTAGAGCTACATCATCAAAGATAGGAAATAAAGCAAATAAACTAATATGCATGAATTGTGGAGCGTATAAACAATGGATATCATATGACAATTTAAGAGAAGATAATGACAAATTCAAAATACGGTTGCTCATCAATACTAAAAAAAAAAATTAGGAATTAAACTCCTATCACTAAGGGAGATAACGTGAATAATTAGTGGACTTCAGAAACCTGTTTCTGTCTGAAATATTGTTGTAATAGAAGGATTTTATGTATTTCAATCGAGACAAGTATTGTCTGTTTCTTCAATGAATGTTTGATGTTTCCATGTAAACAAACGCCTAATATTATAATTCGTTCATAATGAAATTATTCTCGGTATTAATATCTATGAAAACCAATAACTCTCTTTAATATAGAACGATCGATTCGTTTCCAGACAGATTTCTTTAATAGCGAATGAAGACAGTCAAGATTAGTGTCGATAGATCTATAAGGGAATGGAAATTATGTATAAAACTGTTTCAGGCAGATATGGTAAAATATGAATTGAAGACAGGAAGGAAAGCTTTCATGAATTTTAAACACGTTGCCGGACAAACATATAACTACTTCTGAATGGGGATTTGGCAAAACAATATTTATTGAATCCCAATTCTGAACTCCGGTATAATATTTTCTTGGAAAGATAAAACTGGCCACAGAATTATATTGATATATAAGGTGAGACTGTTTTAGTTGTATAATGGGATTGCTGAATTCAAGAATATTGCTTTTCTGCAGCTGGTTCTAGTTTTAAATTATTGCTAAAATGCATTATATATTTCGAATATTCACACAAAGATACTCGATATTTTATTGTGTTACTGTTGTATGACTATGTACACATTTTTATGCTATGTAGGCTATAAATTGGTAATCAATGTTGAATGAATGTATCAATCTTATTTTAATTTTTTGATTGTATATGGATAATCAAGTTGTGATATTTATTTACAGCATTTAACAATGAACAAATAAGAGTCTGGTAAAGTTTCCAGTAGTATGCTCATTTATTACAAGAGAACAATCAAAGTTTATAAAATAAATATATCATTTCCAATCAAATTTCACATAAAAAGTAAACTAGTATATATGTAATTTCTCCTTTTCAAAATAATATTTTACAAGCCCAATATCACAAGCTCTCCAGGATATTGTAATTTACTTATCTTACATGACTTCATTTTCTGAGTGCAAGCAAGCATAAACATCCAATAATAATCATTGTCTTGATATCTTAGAGGAAACGTCCCTTCTGTTCTACGCTTACATCACTATGTTTTTCATGGAATATAAATGCCTACATTTGTAGTGGATTTTGATGCTCAAACTTTTCTCAACAGCTCGAATGATTTTTACCATTACCTTGACTATTTCTTGGCAGTTACACTCTTTCCTTTAACCCAGGATGCCTTTCAGAAGTGCAATAAATCCAACCAGCAGTCTCACTCTCAGGTATGTGGAAGGCAATATTTTCAACGTTAATTAGATTTCTTATTTGTGTCACAACATAAATACCTGACTTCGGTTCATCATTACTCCGACCAGGAGATTCTAGGCAGATATAACTGAAGTATGAACCACCTTGAACTAATTCCTTGACAAATTGCTTCATTAGGAAAACCTGACATGTAGTGGGGGTAAAATGAGCGATAACAGTTTACCAGCCGTTAATTTCTAATATTTTTCGTCCCCCCAAGAAGCTCTATATGAATAGTCACATTTTTACTTTCCCAGGGTTGATCGTTGGCTCTGCAGCTCATAGACAAAGAAAACATGGGTACTCTGTAAAACCTTGCTTCCCTAACAAAAACTAACCATTTTAAAATCCACAAATATCATTCAACAATATTACTTATATCACAGTGTTTGTAGAATAAGCTTTATACTTGTGTAGTGCAACTTCTAGGTGCCTGGATGGCCAAATAAGATACAAGCAAACTAACCAACACTGGGCAAAAACAAACACTTCACACTTCGTTTAGATCTGGCAATAGATAAACGCCACTCAGCTGGATTGTACTTAGGCAGTCTCATTGCTAAAAGAATTTATTGAGTGTTGCTTCAAAATACAAGGTCATCTTCTTCAATAAAATAACGAACAAGTTCCACATCTCTGTTACGATAAAACGTTATCTTGCATTAAGAGTCAATACAAAGATGATCACTGAAAAATCTCAGCTGCCGCTTTTGACATAGCTTGATCCCTAACCGTGCACTTCAGCTACCACTGTGTGAAAAGCTTCAATTTTGCAGTCTGGAAATCACTCAGATATGAATGTTAAAACTACTACTGCTCTTGTTTTGGCTGCTCTCGTCGAAAATTTCATGCATTGTTCATAGTGTCATGGTCTAGATCAAGATTGGCAAGGAAGTAGAAACTGGAATGGGAACACCACTACAATATATAACTGGCCGTCTCACCGATACAAAATCAGGATAGTGTCACGACTTCTTGTAACGTTTCCATCCTGATATGTTTCCCATACAGAAATAGCAATTATCATCATGATTTCACGTCTCTCTCCGCACCATTTGTACACCAACCTTCATTGACTTGACGCTGGTGAAATCCCGAACATTTAAACGATGCTTATTTACCGTATATTCACCACATATCAATATGAAAACTCCAAGGCCATCGGGGAAACATTTACGCTTAGAATTCATGATTACTGTTTTGTAAACTTGAAAGACAAACTAACAAGCAGAGCCTAATTCAAGCATCCTGTCTGCAACACTGGTTGCAACAGATTGGCTGGAGCTTTCGGGCTTTTAAATTGTCTTTCGTATCTGTAACAAGAAAAATGATATTAAGAGTTTCTCCTTACTCTCGAAAGAATTATACAATTTTAGGGAATGTAAACCGTTATATGACACGGTGATAGGATAAACGAAGATTATGAATTAAAAGAGCAATTTTATTTTAAATACAAATAATATTTATTTTTGTCTCACCTTACCTGAATGAAAAAAAAAGATTATGATCAACCCACTTGAGTGTGTTTAAAGGGTATCCATCTTGTTTCTCCCCATATCCGAAAGTATTCTGTCTGAAATAATTTTTTTCTGTAATCAACGTGATGAATACCCTTTCTGGGGCAGAGTTATCTCCCCTTACATAAAAAAAAGTGTCGATCAGAGAGGACAAATTAGTTTTTTTCGGAGAAAATAAAATTATTGAAATTTATTGATGTCCAATATCTAGAAAAGTAGTTCCAGTTCAACAGAATTAAATACATTTTCACATCGAGCCTTCTTATTTTGATTTTAATTTGGCCGGTGTATTTACTAGGAAACGACAGCGCGACAGATATACAACACAATATTATTCGATTTTGTTAAACTTTATTCATAAGTATTCTACGCATATACACAAATTGATCATGAATTAGACTTGCGTATAAATTAACAATTTCTGATGCTGTCATAACAATTTTACATAGGTATGTCTGAGTTTAGACGGCAGCTAAGTCTAGCTATATTTCTTTTAAAGGAGTCATGTCTCGATTCCCTTAACTTCATAATTTTATGAGATAATATATTCAGAGCAAGTTCCTCATTCTATGTATATGCTTGTCAAAATGAAACGTTGAGTCAACTCTGTACGCTATCAATATATTTAACACCTCAGAGCAATGAATATTTTTAATATATTCTTAGCTTATTTTGATGTAGTACACATTAATATCTTCTAATGCATCAGGAAGGATTGGTATTCGGGCCGGTTACATATATACAAGGACAGTCTTACTTGAAAATATTTTTCAAACTTTTTGCGTAGTATTTACGCTAAAACATACAGTAAATGATCAGAAATTCGTATGTATTTAGTCTACGTTTCACAATTGTTGAAATTCTAAAGTGTCATCCAAAATTCCAGTCAATTACTTGGAAAGACCGCAGAAAAAGAATGTAGTTATTTAATGTTAGCTAATAGCGTGAATAAGCATACGTGTTAATATTAGTTAGCATCTATTATGAAATCATTTATTCGGCAAGGATTTGTCCCGTTTTTTCTGCGATCAGACAAGTTCTCCATGAATTGAGAGTAATTCTTGGTGTCCTGACACAATGAATGAGGCGTAAACTCTGCATAGATGTAGCAATGCTAGGTGGTTCGATATATGTGCTACATTCTGTTGGATGTCTTAAAAATGTTTCCATATATTCGGTGTATATATTTCAATCAAACATCACAAAACTGGAAAAGCTGGACATCAGGAAAATAGGGAGGAATGAAAAATCATCATACTACCAGCTGAACAAATCAATGTGACTGTAGTGATGGACTAAACAGAATATACAGAGAACCTGGAATACCATATTAGAAATGGTAGTTATAGTAAAATAAAAAGGTCCAACAATGAAAACTACCGCAAATCCTAATCAAGAATAAGGACCACATCCCAATTAAGACATAGTAGCAATTGCCGCCACTTTACAGCAACCTTCTGCACACATACTGTCTCCCCAGAATTACAAAAAAGACGCTATTCAACTCAGGCGAATTGCTAGCTCTAAAGTCTCTGTGTGCAACCCTCTGAATAGCTTCCTGGTAGATACAATTGACCCATACATATAAAAGTGATCTTCATATATCCGAAACTCCGTCCACTACGTGTAAATAATAAAAGATGCCCCCATTCAATCCGACTAGCTTGTGCGCCTAAACGTGGTGAGTTTCACCAATGTACCCACGGAGAAAGCACAATCGGTCAGAGAGAGAGAGTGACCTCAGACTCCTCCTTAGGAGAACGGGCCTCTTTACCAATAGATAGCGTGATGAAAATACCGACATTCTGTACACAAACAACAGCCTTCGGAATTGGATCAGACATATATCGACAGGATGAAGGTTTAGCAATGGGCTCGCCATTATCACCAGCAAGGGCAAACATCTACGTGGAAAACTTCGAAGAAATGGCATTAGAATCTACATTACTAAAGCCTGCACTATGGTGAAATACGTACATGGCACCTTCATAATCTGGCAACACTGCGAAGAGGTTCAGCTACTTCTGGATCATAAAAATTCAATAATTTCATCGATACAGCTCACAATAGAGAGAGAATACAACAAACTAGCAATCTTTGATGAACTAATATCACGAACAGAGCAAGGGTTCAATATATCCGTATACCGCAAGTCAACATTCACCGGATAATACTACAACTTCAACTTCCACTACCCACAGAGTGCAAAGAAAGAGATCGGGCGCTACCTGCAACATCAGGCAAAAGTCCTATATGGCCACGCAGAGACATATGTAGAATAAATGATGAATATAAACAGTATCTTACAACGTAAAAACTAACCTGGGCACAGGGCAGAAGCTGGAATAAATTGAATCGAAGTTTACCAGAGGATAACAACATTTAGAAAACATCTTCGTTTGTCAAATCTCTGTCAAGGCATTCTCGGACAAAATACTGAAGTCTATGGTCTACTAAACACCAGGAAGACATTCAAAAGTGGTTAAACACTTCGCAGACACTTCTTTCGAGTAAGACTTTCCATAGAGGGGAACAAGTCTAAGGAATGTGTGTACGCCATCCTGTGCAGTCGAGATAAGAAATATAGAGGAGAAACAAACTACCCCCATAAGATAAGAGAGTAAGAAATTTGCTAAGCCGTAACACGAGGAGAATAGTTAACTCAGGAGTAAATGACCACATATAGAGGGGAAAAGGAAATAACCACCACCCTGTGCGATGAGGTGGAAATAATAAACAGAAAATATCACTGGAAAATACATAAACGTAAAGAATCAACACATATTCTAGGCCTTAAAAATACCCTAAGCTGGCTAAGCATAGAAACGGACACAATATGGGTACCAGTCACACGGAGTGCTAGAGAAAAACAATGAATAACAACAAAAACTTGCAATATGAGCTCTTTAATAGTTACTGATATATTAAGTTTATAAGTCCCCAAAATTCATACAATGATGTCCACAAGGCCAAGTTGATAAATTCGTGGGTTAGATCCAGTGACTTGACTCAAAAATTGTGAGTTCAATACTAGGCTACTTTAGTGGTGAACAAAAACATTGAAATTTGAATTATATAGAGTTTACCGAGACATCGTAACGAGGCATGCCACGTGGAAGTAGAGCAATTTATCCTAGTAGAGGAAAAATGTTTCGGTTCGAAATTTCAATATTGAAGAAATCCGGAGCGTACAACAGCTGGAAGGTAAATAATTAAAATATCTCATCTCAGACATATTGACAGATATGTTAATTTCTCTCTGTACAGATTATTACGTTGTTTTTCTCAATTAACTCAGCAAGAAGAAGGCGATAATGTTACTAAGAGTCAAGTTTCTACTTGGATTAAAAGAGAATGTGAAAATAAAAAAAAAACTGGAACGTGAATTTAAAACAATAGTGTTTTAACTAAGAGAGTGAATAGTTTTTTTGTGGCACCGACGTGAAATTATTTAGATTTATGTATTCATCTACAGGTTCGGCGTTAATGTCATTTATTAAATTTGTTTGGAAAGATGTATTCTCGTCATTTATATCATTAACTTCAATATCTGTTTTTTGTATGAATGATTCATGTAATATATATATATATATATATATATATATATATATATATATATATATATATATATATATATATATGTTGGCAACAATACAAAACCGTATTAAGGCATAAAAAACATTTTTTTTTTATTATAGGCCCTGATAGATTTAAAATAAAAACAACAGCAGTCGACCGGTTTCGTCCCCTCTCATAAGAACTGTTAACGGGGAATAGAAATTATGAAAAACAAGAAAGTCTTTAATGGATGACGTGAATAAATGTGCAGGGTAGAGAAAAAAATATATATAATAAAAGTAATACCAACAAAGATGCTAGAGACACAGCACATCACGCCCAATAAAACAGTCTCTTTGTTTACAAAGAGGGGGTCCTCTGGACCTGATGTACAGCGTCTCCAACACCTTAAGATGGAATACTGAATGTGCTCTGGCCAAAAGAGAAAACCAGGTCACACTAAAATCCAAAGCACAAGTAGGATTCTTTATAAAATAATCCGCTATCGATGACACATACGTATTTCGAATGGAATCGCCCAACGAAAATCTTTTATTAAATATTTTCGCAGGCACGTGCTGTTTAATTCTAGCGTCCAACCGCTGTGACGTTCTACCTATGTAGTCGCATACACAACTACATTAGAAATAATAAATAACACAGTTAATATGGTGGGGTTAAAACATCTTTACACACAGATGAAAGGACAGACCTGGTTTTAAAAACAACACGAACGTTC
>OZ038495.1:10208630-10276130 GCA_964036315.1 Acanthosepion esculentum
TGTATTTCAATAGACTGTGAAAAATATGCGTTTAAAAATATTATATAGATTTGATTTTTAAAAATACTTTTCTTTGCCGTGCGCCGTTAGGTTAGGATCTATGACTAATGACAAATATGTGGGGTTTTGATCCGGACTTGAAGCAATCGTATATCTAACCACACTGATGTGCTGTGATACAGTGAAGCAGGCTTGTATGTTGATGAATATATTACGCTATGTTTCTTCGATCAAGCACTAGATAGAAAGGATAATTCCAAAACAGTAGCCGACGCCGCGAATTGAACCCTCTGGCTGCTGTCGTTTGTATATATTCGTATATAATATGTTAACATTTTCCTTTCCTCTGCCGGGTTAGGGTTAAGATATCTGACTGATGCCAAATCAATGGGGTGTCAATCCCGGCTTGAAGCAATCGGATATCTAAGCACATTAATTAGCTGTGATAGAATGAAACAGGCTTTTGTGGATAACTAAATTACACTCCCCGTTTTTCTATAAAGCACTCTCGGAAAAATATAGTTTCAAATCAGTACCGACGACTGGAATTGAAACCTCTGGATGCTGGCCTTTGAATAGATACGTATATAATATGTTAACATTATCCTTTCCACTGCCGTATGCATATAGCTTAGGGTTAGGACCTCTTGACTAATGCCAAATCTGTGGGTTTTCTATCCGGGCTGGAAGCAATCGGATATCTAAACACACTGATGTGCTGTCATACCTTTAAGTAGGCTTTTATGTGGATGACTACATTACGCTCTCGTTTTTCGTTCAAGCACTATAAAGAAAAAGTTACTTTAAAAAATTAGCGAACGTCTCGAATTGAACGCTATGGCTGCTGACTTTGTCTACATACATATATAATTCATTCACATATTCCTTTCCTATGCCATGTGCCTATAGCTTGGGGTTATGATCTCTGACTAATGGAAAACCAGTGGGGTTTCGATCCGGGCTTGAAGCAATCGTTTATCTAACCACACTGATGAGCTGTGTAACAATGAAGTAGGCTTGTATGTAGATGAGTTTATTATGCTCTCGTTCTTCGATCATGCACTATAGAGGAAAGAATAATTTTAAAACAGTAGCCGACGCCTCGAATTGAAACCTCTGTGTTCTGGACTTTGTATAGATCCGTATACAATACGTTAAGAAATTCTGCCGTGTGCCTATAGAATAGCGTTTGGATCTATTACTAATGCCAAATCGCTGGGGTTTCGATCCGGGCTTGAAGCAATCCGATATCTAGACTCACTGATGAGCTGTGACACAGTGAAACAAGCTTGTATGTGGATCAATATATTACGCTCTCTTTCTTTGATCATGCACTATAGAGAAAAAGATAATTTCAAAACAGTAGACGACACCACGAATTGAACCCTCTGGCAGCTGGTGTTTGTATACATCCGTATATATTACGTTAAAATTTTCCTTTCTGATGCCGTGTATCTATAAATTAGGGTTAGGATCTCTGACTGATGCTAAATCTGTGGGGTTTCAATCCGGGCTGGAATCAATCTGATATCTAACCACACAGATGTGCTGTGATACAGTGAAGCAGGCTTTTATGCGGATGACTATATTAGGCTCTCATGCCAAACCGGTGTGGTCTCGATCCGGGCATGAAGCAATCGGATATCTAATCAAACTGGTGTGCTGTGACACAGTGAAACAGGCTTGTATGTGGATGAATATATTACGCTCTCTTTCTTCGATCATGCACTATAGAGAAAAGGATAATTTAAAAAAAGTAGACGACGCCACGAATTGAACACTCTGGCAGCTGGCGTTTGCATACATCCGTATATAATACGTTAAAATTTTCCTTTCCATGACCGTGTGCCCATATCTTAAGGTTAGGATCTCTGAATGATGCCAAATCTGTTCGTATTCGAGCCGGGTTTGAAGCAATCGGATATTTAATCACACTGATGAGCTGTGACACAGCGAAGTTGGCTTGTATATGAATGACTATATTACGGTCTCGTTCTTCGGTCAAGCACTATATAGAAAATGACAATTTCGAAACAGTAGTGGACGCCTTGAATTGTACCCTCAGGCTGATGGCGTTTGTACACATCAGTATATAATACGTTAATCAATTCATTTCCTCTGCCATGTGCCTATAGTTTAGGGTTAGGATGTCTGACTAATGCCAAATCTGTGGTGTTTCCCTCCGAGCTGGAAGCAATCGGATATCTAACCACACTGATGAGCTGTCATACAGTGAAGCAGGCATGTATGTGAATGGATATATTACCCTCTCGTTGTTCGATCAAGCAGTATAGTGAAAAGGATTATTTCAAAACAGTAGCCGACACATCGAATCGAACCCTCAGGCTGCTGGCATTTGTATACATCCGTATATAATACGTTCATATTTTCCTTTCCTCTGCCGTTTGTCTATAGCTTAGGGTTAGGATCTGTGTCTAATGCCTAATCGGCGGGGTTTCGATCCGGACTGGAAGCAATCGGTTTTCTAACCACGCTGATGAGCTGTGATAAAACGAAACACGCTTGAAATTTGATTACTATATATATATATATATATATATATATATATATATATATATATATAGAGAGAGAGAGAGAGAGAGAGAGAGAGAGAGAGACACACACACACACACACACACATATATATATATATATATATATATATATATATATATATATATATATATATATATATATATATATGGATGCATAGTGGTGAATAACCACAAAAATTCTTTTTAACACATGTGGGGAATAGGATATTTGGGCAGGCGATAAAATTGTTCGTCTGTCTTTTCAAATCTGATAATGAATGCAATTCATGCCCGTAGAGGAAGCAGGAAGTAAATGTAACTGGAAGGAAGGAATATGTTATGTGTCACACTCTTCGATAAATAAGACAGGCGATGGGACCGGACACGGGACAGGGAAGTTGCGTAATCCATAAAGATCTTTGTAATATATAAATATTAAAATTGATCCAGGAAAAGAGAGATGATGAATAATGATAAAATTATTATTATTATTATTATTATTATTATTATTATTATTATTATTATTATTATTATTATTATTATTATTATTATTCATAATGCTATGTACAAATAAAATACACGGAGTTCCCTTTACCTGGATCAATTTCAATATCTTTATATAACAAGGAAGCACTTGAATTACACACTCACGAAATATATTTTACATTAAATATATCTATTTTTTTATAACAATCTAAATTTAAAATTTTATTATCGATAGAATAAAGGTTTTTTTTTTTCTTTTTACTATTCAATATGTTTGAAACCGATTTTATTAATTATATTTTTTTGTACTCTCGGTTTAACTTGCTGTAATTTATTTATTTATTTTAATTTATGCCGGGCCTGTAATGGAATGTCCCACTTGTGGATTTGTGTCTTTCTAAACTTATATTAGGATCATTTACTGCCTTTTATAAACACTAGTTTTTACTGTCATGATGTTTAGCGCTATAAAGCATTCAGGCGTATCAAATGAGCACATCATCGCCTTAGCAGGTATTGCTGTTGTTTTTTAGCTGGTAGGTTTTTACAGGCTGTCCCAAGACCAAACAGCAGTTTTTAATTCGCAGATGTCATTCTCCTAGAGCGGTTGCCAAACAATGCTAGCGTTTCCAAAATCTATTTAATCCATAGGATGATGAGATAGATGCATGCTATTCCAAGAGCATTTATGCGTAAGTGAAGTGACAACCGAAATTTGAACGGCGCACGCAGGATTCTACTTTTTTACGCTGATAATCGCTACGCTATGCGCAGATTCATTTTGTGCGAAGCTGACATGAAATTACTTCTCAGGATAAACATCAAAATTTCACATAATCCTTGTCGAACGATCCCGCAAGTATTACATCTCATTTTAAATATTTCTGACCTGCCAGTGACTCCGAAATTTGTTTTAAACAAACTGATAAAAAAATAGCGCACTATTGTGGATCCTAGCAAATCCAAGAGAGTTGAGATTATAAATCATATTCTAAAACAAAAAAATAAAGATACAGTAACCCGGATATAAGAGACCCGAATATAAGAGAAACCCGGATATAAGAGGGGTTTTCTCTGGTCCCAAATTAGAGCCTGTGTTAATAAAACAAAATAGACCAAAACCCGGATATAAGAGAAACCCGGATATAAAAGACTTATTATCCAGTCGCGACAACTCTCTTATATCCGGGTTACACTGTATTTGTCTATTTTATATAATGGACTCATTTCAGGAGATGTGCGAAATGGTAGGCGAGACGTGCTAAATGCCGGCTTTCGTAACACATCAATGGATTATTCTGATCAAATTGCCAATTTTTTCTGAGTAAAGTAAGTATATCTTATTATCAACCACGACAACAATTTTAACTCCTCTGATGTCTGAATGCCTACAGCAACGCTTTTTATGACAACAGTAACTGTGTTCATCTCTAATATCATTCTTCTAAGTTTTCTTTTCTTACTACGTTTTGGAGCCATTGGGTAGCAGTCAGCTGAAATTTGAGTGCAACGTTTCTACTTTCTTCTTGGCCACTTCACATTTCTCTCATAATCAATTCTATGTTGTCTCTTGTCTTCCTCTCTTCCTTAATTGATGTTGAACATTTTCTTTTTCTATTTTAAAATGTGTCTAGTGTGACAAATCCGGTCACCTTATTTAACATGCTTGATTTGATTATGTTTGGAGTAGATATCATTCATTTTCAGCAGAGACGCCTTTAAAAATGTATGATTATTTTTCCTGTACCCACGAAAATTATTTCTAAAGCCTTCCCTACTTTTCTTTGATATTGGCAAAACTTTCAGAATTTGATTATATGTATAAGAACAAATGAACTATGTTTTTTTTTATTTGTATCTGATAATAATAATAATAATAATAATAATAATAATAATAATAATAATAATAATAATAATAATAATAATAATGTATCAGGTTTTACAGCGTTAAGTCTTCCTGAATAAAAAAAACAAACTCGACTTGATATACTGCACTGGAAAATATTCAACTTTTACGGGAAGGAACTCTATGAACATCACGTAACCTCACTTATAGAGATAGGGCTTGTAAAAAATTCATGGAATTTTTTAACACACATGGCTAATCGAACATGCGTCGTGATCAAATACCACAAGAACAGAATCTGCTTTCTTATTGACATTGCTGTCCCTCTGGACTTCCCCGTATCTTTGAAGATGTTGAAAAACTATGAATATACAAGAATCTTGAAATGAAAATCAGAAAATGTGGCACATGAGGGAATCTATAATTCCATGGTAAAATAAGGGCATCTATAATTGTATTTTGAGCACTCGGATTGATTGAAAAAAAGGTTCTGATATAATCTTTGACGTGATTCCGGGTAAACAAAATGCATTAAAGAAGTAAAAATAAATACTCGCAAGTATAGCTCACATATTACGAAGTGCTTTATCTACGTAATATGTATGGGATCATAGGTTTTGTTTCGTTTTATTTTATATAAATGACCAATGGAAATATTATGGAGACTTTTCTGAACTCGGGTCTCTGGGTGGGACAAGGAAGGAAATGCACATACAACAGAAATCAAAGGAAATAATAATAATAATAATAATAATAATAATAATAATAATAATAATAATAATAATAACAACAACAACAACAGTGTTCTTAAAATTACAACCTAATCCCTACGAAGGGCTTTATGTATGTAAAATATGTGTGATTTGTATTTTATTATTTCTTACTTTTTTTTCCGAAATGCTCAGTGGAAAAATAGTATACAACAGAAATCAAAAGAAATATACTACTACTACTACTACTACTACTACTACTACTACTAATAATAATAATAATAATAATAATAATAATAATAATAATAATAATCCGATTGTTGCAGTTTTAGAGTTAGTTAAAGTTGTATTAGACCTCGGCCTCCTAAATCTCTTCGTACGGACAGCCTATCAACACTTGCTTTCGTGTCGTGCAGTCTCTTTTGTGTAAGAATTTTTTCTTGTCTTTTTGTCCAAACATTATGTCATTCCATTTGCATTTAATAATGCTGAACCTGTATGTTACTATGGGAAGAGCAAATGCGAAGATAGCCTTCATTTTATTGGCCAAGACGATACAAACAAATACTTAGGAATTAATGAAGGAGACGTAATAAACCATTCAATTGTGAAGAAAAAGATTCGAAAAGAGATTTATAGGAGGCTGCGTCTGATACTAGAAAACGAACTGAATAGGGCCGAGATCTAATCCAACTTGAACTAACTCTGAAAACTAAAACAATCGGATTGGAAGCCTACATCCCAAAATCTAATGACCCTCTCCTACATATAGTAAAACAACAAATTCACTCAATAATAAAAAAAGATCCACTCTTCAAGAAAATGCTTAAATTACCTGAAATCCTTCCAACATAAAACAGAGCATATCCCATCTTCCCCAAAAGACTAAAACAGAAATCAAAACAATTTGGCCAAATGAAATTACAAAAAGAAAAGAAAAACTGGGAGGACAAGGCGTTGCCTGGAAAATGCGTAAAAAGAACGAATGACGCAGATGTGGACAAACAGAAAACTCATCAGTTTCTGAGGAGCAACAGGTTGAAGGCGGAGGCAGAAAACCTATTTATTGCTTATCAGGACCAAAGCCTCACGAACAGATCCTATGAAAGTCACTTAACCAAATATGGAACTAACAAGAAATGCAGGATCCTCGAAAAATATAAATAAATTCTCGAATATCTTATTTCAGGATGTCGGGAAATTGCAACACAGACCTAAGAAGTTAGTGACATATGTGCATTGGAATATATGCAAAGAGCACAAAATCGAAACTACTGAGAGAAGTTATGAGCACTAAGCAGGCACATTTACTTGAAATAACAATGCAATTATATTCTTGCATATGCCAATTCATAATGGCAGTGAAATGAAAGCCAACATACATATTATCAGAAAAGGCAAGAAATTCAGGAAATGTATGCTTATTGATATGGCAGTACCATTTGAGAGAAACACCATCATGAAAATTATCGAGAAATTGTCCAAATACAAGGACTTGACATCGATATTAACAAGATGTGGGTATTGAAGATTGAGATTGTACCAATAGAAATCGGAGCCCTGGACCTCGTGAGAAAAGGAATGGAAAAATCTACTGACAGTTTCCCAGGTAACATCAACATACAAGTTGCCCAGATTTTACCCTACTAAGAACATACAAAGGAATATGCTATCAGTTCAATTATAATTCACTTATAGTGCCTAAGGACAGTAGTTGGACACGGCTCTACAGCATAAAAAGCAGGAAACATAGCATACACAAATAATAATAATGGTGATGGTGGTGGTGGTGGTGATGATAATGGTGGTGGTGGTGGTGGTGGTGGTGGTGGTGGTGGTGGTGATGATGATGATGATAATAATAATAATAATAATAATAATAATAATAATACACACTGGCAGAACAATCAAAACCAACCGCCCAGACATTGTCATTAAAGACTACAAACAAAAAATATGCCTCCTTAATGATATGGCAGTCCCTGAAGACTTCAACGTATCTTTGAAGATATTCGAAAAGCTGACAAAATACAAGGAACTTGAAATAGAAATCTCACAAATGTGGCACATGGGAACATCAACAATCCCTGTTGTAGTTGGAGCCTTAGTATTGGTTGGAAAAGATTCCAGTAGACTAATTGAAGGGATACATGGAAGTCCATGCCTCAAAGAGATACAAAAGATATTCTGACAAGGGCAGCCCACACTTTACGAAGGGCTTTCTTTTGCAGTAGAAAGTGTCATGATGCCATTTCTAACCTTAGGTCCCTGGGCGGGACCCGGAAAGAAGTGTTTAAACGGCAGATATCAAAGGAAATAAATAAATAAATACTGATACTACTACTACTACTACTACTACTACTACTACTAATAATAATAATAATAATAAAAGCTAAGGAACGTGAGACTTATATAACTGAATATCAAAATACACAGTATTTCAGATTGCTTTATTAGTATATTGATTAATATTTCTCCTTGCTCGCATCGCTCTTTCAATCAAGGATTTAAATCGTATACTGTTTAATCTTTAATTTAATCTTCAAATTTCATCGGTTTGATTGCTTTCCAAATACCTCATTAGTCATTTCCAATTATAATATATTTCTATTTAATTATAAATGCAAGTTTTAATTTGGATAAATATCTGAAAAAAAATGCGGAGAATTCTTTTAAATTTAAATTCATGTAATTGAATTTTTGAGAAATATAAGCAGTGTACATGAAGAGGCATTGTCCTTTAGGAATATGAATTTTAATTAAAATCGGCCTGACTATGACATTTCCAACTCCAAAATGAATTATGATGCCCAACAATTCAACATTAAACCGTTACCACCTCTCAGAACGTGGAGCGGAGGTTGGATTTCAGGCGGTAAAAAGATTTGATAGGTTTTGTTTCTTAAGCAGTCTAAACCGTTTTTCCTGGAGGAAGATTAAAAACCATCAGTTAAAAAAATTTCACATTATTATTTTAATTTCGTTTTTATATTTTTAAAATAAAAAAATATATTTTCATATTTTTTGTTCGATAAAAAAAATGAAATAGAAGTAAAGCAATGCTAGTGAAAAATTAATTCTGAATTTAAAAAAAAACCTAAATCAACAAATTATGTCTGTTAATTTTTTTGTCAGCGAAGAACAACAAGGGGAAGTAAATGTGTTGTTATCTATGTAGTTAATAGTTTGTACTGAAAGTTCGGAAATAAATTTACACATTATAAATATTTTTCTGATGTAGATAAAAAAAAAAGATAAATAACAAATTTAAAAAAAAATATTTTATACACATCTTATTTATAAACACATTTATGTGTGTTCACCCTTCAATAATTTATCTACTGTCTACTGGTCAGACAGAATAAAATCTGCTATCCAAACACACACTCACACTCATATACAGTGCTTTTCGATAAAAGTGACTCACCTGATATTTTTTGCTTAATCTTTTTCCGCCTTTTTTTTGGGGGGGGGGTCAAACTAATTTTTAATCTTAGTAGTATAAAGTCCCCTTCCCGACCACCTAGTAAAAAAGTTTACTCACTCTAAGTTATTCCATTGATAATTATGATTTTGGATATAAATGAGATTTAGGGACAAACTCTGTGCAAAAAAAGTGACTCACTTATTTCCTGCAACTAGTAATCAATAGAAACATAACCGAACAGCTTTAAATAAAGAATAATAGACGTATAATTTATTTATAATAGGTAATATAGTTCGAAATATTTAATAATCTCTGAGACATCCTTTATTTTGAATAACCTTTTCAACCCTTTTTGGCATTGACTAGATTAGGTTCTGGCAAATCTCATCTCCAAGCATTGAATTCCATTCGGATATGAAATTCACAATCAAATGCTCTTTGTTGCTCAACTGCTTTCTCGAGAGCCCGTACTTTATAATGCTCCATAAGCTTTCTATTGGGTTGACGTCAGGAGATTGGGGCGGCCATGTCATAATACTCAACTGCTTCTCATCTAAGTATTCAATCATCAATTTCGATTTGTGAGAGGGAGCATTATCCTGCATAAAAATGAGCTTGGTGGGGTCTATTTGCACCCTTTCAGCAGAAGGGAGCAGACAAGACTATAAAATTCTCTTGTACTGTTCGCTCCTGAGGGACTTTTCAATAGGTTTTAAGAAACCAGTTCCATGAAAAGAAAAGCATCCCTAGAACATTATACTGAACGAATGCTTGATAGTACTTACTGCTAAATTCACAGAGCTTTCAAAGTTTCTTCTTCGCATTTTAGATGGCTTATCCTTTGAAGCTATCTCAACTTTCGTTTCATCGGAGAAGAAGACCATTTAGTAAAAGTTAATCCAATTAGGTCTGTTAAATATAACAGAGTAAAAAGATGGACCCAAAAGAGAGCTCAATGTATAGCATCCACAGCAATAAGATTTGCATCAACGAAAAACTTGACATATCACTGATTTTTATTTTCATATATATGTACTTAAATATATGCAGATATAAGTATATATATATATATATATATATATATATATATATATATATATATATATATATATATATATATATATATGTGTGTGTGTGTGTATGTATGTATATTGTCATCCACAGACATAATGTTTCGCTGTATCACAGCTCATCAGTGTGTTGCCTCTAGACAGAATCGAAACAGACTGAATTGCCATCAGTCGGTGATTCTAAGACTAAGGCGTTGTCGCGTGGCAGTGTGGAAGATAAATTTAAGCGTATTAATTTTAGTTAAACACACAGTGACTAAGAGAACTCGATTCGACTTACCGGAGAGTCATGTCTCCAGCATATATTATCGTATCACGAGGGCGACATATCCCGCCTTTTTGTGGACGTTATATGTCCAACCTTTCTGTATATGCATCGACACTTCAAGCTTCTGATGATGCAGTTACGCAGTTCCACGGAGCTTTTCAAGAGACCATAATTGACATTGCAAAAGAGGAAAAGCAAATTTTACTTGAGCATTTGAACGCCCGAGCGCGTAGAGAGCATCAGGTCTGCAATGCAGTTGGTCGCTACAGAATTGGAAAGGTTAATAATAATGGTCTGAAACTATTTAATCTTTGTTCTAAGCTCGAATTGATTATTTGTAACATATTCTTTCATCAAAAAAGGGAAACAAGGTGATATGGACTCACCCAAGATCAAATCCCGGACACATTCATGGCATCCTTGTTTGCCTTTATAAGGGAAAAGGATCCAAGTTAGGTTGTGACAATTACCGTGGCATAGCACTCCTTGAATCTGTTGAAATGGTCTTGTTCAGACCTCTCCTTAACAGGCTCCTTCAATGACCGACATTATCATTACCAGAAGCTGTGATTTGAAAGATGTCTGCGGTGACCGTGTTTTACGCAGTACTGAGTGTGATACGGACAATAAGCTGGTCCAGGGAAAGCTTAAATTTCAGATCAGGAGGAAAGTACTTATGGTCGGAATTAAAATACCAAAGTGCATGAATGTGGAGAAAGTGAAACAACCTGACGTACGTCAGCAACTTTCTGATGCCCTTAAAATCACTAAATTCGATGGATCTTGGGATAATCTCAAGGATCAGGTCGGCACAACCGGCATTGATATAATCGGACTAAATAAAAAAAAAAAGACTGTTTTGATGAGAACGATGAAAATTATAAGCCAGCCGCTTAAGACAAAGCATTCATCGGTCAAGTCCCATCTTGATCCGAATCGGAACAACATACCACATGTTGAAAAATCACTTAAGATCTACAAAGCATATTTGTAACGCGCCCTGGGATCAATGAAAACCAAATGGTGGTCAAGCATATAAGATGCAGTATAGGAAGCAGATAATCAACACATTATGAAGCGACTCTACTATCTTTTGCGATCTTTATTTGGTTCACCTTCAGCTTCTCTGGATCCACTCAGATCCAAAGACGGATCAGCGTTAATAAAGGATTCTGAGGCTATCATGAAGCGGTGGCACCAGTATTCTACAGATCTGTTTTTTCACCACTCATCGGTAGACGAATCTGTTATAAAACGTTTACCATAGTGTGATATCATCACGGATTTAGATGTTTCCCCATCTAAGGAAGAAACTGACCTGGCCATTAGTAAGATTAATGCTGGTGAAGCGCCAGGGATGGATGGCATACCTGTAGAACTCCTGCAGTATGGAGGCGTAAATGTGACCAACTGTGCATTCGAGAGTGTTGGGAAGGAAGACCAATTCCCCTAACTGTATTAATGATATCCTTGTTTGCCTTCATAAGGGAAAATTATCCAAAAGGATTACCGTGTCATAAGACTACTTGAATCTGTTGGAATGATCTTGGCCAGATTTATCCTTAACTGGCTGCTATCATATATCCTCTTATAGTGCCTGATCCCCAATGTGGCTTTTGACTTAGAAGGGGATCAATTGGCATGATATTCTCCGACAGAGAACTGCACGAAAACTGGTTGGAACAGAACATGCCTCTGTACCATGTATTCTTAGATTTAACTAAGTCTTTTGCTATCGTCAACAGTGATGCTCTTGGGAAAGTTGTAGTTAAATATGGGTACTCACGCAATTTCATTAACAGGTTTAAGGGGCTTCAAATCAATATGAAAGCTTGTGTCACGTCTATCGGTGAATCGTCATACGATATAGCCACTGATAACGGTGTTAAGCAGGGAGACATTCCTGCGCCTATCTTGTTCTCACTTTACTGTGACTCTTTCATACGTGTTTCATGATTGCATCATTGGAATTGGTCGAACGAACAGTAAAAGGTATTCAACCTGCGAATGTTTAATACCAATTCCAAGACCTTCAGTACAGTTGTGCGTGAGCTACTGTATGTTGATGATGCTGACTTTGTCACAAATTCTGAGAGAGATATACAGATACTGATGGACGGTTTTCAGCTGCTACTACAGCGTTTGGACAGAGCATAAGCCCGAAGAAAACTAAAGTAAGGTTTACTTGACTTATATTGAACACATACGCACACGTACAGATTAAAACGACACACACACACACTCTCTCACACACACATACACTCTCTCTCTCTCTCACACACACACACGCGCATATATATATATATATATATATATATATATATATATATATATATATATATATATACAAGTACAAGTCTAGGTGAACGGCATAGTTTACAGGGTGTGTAAATTTATCTTTTGCCTTGATCCTCAACCAAGTCACATGAAAATCTGATTTGAAAATCAAAATAAGTGCTGCACCAACAAATTCGGACATGTCTCTTTTCAAACAATGTGGCTTTCAAGATGGAGAAACATTAAGATTTTTTCACCTGATCAAAGAGGACCCATTTGTGAGGCCTTTTAGACTCCATGCATTATCGATTAAGTTTCTGTCTTACGGCTATTTCGATGTAGATCATTATTCCATCGAAGATTATAACATTTCACAAATGCTTTCAAATGCTCACAAAAATGCAGTCATTGTAATTCACAAGAGCACTGGCAGTTACCAGCGAACAGAAGAGACATATATAACGATATATTTATCAAGCTTTCCATATACATACATATGTACGCCACACACAGAAACACAGAGACACATAGCTATGTATGTTTATATATATATATATATATATATATATATATATATATATATATATATATATATATATATATATATATTGTAATCCACAGACAGACAGTTTCGCTGTATCACAGCTCATCAGTATGGCTAGACGTCCGGTTGACTTTAGCTAGGATTAAAACCAGTCAGTCGGAGATTTTACAGTTGGTACACGACAAGGATGAAGGTGAATTTAAGCGTATTTATTTTTAGATAAACACACAGTGACTGAGAGAACTCGATTCGATTTATCGAAGAGTCATGCATTATTAGCCGTAATAGTCACTGTTTACAAACCCACACTGCCTCCCCACAGAGCTCAACCCAAATAAAAGAATGTAAGTTTATTTATGTATATATGGTTATGTATGTATGTATGTATATATGGTTATGTATGTACGTATGTATGTATGTATGTATATTTTCTCAGTGTAAGTAACCTTTCCCAAGGCTTAGCGGCCACTTGACATTGAGTGTTACGTTTGGCGGCAATTTTTATGTATAGGTGAGGGTGAAAAGGATAAACCCTAGCAGTGAATAGGTTCAGTTTGTAGTAATCGGGGAACTGTCATGTGGTGAGACGATTCCACGGGGGAGTGATTCACAGAAAAAAATCTGATCGAGTGGATCTTATTTATTCAGATGTAAAAAGAACATTAAACCTATTTTTCTAAAAACAGAAAATGTGACGGTTATAATAATTAAGGGATTTACTCAGATCAACCTATCAAATATGACCTACGTTAAATTTAAACTAAGGGAAAAATCAGAAATTAAGCAGTCATTTTACATAAAATGACGTTAAACAGAAGCAGATGGAAATGGATACATATTATACATTAGACAATGTCATTTCCTAAGAAAATGTCAAACTATTATACGAAAGCCAATACATCGGTACTACATGTTACTAACACTAACAGGGGATTAATACAACATTATATTAAATCCAAATTAATCTTACAAATAGAAAGATAAGCCATATATGTTGCAATGCAGTTCAAATAAAATCCAAGAAAACGCATAGTCAAATTCTAAGTTTAACTGAATTTAATGTAAAAGGGAGACTGATATCAATTTATTGTTAAAGCGGATATTTGGTTTAATAAATTATTATTATCAAAGAACCTGTTAATTTGCAATGTTTCATGTGTACTCAGAAAAGAGGGTTCATAGGAGGATCTACATGTCCATGAAGTCTTTTAAAAAAATCACCTTAGGAGTTTTATTACCGTCTTTTAATAAACATTGTGATACAACCTAATCTTAAAAGAATTTTTAGTACTACCAATCCAGAACAGAATTGTCGAATTTTCTAATGTAGAGATAGAACAAAGATAAACAAGGTGTGTAGTTAAACATTTGCTTAGAAATGGGCATTGGTCAGGATTCCTACAATTACATTATCCATTATCTTTAAGAATATTCTCATTGGAACTTGTATTAAGATTCTCATTATTAAATTGTTTTAGAGTTTTATTGTTGTGTAAATCTATGTTATTCTAAAGATTATTGGTGCAGCTATAACTTAATTTTAATGTGTTTCTCTTTGATATATTTATTTGGAGGGTTACTTTTATGAAAATGCTTATCGTATTTAGAACTCTAATAAATTAAATGGCACGAACGTTTGAATTGTACTGTAATCGTTCTCATCTTACCTGGATATGAGAGAAAACCAAAAGCACAAAGTCTTCACATTCCTGGTGTTTGATCATCTCCCTGATTGACCATGTCTTCAGTGATGTAGCAATACTCACAACACTTGTCCGACAGCGGTTTAGTGAGGCGTTTTAGCACATAATTAGAATGAATGACCATTGATTGAGATGTTCATCCGCTTATTATACTAACTTGTTTTCGAGCTGATGCGATTCCACCCGCCTACGTTATCCCAACAGTGTCTGGTACAGAAGACAATTTATTTGCCAACCACAAATATAATCAATCATGATTCACTAAATAGCATATATATATATATATATATACACACACACACACATATATATATATATATATATATATATATATATATATATATATATATATATATATATATATATATATATATATAGGTGTTCGATAAAAGTGACTCACGTGATTTTTTTTTAATTAGAATTTTTTTCGCCTATAGTTTTTGGGGTCAAACTAATTTTTAATCTTACTAATATAAAGACCCTTTCCCGACCACCTAGTAAAAATGTTCATTCACCCTAAGGTATTCTTTTGATAATTATAATTTTGGATATAAATGAGATTTAGGAAAAAAAATGACTCACTTATTTCCTGCAACTAGTAATCAATAGAAACATAACCGAACAGCTTAAATAAAGAATAATAGAGGCATAATTTATTTATAATAGGTAATATAGTTAGAAATATTTAATAATCTATGTGTCCTCCTTTATTTTAAATAACCTTTTCAAGCATTTTTGACATTGACTTGATGAGGTTCTGGCAAATCTCATCTCCAAGCATTGAATTCCATTCGGATATGAAATTCACAATCAAATCCTCTTTGTTGCTCAACTGCTTTCTCGAGAACCTGTACTTTATAATGCTCCATAAGTTTTCTATTGGGTTGAGGTCAGGAGATTGGGGCGGCCATGTCATAATACTCAACTGCTTCTCATCAAAGTATTCCTTCATGAATTTTGATTTTTGACAGGGAGCATTATCCTGCATAAAAATGAGCTTGGTGGTGTCGATTTGCACCTTTCCAGCAGAACGGAGCAGACAAGTCTGTAAAATCGTCTTGAACTGCTCACACCTGAGAGTCTGTTCAACAGGTTTTAAGAAACCAATTCCACGAAAGGAAAAGCATCCCCAGAACATTATACTGGACGGATGCTTGACAGTACGTACTGCTAAATTCAAAGAGCTTTCAGAGTTACTTTTTCGGATTTTAAATCGTTTATCCTTTGAATTTAGCTCACGATTCGTTTAATCGGAGAAGAGAACATTTAGTAAAAAAATCAGTTCAGTCACTTTTATCGAACAACACTGTATATATATATATATATATATATATATATATATATATATATATATATATATATATAATTGGAATGTAACACAGATCACGTGACCTGAAATAGAAATAAATGTACAAATGTATTAAATAAGAAAAACATAACAAAATAGCAATCTACAGATCTATACATAAAAACACGTATATGTCATAATAATAATTATAATAATAATAACAACAACAACAACAATAATAATAATAATACTGAAGAAGAAATGATTCAATAATCAATATAAATATGAATAAAAATCTTAACAAACAACTCGATAAAATAGGTATAAATAAGTGCATTCGGATGCATAATTACTGCTGCTCAATAGCTTAATCATTAACCTTTAGGAGATTACAATAAACGTTGCTGCGCATAATGCACTATTGACCAGAATTGGTAAAAAGACGAGCCAAAGCAAAACACATATAGCTGGAAGATTTCCTTTAAGTATGAACTTGAACAGCATCGGTCAATGTTGACTGCAGAATCGGATTTTATATTAATACATATGCTTTTTTCATGAATAAAGTAAACGTTAAAAATAATTTATCATATATATATATATATATATATATATATATATATATATATATATATATATATATATATATATATATATATATATATATACAATAACGATATATAATTTTGTAGGTTATAACGATATATAATTTTTAAGATTTCATAGGACTGGGCTTTGTTGATGTCATGTCTACACATACGCATGAAACGAGAGACGCTCTTAGTTTCAAAATATTTTAAAGAATATTTTTGAAGGAAAAAATAATCTTTCAAATATATTCTTCAGAAAAATCACGTGCACATGTGTAGACGTGACAACATCAAAAAAGCCCAATCTGATGAAACGCGTCAGACACAAAAAAATTGCCACGTTGTCACACACAAAAGCTATATATATATATATATATATATATATATATATATATATATATATATATATATATATATATATGTGTGTGTGTGTGTGTGTGTGTGTGTGTGTGTGTGTGTGTGTGTGTGTGTGGGTGTGTGGAGGTTCGCAGAAAAATAGGAAATAGTTCCTTAGTATTTTGCTTTTATTTTCAAATGACAGTGCACCATACAGAAGTAAGTATTCCCAAATTCTCGCTTGACGAAGAAGCGTGACCAGACACCTTAATTCAACATAATTTCAAAAATTATATTAAGGGTCTCGGCTCTCGCTTTTGAAACATCAGAACTCTTATGTAGCGAAGGAATCATATTTAAAAAAAAATATTATAATATATTATATATATATATATATATATATATATATATGTAAATATATATATATATATATATATATATATATATATATATATATGTTTGTTGATGTCCATGCCAATTACATCAAGTAGGTTTAATTACACATGTGGAAGTCTCTTCTCGCTTTTTGCTTCCCAGTCAAAATTGAAGATGATATTAAATTCAATGTCAATCGCTATCAATACTATTTTCTAACAATCAGTATCACCCTTGTGTCTTAGCAGCGTTATTGCCTTACTTAGTGTGAAATGAAAAAAAATTATATTCGTTGTTTTTCTGTCCCACTCCCCTTAAATTTCCTCGTATTTACCAAGTCCATAATATGCCCTAGAAATTTCAACTGACTCTACTTGAAGCTCTTCATAATTTTCGTTTTTGTTTTTATTTTCTCTAACATTTATTCACTTGTGAAACACGCTTCTGGCTTCTTCCTTCCCAGTAAATTTCTATCTTCAAAAATTTAAATGAAATGTCAACTCTTAAATTCTGTTTCTTACATTTTACTTATTGTATTCTTCCTTAATAGTTTTACTTGAATTTATTAGGTGGGGTATACATATATATATATATATATATATATATATATATATATATATATATATATATATATATATATATATATATATATATATATATATATATATATAGTACAGGTAATACATTAGTTGGTATATAATTCAGGTAGATTCTAGTAATATCAAATATTAAAACTGATCCAAAAGAATCTGAATTCTTATAACAGACAATATGAATTACACAAAAATATACAAAATATATATGTATAGGACTATTTCTATCAACGCGAAGAACATTAAACTTATTCTACCCCGGTATATGGACTGTAGTCTTTGTTGGAATTAGAGATGCAATATTTAACCTTGGTAGCAATCGAAAATTGATAAAGAACATACCCCTGACGATTCCTCGGCCAAATGAAGTGCTAGAGTTAGTGGTAAGAGGAAGTAGGAATGCATCAGTCTTAAAGGAAGAGGCTCCGCAAAACAAACCCGGACATTAATATTATGACGCAAATTTAGGGTTAAGTGAAGAATGGTGTGTAGAAATGGAACACTAAAAGGACAGAAAAAAAGTTTTACACAAAAATAATATTCAAATATAAAAACTTCAATTTCAACATAAAACATAAAAGATTATACTTACAAAAGAGATATATTAACAAGACATCATAATTTAGATTATTTATAATAAGTAAGAATATATTTTTAAAAAATATAAAGAATAATATAATTTAAAGATAAAATAAATTATCCATTTATAACTGTAAAGATACGCTAAAGTTAATAAAAAAATGTATATGGATAAAAAGTTGTAACTGATTAAGGAAAAGAGTTCTTACAATAGGTGAGATATTATTAATATATATATATATATATATATATATATATTTATATATATATATAACATATACATATCTAAAACCCTTCATGTCTAACATATATGTTTCTGTAAAAATATACTCATATTCGTTCTCGCTTTCTCTCTCTAGAATATACTTATTTTATATTTATACATGTAATAATTTACTGTAAAAACTGATGCAAAGAGTTCACACATATCCGAGGGCGCGTAACCTCAAGGTATGTACAATTATTTTCCACAATATTTTCAAAACAGAAATGGTCATATTTAATATTATTTTTTCATTTGAAGACGCACTAATAATCAGCGAAAGATAACGATTTACAATGTCTTAAACACAGGCTTTTCTTACTTTCATATGACTAGCAGCGTTAAGAATCACGATAATGCGGTATTAACTATTTATCAGAAATGTGATATATGTTTAGATACTGCACAGGTTTAATGAACTGTTCGTCATTGTAAGTATGTGGGTTGAAATTCAAATTCAAATTCATATATATATATATATATATATATATATATATATATATATATATATATATATATATATATATATATATATATATATTTGTTTTTATTTGGAATTGAACATTATTTGTCATGAAATGCTTGCTAAAAACTGTAATATTAGTAAAAAACATATTGATATTCTGATTAAATTAGATTAGCGACTATAATCATGTAAATGATGATCTGCTATGATACTTTCACTGATTGATATTTATAAATTTTGTCTACTACCAAAATTCAGTTGGTTAAATATTAAAGCAACCACGATGTCCAAGTTCAATATAAGGACAGCTCTAATAAGAGTCGTTCTGAGTCTTCTAAAAATGTGGTTGGCTTTCTCACAACTCAACTATATATATATATATATATATATATATATATATATATATATATATATATATATATATATATATATATATATATATATATACACAGATACATACACACACACACACACATATATATATATATATATATATATATATAAATATATATATATATATATATATATATATATATATATATATATATATGTGTGTGTGTGTGTACGCAGTTGTAGTCATGTTTATTCATCTCTATAATTACAAATAAATGTGGCAGAACACAACGTTTCGTGGAAACTTCATATGCATTTTTCACAAATGATAAAATAATGGATTTGAAAGAATGTTATTATAAATATGTAATGACACATTTTCGGTCATAGACGTTTATTTTTATTCTTAATTTACGATACATAATAGTCTCATTTTCTAGCAGATAATTAGACAGTCTGCATTGGCAAACTGCGTAAAAATCATGAATTATTGTATGTTATAAGTTTTTCATTTGTGATGACGTAGTGAACTATTTTTTTGCAGGATAGATTACCGTCTTCATTTTACTGATGTCGAAAATCCATTATCCATTGGAATACATCAGGAAAATAGCACATTATGCATAATTGATAGCTATTAATGAGTTTTCTACCTTCTCCCGCGAAAATTACTTCCAACGGGATTGCAGGCTTCTTTTTTGGAATCTTTTTCTCTCGATTCAAATATTTTCTAAACGTTTTTAATTCGATCATATGTGGCAACGATTTTCTCCATTTGGAAAACATTTTTAAAATGATCATTATTATAAGGCATAAATGTGCTTGCCATCTATGATATTAATATCGCTCTCCCGTCGAACTCGACGTATGAGGGTCAGACAAATCAGTTCCCAGAAACTGAAAGCCCGACACCCGCACAGGATTTGATTATAGTGGTGAAGGCTTTGTGCAGGGCCTTCCATTTTTGGAGGGACGAATACAGGGATCTGGTGCAATGAATGCCACAAGGTCCCCAAACGACCCTCCGCAGGTTTTGAATTCAGAGTTGTCCTTCTCCTAGACCAGTTGCCATCCAAGGCTATAGAACCCAGTCTGTCCTGCTATTTTCCCATAGTTGGAGGGAGGAGAAGAGGATTCACACCTTTCCCAAGGGTATTAGGACGTAGGTGAATGTAATGGAATCGACTGGAATTCGAACTCGGCTCTCCGATTCCTCAATCCAAGCCGTTATCCATTACCCCACCGTGCCTCCTCATCTAAGATATATAAAGGCGCTAAAAACACTTTCTGTATTCTATATTGATTCGTCCTTTCGTAAAATGAAAATTTAGTCTAAAAATGATGCAATCACTTATAATATGTTTTGTACAAAAGAGAGCCTTTTTTAAAATCTGCTATTGCACAATATTAAGGAATTCAATAATCATTTAGAAAGTTCTACAGTTTGTTGTGTTGTCCAATGTTGATATTTTCATAGTTCGCTGGATATCCTTAACAAGGGAATAAACATGCACTGGGAATTATATCTCGCAGCTATATATTAATATAATTTAAACATTAATACAATTTATGCATATTCATTTTCAGCATAATGAACTGCGTGTGATTTATTATTATAAGATAATAGAAGAGTATTTAAAATTCAAATAAGAATTGTAATAACGCCAGACGGAAATGTTAATTAAAACTGAATATTGAAAATTTGTTGGTGCAGACACTTCATTTCCTCTCTGAACAAAGCTACCATTTGAAGATTTGGATTAATTCTATATTAATAAATATACACTTTTCCTAACCAGAATAACATGCACAACGCACTTGCCAGGTGCTGATATGAGAGCCAGCATGAAAATAAAATAATTTAATATGAAAGCATTGACGTTGCACAGGAATGTATTTTACATAATCTCCTTCCATAACTATGTAATTAGTTCACACACGCCTGGTTCAAGATGAGATGATCCAAGCTGGAGTCAACAACGAATGAACCTCATTTGAACAACTGCCATACAAATAGATCGTTCATTGATCGTTCTGGAGTGAGCTCTGGGCCCTAGCAGGCGTTCGAGGTAAGGAGCCGATTTGAGGTCATGAATGCTCATCAGGATTGTTGAAGGTTGCCGTTCTGTTCGTTGGTGAATAAAAGTCTAAATGTCTTTAGTTTTGAATGCAGTGAATTGTATCCGTATATATATTCCCATTGATCTGTGAGTCTAAGTTTAAAGGATATAGCTGATAGGAACAGACCCTAAGATATTGTGATGTAAACGCATACACGTTGATACAATCTCCATATATATTTACTGAAGATATGAGAGTGATCCTGGGCAGTGTTTCTGATAGAGGAGAGCGATTTGAGGGCCACTATCATTAACTTCCTGTAATTCATATATTTAGACATTAACAACGATTTTCGTACCTATGACATTATAACTGACATAGAACACGAAACTTGTTGTAATCATTAAATAATTTAATATGGGGATACATTACATTTTCTATATTCTTCAGTAACTATAGCTTAAAAGTAGGGTTATCCTGACAAATAATGCATTTATTAATGATAGAGTAATTACGAAAGGTTTATTCTATAGTTGTTAATCATTATATATATATATGAAAATAAAATAAAATAAAGAGGAAACGTATAGTAATCTAAGATGGGTCACTTTCATTAAAACATCATCAGAGAATAATAAAAGAGAATTATGTTTCATTGATAAACATTTATTTCTTACTATTCTACTTTTCGAACATCTTTGGCATTGTGGAGAATATGACAGCGACAATTGCACCGTAAATATAGCCAGTATAGACAAGTTCTACTTCTTTAAGGGAGTCGGTAGGTTAATCAGTCATAAAGTAGACAGGTTGACAGGAGTAATTTATTTTTTTAATATTTATGAAGTATCGTAAAGAATCGTCTAGATAAAATAAAAAAATGTGGAACATCTATATACGATGTTAATAATACTAAATAGATGGTAATACACAGCAGTATAAGACGAATACAAAAGAAGGTAATTACGCGTAGAGAGTGGACCATTATATACTTATAAATTATGGCTATGTAAATGGTAAAAGGTATTTTATTTTTTATAAATTTTAGCTATATTTTAAGGAAAACGAAAATGTGGAAGCAATTTACAGTTAATTCCCTCCTTAATTTTAACAGGTTTTTCAGCAAATGTTTTTATCTGTAATTTTTCTTGTAAACAAAGGAAATACGATTCATTTAACGATTAACAAGTTCTATTTACTTTAATATTTTGCATTATACCGTAGGGATTTTTCTACCTTCTTTTAAGTTCCGAAAATATAGGGTGACCCAAAAAAAACGGGAACATTTTAACAATCCAATAAAACAAAGAGTGATGGAAGAAAAATATTTAATTCATAATAATTGAAACCTTAAAACATGCCATTTAAGAAACAATGATGGAATTTTCATTTTTTTAAAATAAGGTTTTCTAGATGGCGTCCTCCTGTACGAATGCATTCTTGAAATCTGCTCATTGACTGCTGCAACATCTCAGCTGGGATACTGTCAATTTCATTCTCGTTACTAAAATGGCGAAATGTTTACTTGCTCAAGGTCCCTATCTCGCAGTGTTGCCACTTGCTCATGTCTGGCAATGCGCACTTCAGAAATTCCCGTTTATTTGGGCCACCCTATATTTAGAAAGGGACCTCTTATTTCTGTACCTTTTGTCGGTGAAAGAAAATTTATGTTAATAGGTTATTTTTAATCCGGTTGGTTTCTGATGTTATTTTTTTCTCTATTTAGCGTAGAGCTGATATTTAATTGGTCAATATAGACATACATACAATTATACTTTTCATTTTTTAGATTGTGTCCCCCACTTTAACTTTAGGAATAGAGGTAGCGATTTGTTTTTTATATTTCATGAGAAATCATTTTATAATCATTTACCAAACATCACCTGAGGAAGTACAATCATAATATTGCAACATCAAACTTTTGTTTAATGATTTAAAAATGTTTTTAATAAGATCTCTTAAAATAAAGATATAATAATATTTTGACTACTTCGTATTGAGCACTTTTTAAAAACAATGTAACTGGTCCGAACTGATATATATAGAGATACATACATACACAAGCCATATATATATATATATATATATATATATATATATATATATATATATATATATATATATATATATATATATATATATATATATATGTATGTAATTGTTTACATTTGTAAAAACAATACGCTAGATTTAGTTGTGTAACTCTACCGAGTGAAGATAGCTTTGGCTGACACCAAATTAATTGAGTTTCAATCCTCGCTTGAGGCATTCGGAAGTCTAGTCACACTGAGGAGATGGGATACAGCAAAACAGTACTGTCTGTGAATGACATATATATATATATATATATATATATATATATATATATATATATATATATATATATATATATATATATATATATATATATATATATATATATATATTAAAAAGGAGAGAGGTACCGCAAATGTTTTTGGTTGTAATGTGGATTTTTTTTATAAAAAATATTATGCATTATTTTTTTATAATTTTACTACACGAGTTTCTGGTCTCGCGACCGTCTTCAGGTAAAGGGTGGAGATTTCCTCATATTATTAAAAATAATTAATTTTTTCTTTATGTTTTTCAATGTTAAATATTCTCGATACGAGACATTATCTGTTTTTGTGTTAGTAATTAGAATGTCTTTCTTGAAATGGCAGTGAATAGTTCTGAGCGAAGTGTCATAAAAAAATGAAGGTTGATTTGAGTGATGAAGTTTTTCATATACACACTTTTCTCTCGTTTGAAACATTATAACCACTTCCTTATATACATATATATATATATATATATATGTGTATATATATGTGTATATATATGTATATATATATATATATATATGTGTGTGTATATATATATATATGTGTGTGTGTGAGTGAGTGTGTGTGTGTGTGCGTAAATACATATATAAATACACACACATATATACATATACACACAGATAAACATTTATATATATATATACACACACATATATATATATATATATGTATATATATGCATATACGTATGTACATATATATATATACACAAACACACACAAACATATATATATATATATATGAATATATATATATTATTTATTTTTATATTTTAAATGGGTTTTTCAACTTAGACTGTTTTCTCTTTTAATTAATGCGTTTAATTATTGGATTAACATTATATTATCATAGACTTTCATTCTGCTTTTGATTTGCTGGTTCTAAAGATTTTGCTGAGAGCTGATTCTTTTTTTGCGATTCAGTTATCATTGGCATGAACGAATGTTGCGTATTCCTGAGAGAGTGGGCAACAATGATAGAGAGAGAATGGAGTTTATATATTAAATTACAGCTACTCCCCACACATACCTGACCCATCCATTGCGATCTGATTAGTTAAGGTGGGCCAATAACACATTTGAGACTAACCGTAATTTAACATAATAAAAATAATTCGCGATGACATAAAATCTAGAGAGTGCCTTTCCCGCAATCTACAGTGAATTGCCACCCTGGCGAATACAGCATTACACCATTCCTGTTCAATTTTCCAATATAACAGTGTGGGATATCTACTAAAATTAGTGATGAAAAGTAAAGGCAAAAAATTCTAAATGGTATCGGCTAGATTTTTTAAAAAAATAATGAAATCTGACCATCCCGCTTTCGTGCACATTTTTACTCGTACCAACGTAACAAATTTAGTACTTTGTAAGTACGAAACGCATTACAAAGATAATTTCCCCGATATATATACGTATATATATATATATATATATATATATATATATATATATATATATATATATATATATATATATATGTATATGTGTGTGTGTGTGTGTACATTATGATAACGTTTTACAAATCAAATCAGTTCTTTTCCTAAGAATTTATTGACAGTAAAAGAGTGATTGAGTCTACCTTTCCGATGTCATTCATTTAGATACTATCTGTGTCAAAACTGAATACTGCAATCGTAGAAACCATTTATTAAAATTAATCCAAGTTATTTTTTCTCCGAGGTGCGTGATTAAATCAATATCGGTTTGTTTAGTTCAGAACATCAAAACTTAAAGTGAATAATATGATTGAATTTACATCAATGAATAATGTTTCCCTAAATAGAAATATGAAAATAAATAAAAGAAATAATGATTCATTTTAACAGACTAACCTACATAAAGACATTTTTCAAAATAAACTTTAATCTGATTATATATATATATATATATATATATATATATATATATATATATATATATAAAAGTGAACAAAGAAGTCAACACTTAGAGGCGACAGTCTGTTTCATGCTAGATGCAATCGTCAGGCCACGAATGCTGTTATTTTTCTCGGCTATTCATATATACGGCTCAGTGGTGCATTGTGAGTAATCTATTTTGGCGGTTATTTTACCGGAAGTCGTTTATTTGTTTATTTATTTATTTGGGTTAAAATATTTTGCTTGTTTTTATTTATTTTTATTTTTTAATTTAATTTTAATTTTTTTTTAATTTCTTATCGTATATATTTATTTATTTATTTATATTTTAATCGGTGTTTTTATTAATGTAGTAAAAATTACGTACACCCTCTCTATGTCTGATATTGAGCACTTTATCTCATAAATATAGCACATCTTAACACTATATTCTACATAGCAATTTCTCTACATTTATAACACAATATGGACATAGAAAAATGTAGCCTCGACTATGCTGTAAAAAACATACCCATTCCATCCCATTCCATATATAAGCTAAAATTAAAATAAGTTTCATAAAAAGATTGAGATGGAATGCCCACTTTTTAAACCAGAACCTTCACAATAACAATACACTCAAGGAAAAATATGGCTTCAAAACAAAACAAATGCCCCCGGAAACGAGAAGAAGTACAGGACAAATTCTATAAAAAACAAGATGCATTTAAAAAATACAAAACGAAGATATAACTAAAATGAACAATTCAGCAAATGTATTTATTGCAGCTGACAAAACAAGAAATTTATACAAACTAAGACTTCCTACGCACAATAAATTACTCAAGAACAACATAACCAAATCATACAAAAAGGCACCAAAACAATAGAACACGATATCAATAAGGAAGCTAAAGCAATGGCCCAAAAATTAAACCTAATGACCGATTAAGTTGCATCAGCAAGGCGCAAGCCTTTATCACACTAAAAGACCACAAAGAAGATTTTAAAACCAACCCAGCATGCAGACACATAAACCCAGCCAGAAGCGAACTAGGTAAAATAAGTAAAACGATAAAAGAAATAATTAATTTTGAACTTAGAAAGAAGTTAGGAGTAAATCAGAGGAAAAACACAAAATCAACTATTGACTGGTTCCACAGCATAAATAACAAACAAAATTGCCACTTCCTACAATTAGACTTAAAAGAACGCATGTTAGATAAGGCCATCAACTTCGCTCAGGAACACATAATAATAAAACCAAAATCGACTTCATTAAGTACTCCCATAAATCATTACTATTTCACAATGAAGAAGCATGGATAAAGAAAGATGGGATATTTGACACTACAATGGAAGGTTTGACGGTGCTGAGACATGCGAAATGATACGTATTTACTTACTTCACGAACTCAGCAAAATAATAGATATAAATGACACAGGACTCTACCCGGACGACGGTCTCATAATCTTAAGAAACTGTAACAAACAAAACACAGACAAAACTAGAAAAGCAATAATAAATATTTCAAAATAACGGATTCAACATATATATAATAACTAACCTAAACGAAGTAGATTTTCGAGATGTTACCTTTAGCCTAAGAAAAGGCACGTATAAACCATACAGAAAATCCAATGATAAAACACACTATATACACACATCTTCTAACCACCCGCCTTCTATAATCAAACAGATACCAAAAACGATTAACCGCAGGCTTTCAGACAATTCCTCCAATGAACCCATATTTAACAGAGCTAAGAAAGACTACGAAACAGTCTTAAAGATAGCCGATTCCTAGCAAAATTCACATACTCACAACAGAACACGAAAAAGTCCAACAGGAAAAGAAATATCATATGGTTCCACCCACCGTACAGCAAAAACATAAAAACAAACGGAGGAAAAATATTCTTCAAACTCTTAGAAAAACACTTCCCAGAATCAAGCACCCTACACAAAATATTCAACAAAAACACAGTAAAAATCAGCTACAGTTGCACCAAGAACATGGCACAAATAATAAAAAAGCACAACAGGAAAATTATCATCAAACCACACGAACAAATTAAACCCACGTGCAACTGCAGAATAAAGAACGAATGTATCTTAAACGGTAATTGTTTACAAAAAGAAAGTAATATACCAAGCCACGATAAAATCACCAGATAAAGAATAAAAAGTATACCCTGGAAACAAATAAATAATGCACACAAAACATCTTACACAAATAGTAAATATGCAAACAACACAATGCTTTCTAAGTATATCTGGGAAAATTAAAAAAAACGCACATCACACCCAAAATATCTTGGAAAAATAAGGAAAAGATCATCAGTCTACAACAACCAATCAAAAACTTCCAAACTTTGCTTGTACAAAAATAGCTATCAATACCTTCCCAGACCAATTAAATAATTAAATAAAAGGTCCAAGCTCATCTCAAAATACAGACATGAAAACAATGTTTTACTACGTTACTCAAAAATCGAAAACGGAAAAAAAATAAAATAAAATAAATATAAACATTAAATAAATAAACAAAATGGAAATAAAATAAGCAAAATAAATTAACCCAAACAAATCGCCAATTCACACATGTTAGAATAGCCGAAATCGGTTAAAAAAATAAGGTATAATATCAATGAACACAAATAAATGAAGTAAATAATAAACAAATTATCAAACCATTATGATCAAAATATTAGTTAGAGTATAAAAATCAAACCAAAAACAGGACGAAAAAATAGCTATAACAGTTATATAAGGATAAAAGAAAGAAAAAAACTATTTTACTTAAAAATTAAAAACGGAAAAGAGATAATATACAGTATAACAAATAAATAATAACAAGTAAAATAAATTGATCTAAATTCCTACAAATGAATAAATAATCTAACAAACCGATCCCAAAACGAAACTGTTAAATAAGCGATATAATTAAATTTTTACTACGTTAATAAAAACAGCGATTTAAAAAAAAATAAACACATAGATAAATATATAAGATGAGAAATAAAAAATAAAAATAAAATTAAAAAATGAAAATAAATAAAAACAAGCAAAATAATTAAACCCAAATAAATAAATAAGCAACTTCCGGTAAAATAACTGCCAAAATAGACAACACACAATGCACCACTGACCCGTATATATAAATAGCCGAGAAAAATAACAGCACTCGTAGCCTGACGATTGCATCTATCACGAAACAGTCTGTTGCCTTTAAGTGTTGACTTCAACGATCACTTTTATATTTACACACGCTCTATCTCTGATATTGAGCACTTTATCCCATAAATACAGCACATCTTAAGACTATATTTCTTCATATATATATATATATATATATATATATATATATATATATATATATATATATATAATGCGTATGTGTGCATTTAAATGGACATTCATACTATAAAACAATAGACCACACTAGACATAATTACCATTAACCCGCATATATAAATTGAGCTATTGTTTACACTTTTCTGACAATATCTCAGTTAGGTCTCATTTAAATATTCATGGAAACCTGCCGGACACCATTCGGAACATTCCTGTCGACAACACTAATATAATAGCATAATCCACATGCAAAAAAAGGCTAAAAATAATGGATGCCTTATTAATAAAAACAAACAAACCAGCTCTTAATAATATTAACTTTGAACATGGACATAATACGTTGACCGTGTTTTGAAACAAAAACTGATAGCATTTTATAAAGCGTACATACAACAAAATATTTTTAATTTTAATACTTAAATATAATCTTTGAAAATGGCTAAATGTATAGCCGAAAGCGCTGGGATAAAAAAACATTCGGACAGTTTTTTATATAATTTGTCATTCGAAAAGAATAAAAAATAAATCGGATGTGAAATTCTATAAAAAAACTAAATAAAAGCACATTATCTGTCGTTTTTAAGGCAATGTGCATATATATATATATATATATATATATATATATATATATATATATATATATATATAGGTAGATAGACAGGTTGATTGATATATATATGGGTATGATAACATGCATGTTTATACTCATATACTTGCACGTGTATATATATATATATATATATATATATATATATATATATATATATATATATATATATATATATGTGTTTTCTCAGGTGTGTTAAAACTGTTCTGAACTTTCTATGACAGCCCTTTTTATATATATCTACTAGCAGTAAAGCCCGGTTTTGCTCGGTGTTTTATGTAGTTAAATTGCTTTGTGGTTTGAAGAAATATAGCCTTATGGTCTGCTATATTTATGGTATAAAGTGCTCAATATCAGAGATAGAGCGGGTGAAAATATAAAAGTGAAGATTGAAGTCAACACTTAGAGGCGACTGTCAGGTTCATGCTAGAGACAATCGTCGCCTCTAAGTGTTGGCTTCAATGTTCACTCATATATATATATATATATATATATATATATATATATATATATATATGCAAGTGAGTTTCTATGTGCGTGTGTTTATGTGCAAGTGATTGTGCTTGTGTATATGCATGTGCCGTGCATGTAGATATTGAAAACTAAATGTAAGAAAAAATACTATACTCTCATACAAGTCACTCCGGCGCATGAAAATTTAAGTAGGCCACGGGCAATAAGATCGATAACTCGACTAACGGCACTTATTTATCATAATGAAAAAATATAATGAAAAATTATGTAATCATTACAGATTTTCGAAAATCCAAAAGATCCGAAACTTTAACGATGCCCCTAAGATCCACTTCAACCATTTTTTTAATCGGTATCGAGACAAGCAATGCAGAAATGACCCAGGGTGTGGAAGAATTATGAACAAAACATTAATAATGGTTGAGCAGATGAAAGCGTAATCTGGAGGGCAGTAGATATCGATTGCATTTAAAGTTTTCCAGATAAAAGTTGTCTCTGATGCATGGAGCCGGAATAGAAATCGACTAGCGAGAAGTTAAGGAAAGAATGTGTTAGCATAGAATTTATGGTTACATCTAGACAGCTCATCCTAATTGTATTACTGCTCTTAAATACAATAAGACTATATATCCTAGCGAAAAGCTCATTCGAACAATTACCATGACATGATTTATAGAAATGGAACGGAGAGGCAAACTTATGCTGCTTGAAAAATGACTGAAGATGAACCGTCATATCAGTAACAATATTATTGCTGATACTTCTTTTGATTATATCAAGGAGCTCAAGGCAAATAGCAGGGTCATCGGACCACATGTGTCAGTAATATTCTAAACATTGACGAATGGTAGACTTATATTCTTAGCCGAAAAACTTTCTCTTATGGCTCACTGAACTAATTTTTTTAGCAGGTGATCTAGCATTGGTTTCAATATAGTCTTTCCACTTCATGTCAGCTGATGACGTTAACACGAAAAAGCTCAACGAGTCACTTTCTAGGAGGTTAGCATCAGCCATATTGATGGAAGTCAGTAATGTTTCTATCAGATGATTAATTGTATGTTTAATTTTGGCGGCGTCGAAACAAACAAGACATGTTTTAACCCAGTTAAATACGGACTTGAATCATTTTGGATGGACTCGGAGAACCTGATAACCCACAAGGTTGCCAGCAGCAATACTAAGCATAAAGACACAGATAATAAATTATGTAATTGTAGGAATCATAATAACAGTCCACTAAAAATAATTGTTTAACTAGCTCTGTAGTTTATCTTAGTACAATATCAACACTAGAAAATCCAAATATAAAGAAATTTTACATTGGTTGCAACATGAGACCACTCAAGGAACGTTGGCGGGGTCATATGCAAACTTTAATAACAGTAACTATAAGTATATGACTTCATTATCCAAATACTTTTGGAGTCTAAAAGAAAAGAATAAAACGCCTACTGTTAAATGGAAATTGATTAAGAAACCCTGGACATGTAACTCCCTATACGCCCCGTGTTACCTATGCCTTAACGAAAAATTGGAAATAATTAGATTTAAAAATAAGACTGATCTTTTCAATCAAAGATATGAACAAACAGTTAACTGTAAACACCGTTTTAAGTTTAACTTAGTATAGAGATCATACAATTCCAATGATAATAAGTTAAATTCAAAAGACTATTACCTTTATATTATGAGGGTCACCTGGCCGATATGAAGGTGTACTGTGTAATTACAAAGTGTTATACATGCCTGTATTTGTATGTATATATTTGTATGTATATGTGTTTGTACTGTTGGATGTGTAGGTATCTATATAGCGATATATATATGTCAATAGCTTGTTTAGGGAATTCTATGTGCATACCTATATATATGTAAGTATGCGGAAATTTTTTTCTTTAAAAGGATCTAAGGTGATACTGATCCGTGAGATTGCCCGTGCGTGATTTCTTTGAAATATATATATATATATATATATATATATATATGTATGTATGTATATGTGTGTATATATGTATGCGTGGGTGTGTATATACACATGTATATATTTACATGGGTTTAAATTGCGTTGTTTGATTTTTCATGTATATGCGTGTAATTATAAATATCTCTCTATATGTTTGATTCATATACATATATGTATGCATACGTAGGTATGTGTATGTAAGTATGTATGTTTATGGGTATGAATGTATGTATTTGTATATATGTGTATGAAGTTCAGGCTGAAGGTGATGTCGCCTTGATAATCATGCATGTATTTGTATGTATATATTTGTGTGTATATGTGTTTGTACTGTTGTATGTGTAGGTATCTATATAGATATATATATATATATGTCAATAGCTTGTTTAGGGAATTCTATGGGCATACCTATATATATGTAAGTATGCGAAACATTTTTCTTTTCTTTAAAAGAATGTATGGTGATACTGATACGTGAGATTGCCCGTGCGTGACTTTAAATATATATATATATATATATATATATATATATATATATATATATATATATATATATATATATATATATGTGTGTGTGTGTGTGTGTGTATATATATATATATATATATATATATATATATATGTATGTATGTATATGTGTGTATATGTGTGGGTGTGTGGGTTTGTGCGTATGTATGTGTATATATATGTATCCGTGGATGTGTATATACACATATATATATATATTTACATTGGTTTAATTTACGTTGGTTGATTTTTCAGGTATATGCGTGTAATTATAAATGTCTGTCTATATGTTTGATTCATATACATATATGTATGCATACGAAGGTATGTGTATGTAAGTATGTATGTGTATGGGTATGAACGTATGTATTTGTATATATGTGCATGAAGTTCAGGCCGAAGGTGATGTCGCCTTGATAATCAATTACAACTAGAAGTAAACTTATATTTGAGAATAACATCTGTAGTGTATTAATGTAAATTCTATAACTATTTCTCTAATCAACTATTTCATACCAGAATTTTTGTTAATAAAGTTCTTTTTTTTTTCTTTTTTTTAAAACTCTAACTAACATATAATTAAATTTCTTGAACCGTTTAAACATTCAAACTTATATAAAAAATTGTGGTATTTATAAATTCCCAAAGTAAAAGGAAAAAACAACGTCCATTCAAAAGAAAACTAATGACACATTATCACAATTTATTTATCCCTCTCTCTCTATTTGTCTCTTTTTGACTTATCACCCTCCCACAAATTCCGTTGACAGGTTTCGGGTCGGTGCCCGATTTTCCTCAAAAGAATTTAGGGAGGAGGGAGTCGAAGTGTTGCGTCTAGCTCAACCATATCTCTCTACCCCCTTCACACACCCCCAGTGATAACCTTGCTTCATGGTCAGCTTTTTTGAATCACCATATACTTGCGTTTTGATTGGTCATTCTGACTTATGTTACAGCGTTTACCCCTAGCGAAGGACCGTTAATAAATTTGGAACTTTTTAAAAACCATTTATTCTACATTCAACATCATCCCTTGATAAGACACTGGGAGTGTTGAAACAAAATGGCTATGTTTGTAGTGATTTTATAACATATTTATGTTATAATATTTAAATAAATGATTATATATATATATATATATATATATATATATATATATATATATATATATATATGTGTGTGTGTGTGTGTGTGTGTGTCTGTGTGTGTTAGTGTGCGTGTGTGCGTGTGTGTGAATGTATTTATGTATATATATACACACATATATATACATATATATATATGTACATACACATATATAAGCACACACACATATATAAGCACACCTATGTATACACACAGAAACATGTATGTATATGTATATATTGTCATCAGGCTAGATACAAACATGCGAGCTGATGTCATCGAGAAGTTCGTTGAAGAAAATATAAAAATAAAACAAAATAGGATGAAGGATAGAGACCTAGGGGATACCCGTTTTAGAAAGAAAGGATGTAGACAAGTGGCCATTCACGGTAATTTTCATTTCACGTTTTGATAGGAAAGAGTGGATCAGTTCTAAATCTATCCTGAGAAAGCGTATCATTTCAGCTTGTAGATAAGACCTCTCTGCCAAACCCTGTCAAAATCTTACGGGATATCCAATGATACAGCCCGCGCTTCATAGTCTTTATCTAAATCCTGATAGACTCATTCCGCAATAACGTCAGTACATCAGCAGCTGTCCCTGAGAAACGAAAGCTATATTGACTGTCAAAATGAAGGCTCTGTGTTGAGATACAATGAAATAATTCGGCATCGAGGAGATCCCTAAACACATGTTGAACGCTAATACGCCGATAGTTGGAAAGGTCGGACGATTCAGGAGAATTCTTAAAAAATTAGAACAACAGATGATGAATTCCAGCAGGCATGAAAGCAGCGAAGCATTTCTTATAGAATTTAGAGAGAACAGGAGCCAGTTTTGGAGTACTCTTCTTAATGACTATAAGAGGGAATCTATTGGTCCCATTTGCTTTATGGTGAGCTATATTAGAGATGATGGCAGAAAGCGTATAAGGGTTTATATGCATAACACATGAGAGAAATTCTAAGAGGGAAGTTAGGCAGGGATTCCTAGGATGAGACAGGAATGGTGTTTAAGGAGAATTTTCCGTCAAAGTATTCAGCTTTATCAACAGAGGATTTTAACACTTGAAATTGACAGATAATACACTATAAGAGAGCCACTAGTAATCACGACAGCCAAAATTGTTAGATGGTATTCCTCGTTATTTTCACTATGCTTGATTCGGTAATTTTCTGTCATTTTGTACATTAATTGCTGTTCAAGTCAGATTTTACATAATCCATGCATGATTTTTAGAAATTTCAAAAAATCAAAAGTATAATTTTTTTAGAATTTGTCAATAACACTTGGTGTAACATATTTGTATTTCTATACTCATATGTTTATTTTAATTTTTTCAAGATGGTAGAACCGGGGTACAAAGAGAAATGATATTCGCAACCCTAAATACTTTTTCTGTGAAGTGGATCATTCCTAACATCGAGATGGTAAGACAGCGCATGCTATCATGTATCCAGACCTCCTGTCATCTTTCTCGCCATTGTCACTATGCCCTGCGATAACCGTAACCAGTACTCCGAAAGGGAAAATAGCCGTTTTTAGAAAAGATGAGCATTTAAGAAGAGGATGATATAATTGATCCAGTTTACAGTGGCACAGCTGAGGAGAAAAATCCATTCTATTCAGACAAAAAATCTCAAAGACATAATCAGTTTTTAGTCTTAAAAAGTACCTAGCTTCTGAATTCCAGACTCTAGCAATGGAATTTGCTAGATGAAAGAGTGCATGTCGCATGTCAGAGAAAATGTCACTAAAGTTTTTATAAAACATTTTCACCCGTCGAGATGGACTTTGCATCTAACACAACGTGACATGTCTCTTCGAGGTAATTGGAATCGCCTCTCCATTGACAGCTCACACAGGAGCTTCGAACCCGTTTGCTTCATAACAGAATCTTTTGACAAAAAATCCTAAACTGATCATTTTTTGACGTAAAATTAATACACGAAATCACGTGACCACAAACAATCAGATGACATTTTAAACACAACCCCTCTATTATTTTGGGAAATATGTTTCAAAGATATATTTTTATTGTCTCTTTAATATGATATAATAACATAAAACTGAGGCACACTGAAGGACACGAGAGATAGCTAAACATATACCAGACGTATATGTGTGAAAATTGGACGTGTTTCAGGCTCAGAGGTTTGAAAATACAATCAAGTTCGACGTATAAACATGTCTGTAGCTGTTGTTTTAACGAGTTAACATGTCCGTGTCTGAAAAAGAAACATTCTGTAAAAACGTATATACACGTCTACGCAGGGAAAGATTTTAACAGAGTGCAATCTGAGCCACATTTTATTCTGCGTAAAATATAAATAAACCTCCGACAACCAGATCGAAAGATAGCCACAGGACTCTCCATCACAATTTAAATTTTAATAATCTTAGACGAGGCTAATAAATGTCTAAATAAATAAATATTCTTACATATTGCAGTTTAATATTCAGCAACATTTTCATATATATATATATATATATATATATATATATATATATATATATATATATATATAATATATATATATATATATATATATATATATATATATATATATATATATATATATAATTTAGCACTTTTAAATATATTTTAAATTTAGCACAGTTGAACGACAGGCTAATTATAAAACAACAGCCACCTGCGTTAATGCGAAGCTCTTGAATAAAATGAATGGGGCACTTCGGTTGTTTGGCCTTTGTTTACATTTTGTAAAAAATATTCGCTAGATTTGGCTGACCCATTCTGTCGAGTGAAGATAGCTCTGTGTTAGAGACTCTGACTGAGATCAAATTGGCTCGTTTTCAATGCCGGCTTGAGGTCTTCGGTTGTCTAATCGCACTGAAGAACTGCGAATGATATTTGGATGATATGAACTGATACGTACATATGAGCAATGCGAAATATCAGTTGGAAGGTTATCTATTCTGGTACGACATGCAAAGGCATGGTATCCATAATGGGTAATCTTCCTACGCCACAATACACTTAAATGAAGGTTTACGGGTTTTTTTTGTGGAGAGAGATGGACACATGTGAAGTTGTTCAGTGAGCCTAAGATCAAGGAGGTTCATGGAGCAGATAATGATGATGTGAATTATAATACGAATTTCTTATAACGTTGTGGATTATTTGACAGTAGTGTATTGGGAAAATTACAATTTTCTTCTTTATTTCATTTTCACGTGGGCGTATATACATATGAAGTAATTCCAATGCAGAACAGTATAACTTCTTCCTAATTAATGAATGAACCATTTATTTTCGAGAGGATTAAATTCATGGAAGTAAAATATATATCACATAAGAATTTGATTTCAAACGCAATGTAATTCGTTTTAAATTTGCCGATATAATATCTATATTTCCTAGCTTGTCAGAACTTATCAAATACAAAATTGATAAAGAGATATTAACGTAATGGCCAAGACAGCGTAAAAGAAATGTTTATAAGTAATCGATATAGGTACAATACTTGTGGGATCATAATATAAAACTTAACACCAGGTGGCAAATTCCACCCATATATATATATATATATATATATATATATATATATATATATATATATATATATAAATTAAGTAATTCATTGAGCCTGAAACAGGCCTCAACAGAATACATAAACAACTGGATGACCGTTTCGTTCTGTATTTGGGACTCATCAGCAGTGCGCATCCACTACCGAGAATTGAAACCCTGACGGTTGAGTTATCAAGCAAACGTCATACCAACTGTTTTCTATCATATATATATATATATATATATGCAAACATGTAAAGTATAATTAGTTTTTACAGACGTTTCAACCTCATGAACGTCGGTTCTATAATAGTTCTTGTCTTAATATGTTATAAAATCTCATTTTATTCGGGTAAAATTCCTTTCCATATCAATAGCCTTCGTATCCTAAATTGTTATTCTCTGACGCAAGTTGCCCAAATTGTCTAGGTCATCATTAGTATCCAGAGATTGTCTTCTCCTTAACAGGTAGACTCCGAAGACTATAGGACACAGGTTGTATTAATATTTAACCATAGATTCACGAGAGAGATGGATTTAAATATTTTCCAAATGTATTATCACGTCGAAATAGAATATATATATATATATATATATATATATATATATATATATATATATATATATATATATATATATATATGTATATGTATATATATATATGTGTGTATATATATATATATATATATATATATATATATATATATACATACACACACGTACACACACAAACACACATACATATATATATATATATATATATATATATATATATATATATATATATATATATATATATATATATATATATATATATAAGTGAACATTGAAGTCAACACTCAGAGGCGACAGGAAGTTTCATGCTAGACGCACTCGTCAGACCTGACGATTGCGTCTAGCATGAATAAGCCTGTCACCATTTTGTGTTGATTTCAATGTTCACTTTTATATTTATATTTACATATGCTCTATCTCTGATATTGAACACTTTATTTCATAAATATAGCACACCCTAAAATTATAATTCTTCATATATATATATGTATATATATATATGGTGGCCTGATGATTGCATCTAGCATGAAAAAGACTGTCGCCTCTAAGTATTGACTTCTATGTTCACTTTTATATTTACACACGCTCCATCTCTGATATTGAGCACTTTATCCCATAAATATAGCACACTTTAAGACTATATTTCTTCACACATATATATATATATATATATATATATATATATATATATATATGTATATATATATACATACATACCTACATATATATATATATATGTATATATATATATATACTTACATACGTACAGATATATATATATATATATATATATATATATATATATATATATATATATATATATATATATATATATATATATATATATGGGGGAGAGAGAATCAACTCTGCTAAGTTAGATGCTTTCGATGTTGCTTAATGTAAAGTATGGTCCGCCAATCTTACTATCCCCATATAACATAATTCTCTATTTCAGATGGCTGTTATTATTTTCGTAACCTACTGTATATATCCAAAATATCTAAGCACTATTTAATTACTCTTGTTTCTTGCACACAAATATATTAGAAAAAATGCACTACACTAGTTCATGTTTTTTATAATAAATAGTTATTTGGAATGAATAAGTCATTATTTTCCTGTCAGTAGATGTGAATTACCATTATATTAAAAGACACTCCTATAAAAAAAAATAAAGATTTGTATAGGCAAGAACTATAAATTTGTTAACTCCACAATCAGGTAGAATATATATATATATATATATATATATATATATATATATATATATATATATATATATATATATATATATATATATATATATATATATATATATATATATATATATAAAAGATGTTTTAATTTAAATGAAAATAAAGTTCAGGACAGAATTATTCGTCCCCACTGGATATTTACATATTTTTGAAGGAAATACCAATATTTACAAGTATATACGGATTTTGCCATAACTGACTAATTCCTTTGTCACTTTTGAACATTTCATGATTTTTTTAAAAAATGTTCGATCTATTATTTTCATCGTTATATATTTTTATATCATTGGTTGTGCCAACAATTATTCGCCTTACCACATTGTCGAAATTATGAAATAATATTGCTCTAATGGCAATTGTAACGATTTCTTGTTAATTTGACATTTAATACAAACACCCTTTGAAAATGAAATGGTATTGACCTGATTCCATCATATTCTAAAATCTAATGAATAAATCAATTTCTGAGAGTCACATACTGCGATAAGTCATTCGTTCTGCAACTATGGTGAAGTTGGCGGAACCTTACAAAAAGATCCGAATGAAGTTAGTTTAACCATAAAAACAAGGGAATGGATGTACATGTCTTTAAAAGCGTGTAAATGTTCTTAGATAAAAAAAATCCGCAGCATTGTTTCGAAATACAACGAGACTTTGTATGTGCTGAGAATACATTAAGTCTAGAATGTCACGGCTAATTTCTGTGAAAATGGAAAAGAATCCACGCTAAACGAGAAATGATATTGTCAATGATGTAAAGAAATCAAGGTTGAATGTATTGACGAAACCAATCACTAGATGATTTCATCGAGCAAAACTTCGATCTTGTCGCCCAAGGAAAACTCATTTGCTTAAATCTAAACGAGAAAATGCAGATTAAAAAGTAAATATTGAAACTCAGATTATGTTCAAATGAAACCAAATTAAAATTATTTGTATACATTAACTCCCATTATGTATGGATGGAAATGGATGAAGCTCATAGACAAGATCTTTACCCTCCCTACAATTAAACACGGAGGTCGGAGCATTCTGCTCTGGGCATTTTCGATGCTTCTGGACCAGGAGAACTAAGGAGAGTACAGGGTATCATGTATAAAGATGATTATTTGGCTATTCTTAAAAAATAATATAAAAGAAAGTCCTGGAAAGCTGTCTGTGGGAGCAACACTTGACATTGAAACATGAGAATGAACCGATACACACAGCACGAATTGTTTAAATATACTTCGATGAGAGCAAAATTAATGCATTGGCGCACCTCGCAGAAAGAACCGACCTAAACCTCATTGAATATTTATGTTAATATTTGAAGAAAAGTCTAAGAGATAGACGTCTCTAGAATATAGAGGAACATGATTCTATTGTCAAAGAGGAAAGATGCAAAATACATACCAGTGTGTGTAGTAAAATTGTAAGAACTATTAAGAAAGTTTAATGTTAATAATCAAGAATAAAGGTTACACAAGTGATTACTGAGTCAAGGCGGGACTAATATTGTCCTGTGTTAAATGTTATCAGTGCTTTTTGTACAATTGTTTGATATTAACATACAAATGTTATTGTGAGTATCATTGGATATTCTCTCAGATCAATTATTTTATCATATGTGTGGGTGAATATTTCTATCCATAACTCTATATGTATATGTTAGTCTTGAATGTTTAACAAGTATTTAACATTTCTAACCTCACAAATTCTACGCCACCTTGAGCAATAGAATATAAGGATTTTCCAAATATAGCTTAGATGTGACACAAGGTCGAACGTAGGGAGTATCTAGTGAAGACCGAACTCACTATTCAGTCTTAGGTGTTTTAGCGAGACAAGCTTGCTAACCATTACAATGCATAGGTGTGCCCAAGCAAGACAATATAGACGTTTTCGTGCGTGCTTTTTTCGTGTGTGCATGAGTTTCCTTTTCGTATATCTTATGGAATTTAATGTGCGGGGCAAGAAAACACACACTAACTAAGAAAATGTATTGGAATAATTATTAGCTTGTATTAATCTACAATATGGCGCGATCTGCTAGGTTTGGAATCAAGCTTAAATGAGAAATGCATAAAAAAACTATGGGATACAAATGGTGATTGCGTCATGTGTGATTGCTACGAATGCGATTTTGTAATTTATAACGCACACAGAAACATATACAACCATTCTTTTATATATATATATATATATATATATATATATATATATATATATATATATATATATATATATATAGCGAGAGAGAGAGAGAAAGAGAGAGAAACAGAGACAAAGAGATAGACTGTGAAAAAATAGATGAGATTCATTGCCTATTGATTGGCACTTGCGTCTAGGCTCATGTTATGATCTGTTTACGTTGTCTCGGTTCAAAGTTTCTCTCACTTACACATCGGATCATTACCCATTTTGCAAGGTCCAGATGCAATACGTAAACCTGAATTTATTTTATCCCAAGTCGCTGTTTATTCATGGATGAACTTTGTAATTGATCTATTGAATAATTTCCCAAATGGAAAGAGAGAGAGCGAGAGAGAGAGATAATTTTCCAAGCATAGCGTCTATGTGACATAAGGCTGAAAGTGAATATATATATATATATATATATATATATATATATATATATATATATTCACTTTCAGTCTATGTGGCATAAGGCTGAAAGTGAATATATATATATATATATATATATATATATATATATATATATATATATATATATATATATATATATATATATATATATATATATATTCACTTTCAGCCTTATGACACATAGACGCTATGCTTGGAAAATTATCTCTCTCTCTCTCTCTATATATATATATATATGTAGAGAGAGAGAGAGAGAGAGAGAGAGAGAGAGAGAGAGAGAGAGAGAGATAGAAATGTAAAACTAGAATGATTTTTCTAAGTATTGTTTTTTCTACAAAAATTTATACAAAATTATATATTTCGTCTCTCTCTCTCTCTTTCTATATTATATATATATATATATATATATATATATATATATATATATATATATATATGTATATACATGTTTTTGCATTTCTCTCTCTCTGTCGAAATATATATATATGTATGTATATATATATATATATTTTTTTTTTACATATATATATATATATATATATATATATATATGATATGTGTGATTTCGTGAAAAGCAGTGGGATGTTAATTTTAGCATGTTATCAACATGTTATTCAGTACTTAAATTCTCAAAGCATCAGAAAATGTTCTAAAGAAAGCATCGTCATCTTAATAACTCTCTGTGTAGTTCTTAAAACATGAGCAATAAAGAAAATTTATAAGTAAATATGCGTAAACATTTTAAACTTTTGACATAGAAAATATGTGAAAATTGGTAACATGCTGATTAGATTAAGGAAAGGATACTGCAACAAAAGATATATATATATATATATATATATATATATATATATATATATATATATATACATACATACATAGATATACACATATATATACACATATATATATACATATATATATATACATATATATATATATATATATATATATATATATATATATATATATATATATATATATATATATATATATATATGACTCTTTTGTTGCAGTATTATTTCCTTAATCTAATCAGCATGTTATCATTTTTCACATATTTTCTATGTCAAAAGTTTAAAATGTTTACGGATATTAACTTATAAATTTTCTTTATTGCATATATTATATGTATACATATATATATATGTATACATATATATATATATATATATATATATATATATATATATATATAGAGAGAGAGAGAGAGAGAGAGAGATATGTATGTATATATATATATACATAAACGGATATATATATATATATATATATATTTTATAACATATTCATGTTATAATTTTAAAAAAAGAATTATACATATATATATATATGTATATATATATCATCAACTATTTTTTAATATACATTTAATCAATACTTTTGTCATCACATTTGCAAGAAGACGGAATGCATGGCTGTTATCAGTTGGATGAAAATTACATATATGAAGATATCAAAATACAAAGAGATATCTGAAAATTGTTTTAACAGCGGTAGGAGAGTGCGACACTGAAATCCGAAATCGCAATGAGATAGCCAAAGATACATTCGAAAGATATATATATATATATATATATATATATATATATATATATATATATATATATATATATATATATATATATATATATATATGGTGTGTGGATGGGTGAAATTTGCCACCTGGTAGTAAGTTATATATCATGATTATGATCCCACAATATTGTACCTATATCGATTACTTATAAACATTTCTTTTACGCTGTCTTGGCCATTACGTTAATATCTCTTCTGCAATTTTGTATGTGATAAGTTCTGACAACCTAGGAAATATAGATATTATATCGGCAAATTTAAAACGAATTACATTGCGTTTGAAATCAAATTCTTATGTGGTATATATTTTATTTCCCTGAATTTAATCCTCTCGAAAATAAATGGTTCATTCATTAATTAGGAAGAAGTTATACTTTTCTGAATTGGAATTACTTTATATGTGTATACGCCCACGTAAAAATGAAATAAAGAAGAAAATTGTAATTTTCCCAATACACTACTGTCAAATAATCCACAACGTTATAAGAAATTCGTATTATAATTCACATCATCATTATCTGCTCCATGAACCTCCTTGATCTTAGGCTCACTGAACAACTTCACATGTGTCCATCTCTCTCCACAAAAAAACCCGTAAATCTTCATTTAAGCGTATTGTGGCTTAGGAAGATTACTCATTATGGATACCATACATTTGCTTGTCGTACCCCAATAGATAACCTTCCAACCGATATTTCGCATTGCTCATGGGTACGTATCAGTTAATATCATCCAAATGAAGCCTCTGACGTCGTTTTTGATTTCAATCTCGGTAGCCCATCGCTCAGAGATGCTGTGGGATCACCTCCTAGGATATATTGTCAATAGTTAAGACCCAGGTGCGAATTTAAACTATCGACTGGTGAGAGCCTTGGAATCATTACACGGAGAATTGCCCGGATAGCCCGCTTCCCGATGAGATAAAATTTGTTATTCTATGACTGATGGAATTTGGTGTAAACGATCGTAGTCAAATGTTACAAGTATTATTTTTGTAGTTATTATCAAATTGGAAGTAGTATCATAGAAGGTGTCTGAAGAATACAGTGAAATATTTGGCATGACTTGGATTGACTCTTTAGAGTGAATGGCCAAATAATAATGCATTCATTGTTTGAGGAATACCCAAGAAGATTATAAATATGAAAATACATGGAGATGGAGAAAAAGCGGTGGGAACAAAACAGTCTAATTAACATCTAATAAATAGATATGAATGAACTAATTTTAAAGCGTAATCAACCACTGACACAAGTGGTGATCACGACCCTGTCATATGTAAACTAAAGGTAAAACTTACAAGATTAGAAGTTTTCTGTAATATTACGTGACGACGCTGTATTGATAGAGAATATGAAAGTAAAACCTTCAATAAATATTTGAATCTGCGTAAATGCTGAAGAATTGTGGTCAGAATGAAGTGGTATAGATGACTAATTAGTTGCAATAGTTCGATGATGATAATACCCTGTTGTCATATGTTTGGGCTGCCACTTAGAATGTTGCACAGTGCTGTATGGGGCTATTAGAGACGCTACAACAACATTTCAACGGCAACAGCAACAGCTGCAGTAAAACAGCCTCTGTAAGTGCAGTCACTGTGACATGTAGAAACAGCTGTAGGAACACTAATCATCAGTCAAAATTTTTCCATGAGACTATAGCCTAATGTATTTAAATGCTGGTTCGTGAACTTGGTAATATGGTGATTGCTAGAAGTGTATACTTAAACGCGGGAGAAGCTTTGTGAGCAAAAATCGAACAGTACTAAGTAAGAATTAGAAAAAATATGCCTTGATACTGAGATTTCAAAAGAATCTTGATAACTGGGGCAAGAAATAGTTTGTTATTTTAACGCCTCCAATCCGAAAATCTATTTTTATTGTCTTATAGACCATCTTTTAAGCTTCATTCAGCGTGGCTAATATTAGCCGCCACGACAGAGACTCCCTGCACTAACGTTTTCCACAAACATGAATGAGTTTTTTACATCGTCATCTGCTAGGAAAGCTTGTTCAATTTTTCACACTAGAAATATCTTATATATTTAGGACTCTACTATTACGCTATGCATTGAATACTGATGTCACATCAGATTTGGTACTTTTGCTATTTATTTAGGGATTCTTGATAAAATCCAAAGGCCATCAACGATGTGATCGGTTCTAACAAAGACATTACGGCTTCATGGATTTTCCCACCGCTTTAATGTAGGGTTACTGTGAATTTTCTGTAAATATTTGCAAGACAATTTTCAGGATTGAGTGACTCATTGCACCCTCCTGGCTAACACCTTACACTGACATGAAGTGGAAATATTACATTGAATCAGTTGTTTGGTCGGCTGCTACGCACAGAGATTACATTTTTGTGATAGACATTTTTTTCTCGCCAGAAACTATCTTACATATTTATAAATGAACCATTTAAACTTTCTTTGAATATATATGCCACATATGGTCTGGTGCTCACGCTATATACTTATAGATACTTGATGAAATCCATAGTAGAAACTGACACGTCAACGTCAATCACGTCCCAACTGCTCTAATGTAGCTTCTCTCAGTCATTATAAATACATTACTGGTTAGTTTCCTGATGAACATTTATCTATGGTTTCTTGTTATTTGTTGTGTTTGAATCGGTGTCTTTATGCTAGTGTTTGCACAAAAAAGTGTTTTATATATTGTTCTAAGGTCCCGCACTGATTTAAAAGATTGTGGGGGTTGGGGTATTACTAAAACTATTTATTTTAATTTCATGTAAATAGTTTTTTATTCATATTCACAATCATTGGGCATTAACTATTAAATTGTAGTTTTATTCCCCTCTCACACAGAGGCACGAATTGTAAATATAGGGACGAGTTAGGATTTTTTTCGAGACATTGAGTTATTAGAGTGGACGTAGTAAGAAACGTAAGAATGTGTTCTTTTTGTGTAAAGAATACAGTTGTCTGTTTGGGTCAGTGATTGTGGCTGGCTAAGTTTAATGTTCAGATAGATGAACATCACCCTCTTCCCAATTCCCCCGTTTGGACTTATGCTGCATTTTGTATATATTTATACAAATAAATAATATTTTTATCAATGGTACGTACACAATATGAATTTAAGCGCATTATTAGATTTGCGGTTAGATATCTGAAGTCTCAGTTGAAATTGAAAAGTTTAACTGTAGGTTATATATTAACAGTTTCATCTATCGTACTTCTCGCTTGTGGAACTCTCTTCCGTCTTCTTGCTTTCCGGTCAATTTTGATCTTCAAAAGGGTAAAGCAATGTCATAGTTATAACTGGATTTAATACCTCTCATTTTATTATTCTCTCTCCTTAATAGTATTTTCTCATACTTTCTGACACCCCCCTTGCGTCTTAGTGGATGTGTTGCCTTGATGGGGGTGAAATGAGTAAAAACATAGGAAAGCTTATTTGGTTCATTATCGCGTCCTTTACATTCCTTATTTTAAAAACAGACATCGCTTTAAATTTTGTCAAAGAATGAAGGTATTATATATATATATATATATATATATATATATATATATATATATATATATATATTATATTATATTATATATGAATGCAGACATTATATATTTCCCCATGTTAAATTGGTAAATACTTCAGGTGTACTTTGCAATATCGTCAACAAAACCTTACAATAAAATCTGTAAATAATACCGTTGATAATTATCGTTGAAAATTCGAAAAGAGAGAAGCATTCGAACATTACATATTGACGTATATTGTCACGTAGGAAATTCCTCCGGCAGGAGACGTGAATAATTTCTTGGAATACATTTTCATCATGAACTATTCAGTGACAGCCGGCGACAATTAACGCCACTGGATAAATATTTGAGGCGTGCTGGGCTCCTCATCCAAATTCAACCGCTGATCTCAGAGTGAGTTTACACAACACAACGAGAAAGCTGGAAAAATCGATAACTAGTAATTTCTTGCTAAAAGGCGTCGTACTGTGGGCAAATTTTCGATATTCCAAGCCGACATAAGCGAACCTATTTGCTATGGCTGATTCGTTGCCCTTATTTCAGAACCAGTTGTCAATCTCCTGGGATAGTTAATGATGATCATTTAAATCTGGCTGTTAAATCGACAGGTTCGTGTAAAAATAATTAGAGTAACCCAGTCAACGTCGGTGAAAGATTTCAATTAATCAACAAAAAAAAATGAAAATTTTATTTCTTTACGAAAAAATTTACATAGCTCGGGAAACGAATATTTCAAATAATGTTTCCTAAATTTATATATATATATATATATATATATATATATATATATATATATTGTATACTATAGGGTAGAAAAGTAGAAAATCAGCCGATTCCGCTACGGTGGTTTCAAACTTTATCTATCTTCAGCCTATTTTACTTAGATGATTCCTCAAGTTTTAGTAATAATATGTTATGGTCACTATCGTTTTAAAAAATACATACACATACTTATATATATATATATATATATATATATATATATATATATATATATATATATATATATATATATATATATATATTTATATTTCATAATTTTCTTACGGGTATATAACATTATTATGAAAATAAAAAAGCAAGACAAATTTACGTACAACAGAGCTGGTATCGAGGGAGTAAAAGATACAATATAAAATATTAAATAAATGTAATATATTAAATGCGGAACAATGAGGTTGAAATAACATCAAGCCCTATCAGAAAATACCTCGGTTTACAGAGGGAATGCGATCTCTACCTGAAAGAGATTGTTTTTAATGTCTTCAAATATAAGAAATAACGACCACTACTAATGATTGGAAAAGAGTCAATGCTAAATTTGCTGGCACATTAAACACGAGGGATTTTCTGTTAGGGCTACACGTTATTTCAATGTTCTGACTTTAATAAAGTACATGTATTTAATATTTTATATTGTAACAATTTTACACAAATAGACTCACCCAAGGTATACATATACTGCTACCAGTGAATACCTGGACAGTCTGTTCGGGGAGGTTGAACAACCCGATCTCGTTTATACGGGTTCTACGGGCATTTTTTGGCCGAGCCTACGGACTCGGGAATACCCCACTTTAAACCCGGCCTTGTTCCACATCTATCCCTCGTGGGGCGGACAGAAAATACTGTCTGTAGCCGAGTAGACGGCGACGCCTTCTCAGCCAGACGGTCGAACTCTCTGCCTTTGAGCAGTGAGGAAACCGGACGAGGCTCTGCCGAAGGGCAGAGTCTCGTTCGGGGAGGTTGAACAACCCGATCGCGTTTATACGGGATCTACGGGCAGTTTTTGGCCGAGGCTATGGACTCGGGAATACCTCACTTTTAATCCGGCCTTGTGCCACATCTATCCCTGTGTAATCGAGTAGACGGCGTTGCCTTCTCAACACGATGGTCAAACTCTCTGCCTTTGTCCGCAATAGAGGAGAGTAACACAAGAGTCACAGGTAAGGAGCACATACTCAGTAAGGAGTCATCCGCGATACTTCAATACCAAGACTGTATATATATTATTGCTACTAACCCGCATTCCTGGATCTACTAACCTGTATCACCAGTTTGTATTATTACATTAAAACATTTATTTTCCTTAATTAATTCCTGGCGTTTGTTATTAATTGATATCGGGTTTCTTTCCGGAATCCACAACAGTAACATTTATTCCCTTGAATCCAGGTCTATTGAGTGAGGGCGGAAACATTCGGCTGCTTTATTTAAAATTCTGAACGGTAAAGTTTGTCTTGCTGTTTTTATCTCCATAATATATATATATATATATATATATATATATATATATATATATATATATATATATATATAGATAGATAGATAGATAGATAGATAGATAGATAGATAATATTAGTGCTTAATACACACACACAAACACACACACACACACACACACACACACACACACACACACACACACACACACATATATATATATATATATATATATATATACATATATATATATATATATATATATATATATATATATATATATATATATATATATATATATATATATATATATACAGACATGACAGAATTGAATAGACGCTCACGGAAAACGTTTAGTTTATTGAAAAAGTAATTTATACAAATGAAGTAATTACGAACGGTCATAAATTTAATAATTAATACTTGGTTGATATCCCTTTTGCAACAATCCTAAAAGTTTGGGCTTAGATGATGGTTTCCTGTGTTTTTGCGGAGTTTTCGATCTAATATGCCCCAAAAGTGTTCAATAGGGTTAATATCCGGGGACTGACTTGGCCATGGAAGTTTATTGATCCCATTTTGTCTCAACTAATGTTGCGTTGCTTGAACGGTGTGATATGGAGCTCCATCTTCCATAAATAGGGAGTCAGCTTTGCTCATTCTACTACTTGACAATATTGGAAGGAGCCCTTTCTTTAATATAGAAACATATTTGGTTGAATTAATGTTTCCTGCACACTCTGAGCGACCATCACTCTAAATTGCACCTCATAGCATTTCTGAAAGGCCCCCATGTTTCACCGTTGGCTGCAGTCTCTTTAAATCAAACTCTTGACTATGGAGTCTCTATACCCATATACTTCCAATGGCGGAAAATAATGAGAATCTTGACTCATCAGAGAAAATGACAGTTGTCCAAAAGGTCACAGGTCTCTCCACCATCTCATGAGCCCAATCCTTTCTGAGTTTGATATTGGCTGGACGGAGAAGTGGTTTCCTTCTCGCAGCTCTGCCATAGTAGCCCAGCTTGTAAAGATACCTGACATCTGTTCTGTCAGAAGCCTTGCAACGTGGATCCTGTTCAACATTTCTTTCGACAAGACGCATGGTTCTTTCAGAGGGCCCAGGGCGGCCTGGATGAGGTTTTTTGCACTTCTTGTCCTCTCTGGTGAATTGTACGATAACAGTAGAATGGGGTATTGAAAGATTTTCAGATAATTTTCTTTAACTAATACCACCTCCATGCTGGCCCACGATACGTCCTCGCTGAAATTCGGATAGGTCTGGTGCTCCTTTGGTTCGTGGCATGTTATCTGCAATTTTAATCAAATAATCTAAGTTAATTTATCTTGGATATTAAAAAAATCAGAAATAAAATTTATCTTGGTGTCTATACAATTCTGTCATGTCTGTGTGTATACATATATATATATATATATATATATATATATATATATATATATATATATATATATATATATATATATATAAATATATATATATATATATAAAATTTATAAATATATATACATACATGTTGTTACCTGCAACAGTTCCATCTTGGAACACTAACATCGGTCAGGACATTTAAATGCAATGATTCTTAAGATTATCTATATGTATCATTGTGAAAGTTTATGTGATGCTCCCTAGTTTCTGATCAGTTAATTTGGGTTAGCAAAATTTATTCATGTGTTGATATATATGTATGTTGGTATATAGGTAAAAGTTTTCCTAAATAACTGATATACGAAATCTGATAGTTTTCTGATATTTATATACCTAGGTATATATGTAAACTGAAGAGATAGATACGCGTTAATCACTCCCTGTGTTTTTAATATTGTTAACGTTTACTTCCTCGGCGGATGGGTGGAATTAAATTAATTTGAACTTAAAAAAGTTCAAATTAATTTAATTCCACCCATCTATTTTTATATGTTAAATGTATATGTGGATGGATGTTGCTTTTTTTAATTTTTTAGAAACTTTTCACCTTTTAATTAATATACACACACACACACACACACACACACACACACACACACACACACACACACACACACATATATATATATATATATATATATATATTTATCATCCACAGACAGACTGTTTCACAGCTCATCAGTGCGGCTAGACGTCCGCTTGCCTCTAGCTAAGATCGAAACGCGACTGAATTGGCGTCAGTCGGAACTTCTACCACTAAGCCATCGGCGCACAGCAGGCATGAAGGTTAATTTTAGCGTGTTTATTTTTAGTTTTAGATAAACACACTGTGACTGACAGTGACTCAATTCTGCCGAAGAGTCGTGCTATATTAGCTTAAATAGTCACTGTTTACAAACTCACATCTCAAACCAACAGAGCTCTACCGAAATTAATTTTTCAGGAGCTAATATCTTTTTAGATAGATAGATAGATAAATAGATATATATGTATATATGTGTGTATGGGTGCGTATGTTTAGGTATACATATATATATATGTGTATATATATTTATGTGTATGTGTAGGTATATATGTATGTATGTGTATATGTATAGTTAGATGGGTAGATAGATAGTTACGTTGTATATTTTGTTAGATGAGTGTGTGTCTGTAAACGTATGGAGGTGTTTAAGGTTTTATGCATATTTGTTTATGTGCACGTATGTGTATGTCCTTATGTATATGTGTATAGTTATATATATACGCAGGTGTGGATGTGTACGGATATGTATATATGTTTGTGTGTACACGCGTATATGTCTGTATGTACGTGTAAATATAAATATATTGTTGGTATGTGTTTATATACGTATGTGTTTTGGGGCATATAAATAGTAGGTCTTTGCTAGATTAAATATTCGTTATTTTTTATATGTTTATATTAAATTTTTAACTTTTGTCAAATTTTCTTGATTGCACACCGGCTCTTTTATAAATGCCCTTCGGTTTTAGTTGGCACCCACCATATTTCCTCTTTTTTCCTTTTCTTTTATCTCTCTCTCTCTCTCTCTCTCTCTCTCTCTCACTCATCTTAGATTATATCGTCTTTTATTGTGCGTAGTGTCACCACAAATGTATACACTCTTTTCCGGTTTCGGTTTTTCATTTAATTTAGGTCAGCGATTCAGTAATGATTTATGCATCGGAAAATAATTCCTATTTATCTGTATCTCACTCATTTAACCCCTCTTTAATTCCAACCTTTAAAACTACTCTAACTTAAATTTTAATCCTCACCTTCACGTTTATGGTTTTCCCGTTCTCCTCACGTCTGTTACCCCTCTCTATAGCTTGCATTTACCTCTCACATTCGGCCCTCACTCTCATATACACACTCTCACTAAATTTATTTTTTATTCCCATAGTTAGTTTTTCTGATTTATTTTTGAATTTGTAGGTCTGATAAATTGGATCGTAATTACGATTCAAATGTAATAAATTATAACCATGGAATATTAGTGTTTAAGCCTTTTCATGATATATATATATATATATATATATATATATATATATATATATATATATATATATATATATATATATATATATAATCCTTCCTACATTCGTTTGTAGGTTTCAGTGATGACACCTTCTGACATGTGTGTGTAGGCCGAATCACCTACGAAAATAGGCAGTCGTGATTCTGAAGATAATATAGATGTCACTAGGGCCTTAGGTATTTATATTAACGCAAAATACCACAACATATGAAACAATTAGAAGAAACATTGAACAAGAGATTTTGATATTAATTAAATGGAATTTATATATGCATAATAACAATTGTACAGTCATTCAGTTTTGTTTGAAATGCTGAAAATTAATTCACCTTGGAATTATAACTGGAGAAACTGTACTTGCTGTTAAATTTCGATGTATATTAAAAAGTCTGTGAGTTTGGAGAACTTTAGGAAAAATGTATTTTTCCTTGTAAGAAAATTAAACAGTTTGTTACAATTTATATAGTTAAAATTTAAATGTTTAAATATAGCATGAATTACTTACCTTTAACTGCAAGTTGAATTTCTTAAGGCGTGCTCAGAGAAACTTTTTCATTGTAGTTTTCGCTTGAAAATCGAGAAGTAGTATTCGATACTAAAAGTTTAGAGGTTTTTAGTTTAACACTTCCTATTTCTTAATCAGAAACTGATAAAATTATACGTGTTCTGACGGCGTGCTGTTTGCTAAGGAAAATCTCACTCTTAGAAGTTGATATGTTTTTATGTCCTGTTCTTGAAGAGTGAATATTTGTAAATGTCCGCAGATGTGCGATGTTCATAGATGTTCTTAGATATGCGATGTTCTTGCGTTTCGTACGTGTGTGTGTGTATGTGTGGGTTTGTGTGTATGTGTCTGTGTGTGTGTGTGAGTGTGATAACGTCTCATAGCGTTATTGCCAAAAGGAAAAAAACACGATTTCTCCACAGAGCTTACATAGCTTGTGAGATGAAGTGTTGAAGATGTGTCCAAGTATTTCTAAATAATGTGAATCACGTGATAGGCTCGCGAACACATAACCAGATTTTGACGCGAAACTGACTTTGAAGAAACTGCGTAGGCGTTGTAACATTTTTTACATATATTAGCCAATCAGAAGTCGGAAATTTACTCAAGGCTTCTGTGATCCACTTTCGTGCTAAGTTTGCAAAAAATTGCCGTCGAAAGAGTCTATTACATAGTAAATGCTTTGAAAACTTTTTTGACCAACAGTACTCGCTGAACTTAAAATAATAATAATATAATATAGTCAAATGGAAGCACAATGCTAAAATATCCTGCTCTGATTGAAATTTTGGGGAATAAAAAGAGAAACTTTCAATATGGAATAAGTTGTGATGTGAATAGAGAAAGTGTCTAATGATCGCCGTCTGTGAAATTTGAAGGCATGATTCTTGACATGTTGTTATCAGATGAAGGTCACCGAAAATGTTCCCTTACGTGTTATCAGGTGAATGTCGCTGAATCTGATTCCTGACGTGTGATCAGGGGAAGATAAATACCTGATTCAAAGTATTTGCAATGGTGTCCTCACGGTGCTGCAGGGATGAATGTATAGCACACTGTGGAAGAATTGTGTTGTATGTGTCAACGAAATGCATACGTGTCTTCAGGGTGAATTGCTGCTGACCAACCCATGTTTACTGGCGGTGACTTCTTCGTCAAGCTCTGAAAATGAGACATCATTAAAATCCTGCTTGAACAAATTTCATCTGTCAGTATGCCTTTGTCGTCCGCACCAAGGCTGGGCTAACATCGCGCTTAAGAAAGCAAAAATGAAATATGTATTGCTCTTACCTGATTTTCCCCACAATAGGAAAGTCTACTATATATATATATATATATATATATATATATATATATATATATATATATACGTATGTATGTATGTATGTATGTATGTAATACAAAAGTGAACATAGAAGTCAACACTTAGAGACAGTCTGTTTCATGCTAGATGCAATCGTCAGGTTATGAAAAAGACTGTCGCCTCTAAGTGTTGACTTCTATGTTCAATTTTATATTTACACGCGCTCTATCTCTGATATTGAGCACTTGAATTGAAAATTACCACAACTTAATCAACAGTTTAAATCAGAGATATTTCATGAAAATACATCAGCCATTAATTCTGTGTGCAGAATTAAATCTGCTTAAACTTATTAGAAATGGTATCAGGGATTATCAAAAGATAATCAGATTTTTGTTTTGTTTATTAGGTGAATAATTCCCGAGTGGAAGATGAAAAACAAATTGGATTATTTATTATACCCGTCGCTGCATCTGAAGTATTCACAAGTGTATACAAAATGTCCGTTTTTAGATGTTAAATAAAATTTAGAATTCATAGTTGCTGGCTGTATCTGTTGCGTAAGCATATAAGCACGGGAAGTGGATTCCAGTAACTGTCGTCTAATTCTGAGAAAGTTTTGTTCAGTTAGAGTTATTTTTTTGTAATAAGATATATTCTGCATTTCTCTGATTAAAGTAGGCTATGGTAAGTTTTTAGCCACCCTTGATTACAGCAATTTTGGCTTGTGTAATAACGTCTATTCGTTTTTTTCCAGAAAATACCGTGTTAGTATCGAGATACTCTCATCTATGAACAATTGTTAATTTATATCTTGCAATGACAATTCCAGTAAGTAAGGAAATGAGCGAATTTCAACAAGGGCAAATAATATGATGAAATCAGTGTGGCAAGTCAAATAGAGAAATTGATAAGTTTTTCCATTTTAATCATCAAACGGTTAATAATATTTTCAAGATATTTAATGAAGAAGGCCATTGTCATGTAGAAGAATGTTCAGGAAGACTAAGCATCGTGTCTGAGCGAACGAAAAGGGCGCTGAATGTCGTCATAAATCGTCGTCAGAGCATCAAAGATGTCGGCAACTTCACGGAAACGTTCCTATATGCGTTGAGAATGACTCTGAAAGAGCTAGCCTATCAAATAAGAGTTGCAAGAAAGAAGCTCTTGATTTCAGACGTTAACAGGAAACTTCGTATGGACTGGGCGAGAGAATTCGAGAGAAAAGATTTTGAAGTTTTCGGTAGTCTGTAACTTGGAAAGATGAACGTAAATTCGGTCAATATTCGAATTCGAGACAGGTTTATATTTAGATAAATCAGAATGAGACTTGGAACACTGAATGTCTGCAGACGACATTGAATCATGGAGGGATTGTAGTAATGGTGTGGGGCGCTGATTAGTTTGGAGGGAAATCTGGGCTGATTCTGGTTGATGAGCGGTTGTATGGTGCAAAATACTGTCGACTATTAGAGAAAAGGCTTCACCCACTATTTGAAGCCAATCAGCTTGACAAGAATGCCTAACTTTTTCAAGATGTCACACGAGCAAAGTAGCAGAGGTCTGGAAGGGATCGGAAGGAATCAAGTCGCTGCCATGGATATCCCAAAATCCTGACAGGAATCCAACAGAGCACGTTTGGGAGCACCTTGGCCAAAGACTTCGAGAGCAGACAACCAAAATCACGTAAGTGGCAATCCTTACAGGAACATGGCTAAAGTAGTGGCAAAATATGTCTCAGGCGATTGCTTATAACTTTTTCAAATCTATGAGAAATCGAGCACAAGCACTGAAACTAGCGAACAGTGGACCTACATTATACTAGTTCCAAATACAGCTTGTTTATGTTGAATAGGGATTACGTAATTACATTTCGTAATTGTATTTTGTTTAATTCTCCTTGCTAAAAACTAGTCTTGGGCCACGGGATTTATTAATAGGAGCGATTTTTGTGTTACAAAAATGCAGACCATTCGAATTCAAACACATTTCAAGCCAGATACGCAGAAGGGATCCGATGGCACAAAATTCGGCAGGTCCTTCAATAGAGCTCGTTCAAATAGGTATAATGATTTATCTTTTTCTGAACATTCCAAAGTAAAATCAAGTGACAGAAGTAGAAAAACCTTCACGGCCATATCAGTATTACCCTGTGCTTTAACATGATTTTTGAAGATAGGTCTATATCAATTCTACTGAAATAATATCACTAGAGTACCGAACTCCTCTTACCGAGCCGAATTACATAAAAACACACATATATATGTGCGTGTATGTGTGTATGGGGGTGTTTGTAATTTTCTAAATTGTTTGAGGAAAGTGCCCTCTATATACTTGATGAAGTTTCTAGGAATCTAGACAGAAAGGGCATTAGAATCATCACTTCATGGTGACTTTTAAATTCACGATTTAAGTGACTTTAATATCGTCGTCGAAAAGATCGAATTCAGAATTGAAGTGGGAAATTGACAGTCTCTATGCATTGTTGGTTTCTATTTCCCGACGAACATTGCAGCATTTATTGCTAAGTCCCCCACCAGACATTCAACTATTTAGCTGGATTTTACATTTTACCAAGCTTTCTCCACTATATCTCTCGTCATTTTAATAACTGGATATTTGGTCTCATTTTAGAAAGTATATCTGAGTGAGAACATTTAATTCTACTATTTTTCTTTTCAAATGTAGTTAGGACAATAACAAGTCCGGCGATATTTTCTCTTCATTTGCAAAATTTCAGGCGTCTTTACATTTTCGGTAGAACTTTGGGTCTCGAACGCAACTCTTCACAAACATATCGGTTCACGAAACAATTTTCAGAACAAAAAAAAATGTCTCGAGCGAAGAACAAGGAAAAAGTCGACAAAGTTAAACGACAGCCCGGGTGTATTGGCTGTTTTGCACCAGTTGTAGTATAGCTTTTACTTCATACGCATCACTTGTCGTACCTTCTCTTGATTTACATTGTGTTTTTTATTTTTATTTAAGAAAATATAATATCAGCATCAGAAGTGCAATTGTGGGGGAAGTGTCTTCACAGGAAGACGTAGGACGGGATGGTGTTCGTGGTCATTTGATACCTTAAATTCATACAAAATATGTTGAGGTGCATTGATTTGTGGGAGGATATCTCGATGATAAAGCAGTAGCAAGACACAGCGGATACTTTTTCAGTTACAATGAAATAATCTCACTTCGGAAACATTTTTAAACGTAGATAATAACAAATCTAATTGAACAATTTTTAGTTAGACTGAATCTGGGTGAGTTTCATGCAGAATCAAGAAGTGTTAAGAGATAAACGGAAAAGAAATACTATTATCTATTGTTTTTATGAAAATGGACTCCTCTCCCAAACAATAACACCTTTGCATTTTCACTACCTCACCACCTTCCACCTACGCCATCGTATCTCCTCCTTACAGGTAAGATAAAATTAAATTACATTTTTTATATATTTTCTATTTTTATATTGTTTTTATCTTTTAATGTGTTAGACTTAATGATTTCCATTGGTTTTCTGCATGAACATGTACCTTAAGTACTGTTGTAAATCTTTAAATAAACAATCATCTGGGGCACAAGAACGGTATAAATCTATTTTACATTGATTCTTATGGGGGAAAATAGTAATTGATTATGAATATTTCAGCTCAGGAACGGCCTTCAGGAACGACGTTAATGTGGTTCCATTGTATTTTGTTATAAATTTCGAAATATCCGTTAGTCTTACCTAATATATAAAAGCACAAGAGGGCTATTTGCCGAGATGGAATATTGGAATATATTCAGATAGTTTGTACTACGATATACATAAATTCTACACACAATATTTTGCCAACGTATATAAACAAAGTCCACCGAGATGTGAACGTGAATAGACGAAGTTTCTGCTGAATTAATCCCATTCCTAGATGACAAACCTTTCCCTGATTAGTAGAAAGGCCTCATACAATGGGGTTAAAAACTTTATGAATATTCCGTGATCATCACGCGTGTGAAAGAAAGGCTCGTATAATTGGCATGTTTACTGAAGAGACATCTCTTCAGGGAGACTTCAATGAGAATGACACAGGCAGAAAAGACGGTTGCAGCAAGAGGAAATGCAAATCACACGATTAGTGGCAGTCTTCTAATTGCAATGATAAAGAAAGTTTGAACATTGTAACACAAGTACTGACGAAAAGAAAAAACGTTTGCTGATTTCAAAATCAGCTTCTTAAATTAAGCGCCATTTCAACATCACGAATAAGAGCAGGAGGAATAAAATGGAAACGTATTCTTCTTGCGAAGAGGAAAACATATTAAAACCAAACGTTCAAAAAGTGTCACAATCACTGTCACGCGTCCCGTAACACATTAGGCGTGTAAGGAAAAATGTAACAATAGTGATGTGTTTGAGGAAGAAAACCTGAAGAAGCCCTGTACTCTGCAGTCTGGTTTTTCTTCTCTTATACTGTTTACCAAGCAGAGTTACAAGACCTCATCTGACTTGCTATTTTCCCATATCAGGTAGGAGTAGAGATGGATTCATACCTTTTCCGAGTCTGATTGCATGTATGTGTATGTAACGGACATGATTGGAATTTGAACTCAGCTATCAGATTTCTATTTCTGACTCGCTCTCCCTCAAGAAATTTAGAAAATGCCCAAAATTAGGATACATAGAAATAATGTCTTAGTATTTCAGTTCCCAGGCTGAGAAAGGAAGGGAAAGAAACAAGCCACTAACCAAAACCAAAAGTGTCGGTGATAGTAAATTTTTGAATGCGACGAGGACATCCGAGTTCATTATGTGGAACAAAAACACGGCTTATCTTGATAAAGTTGTATTTGCGACCAAGAGAATGAAACAGTATAAGGTTATACGCCGTATGAATGGTCACGTACGTCTTTGCAGGTCAACGATATAACATATCTTATATATAAAACCTCATAAAATTCAGAAAAAGACTATCAATATTCGTGTATAAAGAATATATACATACGAATATGGCCATACATACATATATACACACGCACATATATATATATATATATATATATATATATATATATATATATATATATATATATATATATATATGTGTAATAATGCATGTTTCATTATATAATATAGACAAGTTTTCTCTATTTATTTTAAGCAAATTCCTCTCATATCGTTTGTTAAGCTTAATAATATTACCATTGAAAGACGAAAGAAGATCACCATATTGATACATGATTTTTAATCTTATCTAAGCTTTCGGCGTACATAAGCGCCATCATCAGAGATGACAACTACATTACAATAAATTAAAAAATACACGGATATTGTTTAATTTGTTGTAATATACTTGTCATTTCTGATGATGGCTTATGTAAGCCGAAAGTTTAGATTAAAACATTTATCAATATGGTGATTATCTTTCGTCTTTAAATAATATTATTAAGCTTATCAGACGATATGAAAGGGATTTGCATAACATGGACATATATATTATTTAATCAAACATGTATCAGTTAAAAAATACTGCCTAAATACACACAATATATATATATATATATAAATATATATATATATATATATATATATATATATAAATAAATAAATAAATAAATAAATAAATAAATAAATAAAAAAAAAATTATGTTTATACATTCTTTTTATAGATACAAATATTTAAGTATAATTAAGTCATTCTGAAAGACACCTCAACAGGATGCACCGGACGGCCGTTTCGTCCGATATATGGGACTCATCATCAGTGCGCATCCACTACCTAGAATTGAAACCCTGACAGCTGAGCTATCAAGCAAACACAATAACAAATGCTCAAATGGACCTCGGTGACAATGAGGTAGAAAATCAGACTCAATATAGCGCGGCTATATGTAAGTAAATGCTCTGTTTTATAATAAACAATATTAGTAACATTTACCGGCCTGAATATCCGAGAAATTTCCATAGAAAATTTTCGTCCTCCAACAGGAATCGAAACTGCATCCTATACGGAAACCTCATTTAGAATGAATTGCCTTAACCATTTCGGCCACAGAGGAGCGTTCGGTTGTCGGACTTTGTCCATTTCACAATGTGTGATGTCATTTGGTTACATTGGATAAGCCATGAGCAGATGTGAACGTAAAGATATATATATATATATATATATATATATATATATATATATATATATATATATATATATATATATAGTCGAACCTAATGAACCAGACAAACATACCAAGGTTTCACTTAGGGAGATCGCCAGGGTCATATCTAATCACAATATATATATATATATATATATATATATATATATATATATATATATATATATATATTCTGTGATTAGATATTGTCGTTATATACATTATTCGGAGTGTTATCTTCCTTGCCATATTCATAACGTTCCGGCTGTTGTACGCTCCGGTCTTCTTCAGGTGATTAGAATATCGAACCGAAAACTTTGTGTCCTACACCGGGATTGATTGATCCACGTAGCATGCCTCTTTCGGGTCATAATTCTGATTATTATAGTTTTTCCTCTTTAACTCATCTCACCAATGTTTTGGTTCGCCACTGCTGTAGTCTAGATATTGAACTCTCAACGGGTTAGATAGAGTGACTAGACCCAAAGATGTGTATATCAGTCCGAATAATGTAAATAATATGAGTAATATACATATGTGTGTTTTGTGTGTGTGTGTGTGTCTGTGTGTGTATGTGTGTGTAAATACGTGCGTGCAGGTGTGCATGCAAACAGTTCAGTACCAACAATTCACTGAGATTTTACTGAATTCAGCTAATCCACTCAGTCTAACATTTTGATGTAATTTTCCAGTTTTCTAATATTTTCATCCCCCATTAAGACATTTTCTATTTTGTAAGTGTAAAGTTTATATTTACTTCTGTGTTTCTATGGAAACTACAGATCGGGTCAATATTTATCAATAGTTAATTGTGACCAGTATCTTATATGCATTTTAAGAAACTTAATATTTTATATTTCCATATCATATAAATTACGTCACGTGTAAAGAATGATCAAAGCAATCATGGTCTGAAGATTACGTTAAATCTTGAAACAGACTGTCGCCGCTTGGTGCTAAACACGATGTTGAATTTTTTACTTTTTTATATTGACATACACGTTCTCGTTATCTCTGATATTGACACATACATATAGCATATATTTAAAATATATTTCATCATATATATAAACTGCGTCTAGAGATTATATGCAAAAGAAGTATTATCAAATATTTTATGTAAAATTCATACATATGTGTAATCCAATGAAATAATTTGTACTATTATGTAGAGCTAGTAAGCATGAAAGCAACTAAGTCCAAATCTTCAATTTCCGATTGACATTTAGTATTTTTTCAGTAATTATAGTAATTTGCAGTTTCAGGAGATTATTTGCAAGAACTAAAATTTAATATTATGGCTCGTAAAAAAGAACTAACAATGAATGAAAAGAAATACACAGACATGACAGAATTGAATAGACACAAAGATAAATTTTATTTCTGATTTTTTTTAATAACCAAGATAAATTCACTTAGATTATTTGATTAAAGTTGCAGGTAACAATACTGGAACATGCCACGAACCAAAGGAGCATCAGACCTATCCGAATTTCAGCGAGGACATATCGTGGGCAAACTTGATGGTGGTCTTAGTCAAAGAAAAATATCTGAATATCTTTCAATACCCCTTTCTACTGTCAATAGAGTGATCATACAATTCACCAGAGAGGTCAAGAAGTGCACAAAACCTCATCCAGGCCGCCCTGGGCCCTCTGAAAGAACCATGCGTCTTGTCAAAAGAAATGTTGAACAGGATCCACTTTGCAAGGCCTCTGACATAGCAACACAAGTTGATATCAGTCCCAGAACAGCTGTCAGGTATCTTCACAAGCTGGGCTACTATGGCAGAGCTGTGAGAAGGAAACAACTTCTCCGTCCAGCCAATATCAAACGCAGAAAGGATTGGGGACATGAGATGGTGGAGTGAAATGTGACCTTTTGGACAACTGTCATTTTCTCTGATGAGTCAAGATTCTCATTATTTTCCGCCATTGGAAGTATATGGGTATAGAGACTCCGTAGTCAAGAGTTTGATTTAAAGAGACTGCAGCCAACGGTGAAACATGGGGGCCTTTCAGAAATGCTATGAGATGCAATTTAGAGTGATGGTCGCTCAGAGTGTGCAGGAAACATTAATTCAACCAAATATGTTTCTATATTAAAGAAAGGGCTCCTTCCAATATTGTCAAGTATTAGGATGAGCAAAGCTGACTCCCTATTTATGGAAGATGGAGCTCCATATCACACCGTTCAAGCAACGCAACATTAGTTGAGACAAAATGGGATCAATAAACTTCCATGGCCAAGTCAGTCCCCGGATATTAACCCTATTGAACACCTTTGGACAACTGTCATTTTCTCTGATGAGTCAAGATTCGCATTATTTTCCAACAGTGGAAGAGTATGGGTATGGAGACTCTGTAGTCAAGAGTTTGATTTAAAAAAACTTCAGCCAATGGTGAAACGTGGGGTTTTTCAGCAATGGTATGGGGTGCAATTTGGAGTGATGGTTGCTCTTAGCTTGTGGAGTGTGAAGGAAACATTAATTCAACCAAATATGTTTATATATTAAAGAAAGGGCTCCTTCCAATATTCTCAAGTAGTAGAATGAGCAAAGTTGACTCTCTATTTATGGAAGATTGAGCTCCATGTCACACTGCTCAAGAGCAAAAAAATTGGTTGAGACAAAATGGGATAAATAAACTTCCATGGTGTTGTGGTAGGATCCATCTAATTTGCATAGTGGAGTACCGACTACATAAATATGGTTGGTACCTGGAAGACAGGAAGGCGAATCAAGAGATTCAACTAGAGACTCTGCCCGACTGCGACTTAGTCAACACATTCTCCAGGAACGGTCTTCCCAGAAATATGCAAAAGACTATATGTAAATATTGTGTACACTTTCTTGTTTCAATACATTTTATTCTAAGTACATTTTGTGTTTGCATTATTATTCCATGCATTAGTCAAGTTTCAACACATGGCCAAGTCAGTCCCCGGATATTAACCCTATTGAACACCTTTGAGGTATATTAGATCGGAAACTCCGCAAAAAGAACAGGAAGCCATCTTCTAAGCCCAAACTTTTAAGATTATTGCGTCAAACATGGCAAGAAATCCCTCAAGATGATATCCGTGAACTCGTCCCTAGCAGGCCTAGAAGGGTCCTTTCATTAAAAAAAAGCAAAATGGATGTCAACCAAGTATTAGTTATTAAATTTATGACCATTTATAATTACTTCATTTGTATAAATTGCTTGTTTAATCAAATAAACGGTTTCTGTGAGCGTCTGTTCAATGCTGGCATGTCTGTGTATATAGTCAAAGGAATTAGCAAAGGAATGTCTTCGTTTCAAATTTCTAAGGATTTGAAAAGTGATCATCGAACAATCAAGAAAATATGTCAAATGGGCATTCAACCAAGGAAAAGAAGTCTCAAGTTGAATTCAGGAATTTAACAAGGCGAGATCTATCACATATCCGAAGAGAATTAATAAGAAACACACATGTGTCAAGTGCGTTCATATTTGAGGTCGATGGAGCTCCTATGGTGTCAAGGGAAAGAAGGTGCAAAGCATTAAGGAAGTTGGCTGATGCAAAAAATAAAATAAATAAACCCATTTTAATAAATTTTAATAAAAAAAAACATAAGGAAAGAAGATTGCAGTGGGCAAAAATATACATGAAAACTGATTTCAGTAAAGTGCTTTTTACAGACGAATCAAGGATCACTATCTATGGGCCCGATGGATGGGTGCGAAGATGGGTTTGCAAACAACATGACTCAAGAAATTCTTTTAAACGCCAACAAGGCGGCGGAGGGATCATGATATGGGCTGCTGTTATTGGTAATGTGCTCGTGGGTCCATTTAAACTGAAAGACGGTGTTACAATGAATTCCAAAAGTTACTGTGATTTTCTAGAGCAATATTTCTTTGAATGGCTTGATAACCAGTCCTTAGCGAAGCGTAGATCTATGATCTTCATGCAAGACAACGCACCAAGTCATGCATCAACGTTTATTCAATCCTGGTTGAAAGAAAAGGGATTTGTTAAAGTTTCTCTTATGGACTGGCCTTCAAATAGCTGTGACTTGAATCCCATTGAGAACCTGTGGAGCATCCTCAAGAGTGATATTTATTCTAATGGAAGGTAATTCAACACCAAGTGTGACCTCTGGGAGGCAGTTAAAGTTTATGCAAAGAACTTACCAGCCGCTAAAATTACGAATCTAACACAAGATGCTGACAATAGACTGGTAAAAATTATTGAAAAGAAAGGAGCATTTCTGCAATAAATTTTAGGAGGTTCTCATTATTTTTTGTTAATAAATCTTTTATTTTTAAAATAAAATGTTTTTAATGTTTTTTCTTTAAGAAATTGACGAATTTGTTCTAATATATTTTCATATTATTTTTTACATTAGTTTTACAAGGTGTAATAATGGAAAAGTATCAAAATAAATAGTTGCAAATAAACAACTGTCAGTCAAATTAGTCTGTTTTGTTAACTTAGTAAATTTTTTGCAACCAAAAACTACAGTTCTCTCTACCAATATATATCTAAGTTAATAATATTGAGTAGAATCTAAACAACATCATAATAGGACTTTTAACATTAAAGACGCAACACTTTATACCAAATCATTACATGCATATATATATATATATATATGTATGTATATATGATGCAAGTGAGACCGAAACTACCTACGTAGATTTCACCTAAATTGATCTTTTTATATTCTGCTGTACGTAGCATTTTACGTCCGTTATATTACTCGAATCTTTTTTCTTTGGATTAAAAATTACGAAACTGGACATATTTTGGGCCGACTAGGATATTGTAGTTTTTCCTTTTTCCTATTTTCGAAATTTTTTCCAGATAACAATTGTTTTAATATGTTTTTTTTTGCAAATTTACTATCCGTGTTTTTCTTTTATATATATATATATATATATATATATAATTATTATTATTATTATCAATATTGTTAATATTATTAAACTACTAATAATAATCGGTTGGAAAAAACACGGATATCAAAACTTGTAAGTCTATCAAAACAAATTGGTACCCGAGGAAAAAAAATGAAAAAAAAAGAAAGAACTAGAAATATCCGAAGAGGACGAACTCAATCGTCCAGTGCCTTAAGTTTCTAACCAAAAGAAAAAAACAATCGAGATATAAATCTAAAACATACAGTAGTCAATACGCTAAGTAGAGCAGAGATAAATGGAATAGATCTTAAAGTGCCAGGAACAAACTGTCTAGGTTTTACTTAAACCGGACTTCATGGTAATTAGTTATGTTGTTCCTGGCTCTTTAGAATTCATTCTATATATATATATATATATATATATATATATATATATATATATATATATATATATATGATCAAAAGAAAATTTTCTTAACCGAAACGTTTTGTACTCTGAGGGACTTTATAAAGCAAAATGACTTTATAATATCCCTCAGAAGACGAAGCGCTTCGACTAAATTAAATTATCATTTTGTCATTATTCATATTGCTCATTTAGAGGTGTACTCTCTCTGGATTTTTTTACATATGCATATATAGATGCTCACACGCGCATACACATACATATATTCTCTCTTTGTCGGCTATTTTCTAACCTGTTCCTATATTAATTGTATCACGTCAGTTTGTAACTATCATGATTATCTTACACGTAGTAGTTATCTGTTTTGTGATCTCGAATAATAATAATATTGTTTCATCCTCAGTTAAAGTCCGGTCATAGTAATCTAGTTTATTTTAAGCATCTTACGAAAGATGCCTTCAAATAGCTAAGTAAATCATTACGAAAAAAAGCAAAGTCTACTGAACTATTATGTAATTTTATTACTGGATATAGACGTTATTCAGAAATGTGTCTACAATATTTATGACTGTTGATATTTGAGAAAGTTTTAGATTTGATTCATTGATAATGATATATTGTCTGGAGAATGCCTCTCTATATCTATCTATAAAAAGCAGGATATTTGTGTGTGTGTGTGTGTGTGTGTGTGTGTGTGTGTGTGTGTGTGTGTGTGTGTGTGTAACGAATGCACGGCCGCAATTTTCGACGGATTTGCAGCAAAATGTACATGCCCATGCTCCAAGGTAATGAAAAGGCCAAGGCCGACGTTGCATTTCCCAATTCCCATCTATAGTTGAAATAATCGATTGTATCATGCTTCTACGGCAGTTTTCATATAGTTTGCGGCCATTTTCTACTGGCCATATTGAGGGCTTATAGCTGGCTGCCACGAATAGGCAGGAAGATTCTATTGGCCAGCGTGAGGGCCAACAGCTGACTGACACGAATGTTAACTAGTATGCTAGCATGCAAAAAAAATCGATACCTGCATTTGTCACGAGTGGGAAAAATTTAAATCTGCATGGCACTTTAATCCAAGTGGCTCATTCGCTTGCTTAAACTCATCGTTGATTCTGATTCCGCAGAACTGGGTTGGGTGTGAAAAAGTATTTGTTGTTAACATTCTTTTTTCATTCGGTTTTTCCAGTTACGAGTCCTTTTTAAAAGGTGATCGTTTTGTGTTCATTTTGTTCAGTTTTTTTTTTTCGTAACAGATTTAATGTGTAGTATAGAGATTAGAAAAAATTCGCAGTGTGAGATAGGAAAGAAGTAAGGCGTGTAGCAATATCAGCACGGCAAAGGGCACTCCTTTAAAGCCAATGAAGGGCAAAAATATTTTAAGTCAAGTGATAGCGATTGCTCTATGAGTCTTACGATGTTTGAATCAAGCAAGGACAACGCTGAGCCATGCTGCTAGTATATCTATAAGAATTCTTTTTACATTTTATCCTCTATATATTTTTATCATTGAAGTTCATCTGATGTATCAACACA